>CM062807.1:716137350-716520193 GCA_031772625.1 Pinus tabuliformis | reverse complement strand
AATGTCTTTGACTACTGTTGTTGGAACATATGTTATAATGTTTGACTACAATACATAGACTTTGAATGCCTTCAACACTTGTTATCGGGAAATCTAGTGTCCACTCGGAGCTGCTAGTCCCACTAAGACTGGTAGCTATCTTAGAAACAAACAAACTAAAACTACTTTCGTTTTCCTTTATGAGAAGTAGATAAGAGGGGAATGAAGGACACCAACCTCAGTCTTGTGCTTGGTTCCTTGCTCGGTTCCTCTCCCTTCTGACAGATCCTTGCCACTTCTCTTTCATCTACCCAGCTTCAAAGAGCACCTGTGGAATCAAAGCAGCATAGTACTATCGAAGAACAGAGATCTACAGTCATAAACAATATAGGACCAGATATATATTAACCACACAAATTCATATATCATCAAACATACAAGAATGTGGAGGAAAACTTGAATAGATTTATTAATATCAAGAATAGAAAAGAGGATTACAACCAATTGTTTTGACCCAGCGTCATCCTCCAGCATGAAATCCCTTCTTTCACCTCATGAAAAGCTTAGATCACCAAACACTATGATATTCCACCAAGAAACCAATAGCACTTCCTTACAAGATACAAAATTCCAGCCTCTGGATCTCTGGGATGAGGGATCCATATATAGATGATTACAGGGGGGTGAGTCAGCTTCTGGAGATTTGATTAGTGTCCTCTCTCTGATAGTTCTTGATTCCACTTGGAGATTGATGATCTCTTACTCATCCCTAGGCGAATTCAAAGAGGCAAGTGTCACAGGAGAAGTTTCTAGAAGATTCCATGACGATCCACCTTGCAAACTGTCTCTGCCATTTGTCTATTCTCGTCCATCGCACCCTACAGAAGGGTGTTTCAGTATGCATCGCACCCTTTTTCACTGAGCAAGTGGGATGCATCGCACCCTCTACACTGGGCAGTCTATATGGTCCAGCTTTGACCAGTTCTGAGCAGTTTTTTGTGGAGAACTTCTGGGAGATGATGTAATCAGATGACCTTGTTCCTTTAGGGTATGAAACAACACTTTTAGGGACTTAGGAGCCCTTGGTTTATGGACATGTATGATTGGGGTTGCAGTGCCCAAAAATGTCTATAACAGTTGCCCCCTAAAGTATGAGGTCGTTAATCTTTTAATGTCGGGTGAAATGCTTTATCATGAGGATCCGAAGTTTTTTCGAGCTGGAAGGTGACCTGTAATAAGATACAATACAATACATTATCTTCATAATATTTTTCATGATCTAGCTGAGGCGGGCATTCCCATGCTCAGTTTTATAAATTCATTTTCATGTACATGAAACAGACAACCGTCTATGTGGCAGACTGATGATTCTGATAGAGTCATCATCCTTTGATTCGAATGATCATCTGT
Organism: Pinus tabuliformis; assembly: GCA_031772625.1. Lineage (NCBI taxonomy): Eukaryota > Viridiplantae > Streptophyta > Pinopsida > Pinales > Pinaceae > Pinus > Pinus tabuliformis. Next base: position 716,518,804 of record CM062807.1, on the reverse strand, counting down.
GCAGCAACAATGTACATTTGATGTCTTTATTTTCCTGAATATATCGCAGCCCGGATGGATGAAACTAGATCTGGGGTCTTCAAACTCGTCCAATATTCTCTCGGAGTACAAGTCGATCCATGTGAAACATGTTCTGGAGTCAAACATGGAAAGACATCGCCTGATTACCAGCCAATGATGTAAGTTGTTAACAGCGCAAGAGGAATCACCGATAATGATGATGACCCTCAAGGTACTATAGTACAATTCGCGTGGTGTGAAAAGGGACTTGGCGTCGAACACCACGCAAAATCTTTCGGTCGAAGGCCATTGATGTAAACCTGTCGCCGAGAGTGAGAAACTTGCCATTGAGGCATGCAAGCTTCAAAGTACTGAAAGAGTTGTTCATAAGTCGACTTCTTGGATAATGAGCTGATGTCAACAAGAAGCGACATGTCGTAGGAGGGCCTTAATGAATCCCACATCTACGACACGGAATGGAGTAAATGATTTTGGAGGTGAAAACGATCTGATGATACAGGGTTCAGGGTGGCAGTCATGGAAGAATGGAGCGTGAATGTATTGCAGCGGATGAGACATAGGTGAATTCTCTGAGCGACTTCTCTTGAACATACCGACAACACTGACATGGATTGGTAGCGTTAACCCCAAATATGGATGGTGCGATGGACCAATGGTGATATGACCGGTGAACGGAATAACCCAACCCGACTCGGATGTGGAGTGAAAGTGTCATGTTCAAGAGCGACTTGCTACCAATAAAGTTTCTTCAAGTTTTCTTCCCAATTTTTCCCGAGTCATTGCTGACCAGTACCTCTTTATTTTTTTCAAGCTTTAGGAGGATAACATATGCTTGTTCTATAATTTGCCCTTCGGGCAAACCCGTCGCTATGTTTTAACGAGCCTAGAGACAGTGAAATTTGTTCTTGTCTATATGGACAAGTTTATCGCTATTTGGTTTTAACGAGTTTAAAGACAAAGATAACTCGGTCCTTTTCAATTTTAGAGATTCTGAAAGGGACGTAAAGGAAACTCCAATAATCCTTTTTTCGTTATATAATCCCTTAAGTCCAAAAAAGTATAAAATAATACAAAAGGGATGAATTTTCGGTAATTTTAACGAGCTGAACAAAACACGCACTCGATCTTTTTGTGTAATAATCCCTCAGGTCCAAAAAGATTAAAATCTAGAGGAGGGATAGCACTTCCGGTAGCTTTAATGAGCTGGAGAGGCCAATTGCTCGGCAATATTTTCATATTTTACGAGTCAGATGAAAAGAGCTTAAAGGAGACTCGTCTTTTGAAGAACGAGTGATAATTTCAGGTAGCAGCTGATTCTAGGTAAGGTTTGGAATTTTCCAATCACGGCAGTGTCACAAGGATGGCTAATAGGATCACTCTTCGCAGCTATTCCTCAAAAGGGGTAAACAATCAAATGGAGGTGAATGATAGGCTAAAACAGAGTGGAGGTGATGGTAAGAACACGACCAGGGCTCAAAAGCTGATGATAATGCATTCACAATAACATTTGCTCATTCCTAAGGTTTAATTTTTAACGAACTTGAACTTTGCGTAAAACTACTCATGGAAAGTTTATTTTTTAACGAGCTTGAACCCTACGGTAACACTGCTCGTGGCGGGTTTATTTTTTAACGAGCTTGAACCCTGCAGTAACACTACTCATGGTGGGTTTATTTTTTAACGAGCTTGAACCCTACAGTAACACTGCTCGTGATAAGTTTGCATGCCCCCAACATAATAACGCAAATCGAGGTTCATGCCCCCCAAGCTTCATTGCATTCAACTCGGTGGTTGGAATGAAGGTTTACCTCCGAGATCTTTGAAAGACTCGACTTGGAAAGGGGGTTGTTTCATTTTTTAATGAGTTTGACACAGTAAAAGAACTATCCTCATAATCCACCATATTTACAGTATTTGATAGAAAATCAAAAACTAAAGGATGATTAAGGTTGCCGGAATAATCTTCGTGGTAATCCGGAAGATGGGAAGAATGGTGGTAATCTTCCCATGGTGCCTCTCCTATCATCTTTGACTAAATGATTCCTTCGTCTGTAGAATGTACATGTGACCAAGGATTTGAAGAGGTGCCATATTCCTTAGACCTATCTATCCAAACACTCAATGAGCATTGATTTGGGTTTGCCCCCCAGGCCAAGAAAATTGATTGCTACAATATTTCTAAAATGGCGATGATCCATACTGTCAAAATGTTCAGGAATCTTCTAAATCTAGAAGATATCATATTGCAGGTTCCCACCGTGGCCACTTCCGCCAAATTGTTTGGAGGCGGTAGGGCAAAAGTACCTATCAATGTAGGGTCTTTTAGCAGGCTTACTCCAATATTTTGAAGCACCTGAGAGCTTCCGTGGATCATTGAAATGCTTCCCGTAACTTGTGAACTGTTGGGGAGAAATGTTTGTTGGTCGATGGTTGTAATTCCTCCTTGGAAGGGAAATGCAATCTTCCTGAAGTAGGTTGACACAATGGTAGCCATAGCATATATCCAGGGCCTTCCCAATATGATGTTGTAATCGAGGTTTCCATTGATAACTTCAACATCAATTTCTACTGTTTTGCCCCCCAGTTCAACTTGTAAGTTACTTAAAATCCCGTATGGAGTGTATGTTCGTCCATCAAATGCTTTTAACGTCATTGACGATCGCGACAAGGGTGGAGAGCCTAAACTTTTCCAGCAACTCATTGACATAATACATGTAGATGACCCCTCATCAATAATTGTTCGATGAACAGTTTTGTTGAGGGCTTTCACTTGAATAAGGAAAGCTAGTTGAGCTGGTAGCTGAGGGTCATATCCTTTGTGATTAAAGGCCACAAGATTGGAATCCGTTGGGTCAATCCCACCTATCGCTGATAATAAAGCCTGCTTTTGAGAGGGTCAATTTTGCAGTACCTCAAGTGTCGACATAGCGGATGGTGATTGGGCCAGATCCTCCACTATATTATAATGTTGTGTTGCTCTGGCACGAGGATTAAATGTCGATTTGTGTGCTACTCCCTTTGGCAGCTTTATCGTTAGTTCAGGAATGATAGGTGGCACAACTTCGTTGAAGTTGTTGTCGAAGTACTAGGCTGATCATTAGCCTTGTTGTCCGACAGCTGTGGATTCCCATAATCTTTATTCCTTGTCAATATCAAAGCATCATTTAGTTGCTTCGAAACAGACAACATTAGCACTTGGGATCGGGAAGCATTTTGATTAGCAATCAGTTTGGTTCCTAGGTTTGGAAACGGATCAGTCAATGCCACTGAGGTTTTTGAACTCTTAAAGAGTTTCTTAACTTCAGCTTTATGTGGACAATCTCTCGTCCGATGATCCTCATCGCATATCTGACACCCTGTAGGGGGTTTCCTTTGCCCAGAAGATTTTGCAGGAGGTTTTTCAGGAGATGACTCATCCTGCTTCTTTTTTCTCCCTTTCTTTTTCTTCTTGCCCCCTGGTTGCTTCAGTTGTTTGCCCTTGTCGGTCAACACAGCATTTACCTCTAAGGCGAGAAGTTCTTCATTTGCATTTTGATCAGAAATCTTACGGGCTTTCTTAGATGTAGCCTTTGTCGATTTCATTCTTTTCGTACCTATCACGCCATTGCCGGCATGAGAGTCTTTGTTTGATTTAGGATGGGGAGGAACGGAAAATTCCGGTCTAGGAGCATCAATTATTTTATCGTAGAGCATGCCAGACTGAGTATAGATCAAGTCTAGATATTGTGCACAAGCAATGACTTGCTCTTCAGTGACGACTCCTCCCTTTGCCACATCTTCTGTGATAGAAGGTAATAATGACTTAATGAACCATTCAGCTAACAGCTGATCAGGAACATATGTTTTTACCATTCTACGACGACGTCGCCACTCATGAATATGATCAAATATGTGAGTGGCCGTCGTTTGTTTGAAATTGGTAAGAAGCTCTGTTCCCATTTCGTACCTTATGGGTAACTGAAAATGGGTTAAAAAGGTTGTGGCTAGGGCGCTGAAGTTATCGAATGAAGCTCTAGGCAATTCGATATACCATTTTGTTGCCGGACCAGTTAACTTTCGCTGAAAAAGGCGAAGCCTGATTGAATCATCGTTGAGAGTGTTGGATGAACACCATAGATGAAAGGTCATCACATGATTCGACGGGTCCTCACCTGGATTTCCATTAAATTTAGGAATATCTGACGGAAGTTTATGTGGAATCGTCGACCACCAAGGGGCATAAGCAATTGGATCATTTGTCAGCGGGTTTAGATCTGGTAATTCTAGAGTTGCTACAAAGGGCAACTGTTGATTCAGGTTAGGTAAAGCATACCCAGGATAAGATGGAATTGCTGAGCAGTGGGTCTTTGCATACCAGCATAATGTATTTGATGCCGGTAACTTTGATAAGGTTGATGGGCATAATCATTATAATATGGTTGTTGATAAGTGCCTTGGAAATGCGGTTGCCCATTACTTACAAAGACTTGTTGCTCAGGTCCTTGATATGATTGTTGGAATTGCGGTTGTTGAGATTGAACTAGCCATGGTTGTTGGACCATTTGATGTTGTCCAATACTGGATGATTGACCAAGATGAGGAGTCATAGTACTTGTTTGAGCCTGAGTTGCTCCAGATAAGGAGGCACTAACCTGAGGTTGTGATTGAATTGCTGAGACGAGAGGCTGTTGTATTGCAACCTGAGAAACTTGGGGTTGACATACAACAGGTAGCGCTTGTACTTGCAATGCAGTCACGGTAGCAGGTATAGTGGGAATATTCGACACAAGATGGACTGGTTGCATTGAATATACAACCCTTGGTTGCTGAGGTAGTATTGGTACCCAACCGCTGGATGTCATTCCAGTTTGACCTGAACTTTGTTGTAAACTCCCATATGGTTGTTCTCTGGGAGGGAACAATGAAAAGGCATACTGTCCTCCATATGGTGGCAATCCAGTACTTAAAGGGTAGATTTACCTTTGAAGACACATTAGATCAATTTGTTGAGTTTCAACATAAGAAATACCAGATGAGAGACCGGATGAAGAAATAGGAACTAACCATGTCGTCGAAACAGTCCCTGATTGGACTTCGGCTTGTTGTTGATAACTTGTCGGGACAGATGGTATACCGGCGAACATCGTTGGAGTAGCAGCAGGAGGCTCTGTCGCTGCTGCGTCGGATGACACAGTCCTGGATGTCGACGGTTGTTCAGGCATATCTAGTCTATCCAAAAGATTTTCTAGTGATTTCGATTGACTTTCTTCCACGATTGCGGATTACTCGATCAACTCAAAATAAAGGGGAAAATGATTCCGAATTAAATGAATTTTAGACGCTTTGACACAACTTGCTTTTTCAATTTTTAAGAGTCGAGAAAAACAAAAGATGACTCTAGTCACCTTTGATTTTTAATGAGCCTGAAGTGACAAGTGCTCAGATGGACATTTTCCTTTAAGGAGTCTGAATAAGAACGAAAGAGACTACTCTGGAAATCTAGACAGAGGGATTACCAAACCAATCACAAAACTGCAGAATACTTTTTATGGTACGGCAGTCAATCTTCCCGAATGTTGTGTTGTGCATTGCAGTCGATAGGGAGGCAGACACGGCTTCCTAAGGATAAAGGATATAGCTTATTCTGGTCTCCCAATATATACTCAACAATACGTGGGAGCACAAGTCCTGTACTGGCACTTGTCGTCTCAAAGAGGAGGAATCACCCAACCTACGATGAAAGCGATAGTTACTAGGCTTTACGACACCGGAATACGTCTCTAGCCTAGACTTCTAGATGTTGTGTGTTAGATTTCAAAGCGTTTTTATGTTCATTGAATTTATTTTACAGTTGATCTTTCTTAAGAAATTTTCCTTTCAGGTTCACCACGTGATGTAGATATACAATTCCTAAAATGCAATCTAAGATGATAAACAATCGTTTAATCTTCTTTTTTCAATGAAAATCCTAGCTACTAAGGAAAGAAAGACGATATTCTTTCAACATAGAGCAGAGAGCACACACTAGATGCACTGTCCTAAATCAAACCAACAGGCAGTCTAAATGCAAATGCACATGCATGTATTTGTTTTCAGCTTTCTTAATGTGTGAATGACAAGAAGAATGCTATGTACAAATCTGAATTATCTTTTCAAAACGACAGTACTAACAAATTTCTCATCAAAAATGAAAGGAAGATAATGACGAAACTTTGCTATTTTGAATTGAAAACTACTTTCGACACTTGAAAAACTACTAATTCAAATCAAATACAAGAGTAACTATATAATCGACCATCACGAACAATAGAATTCTTTTCTTTGACTGAAAACGAAACTTGCGACACTTTCAAATCCAAAGACGACAGTTTGATTATGCTACTTCTTTATAAAAGAGAACTGAAAATGGCGCACAATAAATAAAAAACATTCACAGTTCTTTGCACAATGGAGGTGGAATGATGGAAAGGAAGGGAGTTTCCACAGTGGTATACTGATCACAGACAGCAAAACTCCTGAATAAAGCTGAAGAGAGTGAACATAGAAACCAAAATCTGAGAGCAGAAGAGGTCTTGTCTAATCAGCGCACCTGCAACACAGGGAAAGTGCGATGCAGCACACCTACTACACATGGGAGGTGCGATGCATCCAGATTCCCAAGAGGAGAAGGTGCAATGATCTAGGGATGAGACTTCAACTGGGTTTCGGGTCACATTTTGCAGCTCAGTTCATGGATTTAGGCCGAGCAAGTGATGTTCAATAAATATAAATCACAGGGGTTGATCTAATGAGGTTACTAGAGCCACCACTAGAGCAATTAGAAGGTTTGCAAATCGATTGTTCAGTTTATAAACAAAACCCGAAGATAGATTGAAGCAGCATTGATCTACTTTGCACTTGGATAGCAAATGCAGTTCGAAGGCTAGCTGGCTTGACTTCAGGCTCCGTCTGTAAGTTTATAAAACAAACAAATATAGACAAGCAAACAATATATTCGCTCCCCAGTGGAGTCGCCATTTGTTATCGGGAAATCTAGTGTCCACTCAGAGCTGCGAGTCCCACTAAGACTGGTAGCTATCTTAGAAACAAACAAACTAAAACTACTTTCGTTTTCCTTTATGAGAAGTAGATAAGAGGGGAATGAAGGACACCAACCTCAGTCTTGCACTTGGTTCCTTGCTCGGTTCCTCTCCCTTCTGACAGATCCTTGTCGCTTCTCTTTCGTCTACCCAGCTTCAAAGAGCACCTGTGGAATCAAAGCAGCATAATACTATCGAAGAATAGAGATCTACAATCATAAACAATATAGGACCAGATATATATTGACCACACAAATGCATATATCATCAAACATACAACAATGTGGAGGAAAACTTGAATAGCTTTATTAGTATCAAGAATAGCAAAGAGGATTACAACCAGTTCTTCTGACCCAACGTCATCCTCCAGCATGAAAGCCCTTCTTTCACCTCATGAAAAGCTTAGATCACCAAACACTATGATATTCCACCAAGAAACCAACAGCACTTCCTTACAAGATACAAAATTCCAGCCTCTGGATCTCTGGGATGAGGGATCCATATATAGATGATTGCAGGGGGGTGAGTTAGCTTCTGGGATTTTGATTAGTGTCCTCTCTCTGATAGTTCTTGATTCCACTTGGAGATTGATGATCTCTTACTCATCCCTAGGCGAATTCAGAGAGGCAAGTGTCACAGGAGAAGTTTCTGGAAGATTCCATGACGATCCACCTTGCAAACTGTCTCTGCCATTTGTCTACTCTCGTCCATCGCACCCTACAGAAGGGCTTTTCAGTATGCATCGCACCCTTTTTCACTGAGCAAGTGGGATGCATCGCACCCTCTGCACTGGGCAGTCTGTATGGTCCAGCTTTGACCGGTTCTGAGCAGTTTTCTGTGGAGAACTTCTAGGAGATGATGTAATCAGCTGACCTTGTTCCTTTAGGGTATGAAATAACAATTTTAGGGACTTAGGATCCCTTGGTTTATGGAAATGTATGATTGGGGTTGCAGTACCCAAAAATGTCTATAACAAAACTTTGACTAGAGCGTAGGCTTGTTTCTCCAAAATGTTGTACTTCATTTTGGCATCTCTCAATACTTGGCTAAAAAAGGCGATTGGTTGTTCATAACCTTCCTTATTCTTTTGTGACAACAGAGTAGCGATAGTATGGGGGGAAGCAAAAGAAAAGATGTAAAAAGGTGTTGAATAGTCAGGGTTGACTAGCACTGGTGCTTCGGCAAATGCTACTTTGATTCTAGCAAACTATTCCTGAGAAACAGGACTCGATTTCACCTCGTTCTCCTTTTTTAGCATGTATGTGATACTTTTCACTATCTCAGCATAGTTAGGTATGAATCTTCTCAGAAAATTGATCCTTCCCAAAAACACTTGAATCTCCTTCTTGTTTCTAGGCAAGGGGATGTGACTGATAGCCTCCACTCATTTAGGATCGATTTTTAACCCCTCCTATGCCACTATGTGTCCCAGCAGTTTTCCTTCGCTTAGAGCAAATTGAGACTTCTTCGGATTCAGAGACAATCCATAATCTCCTGCATTTTTCAAAGGTGAGTTTCAAGTGCATGATATGTTCTTCATTAGTCTTGGAGAAAACTGTTGTTGGATGCAGTTTTGAAGCATATCTTAGACACCTCTTTCCCCATTTTTTATTATTCTCTCTTTATAAACTGTCCCAATTACCATTTTTCCCTAGTTATAAGAGCAATCCTTTCTCAACATATTATTTTTCCATCTTTCATTAAGTATCGAATGAAGTGGTGTATTTTTGAGATGGCTAACCAAGGTAATTGTGGAAGAACTTTTCTGGTTATTTTTCTTCCATGTGTTGCCTACAACTAAGGACTAAGGATGAGCAGTTGTTGATGTTGCTCGATGTTACACTGAGGATTTGTTGTTACAAACCAAATTTTTGTTGTTACACCTCGAGTCGTTGTTGCACCACAACTGCCAAATACTGTGGTTGCTATCTTCAAAGACAGTTGTCAAGAATCATGAATTATCTATGGGCGGTCAAAGGATCTCAACGGTTATGATTGTGGAGATGGTATAACTTGAATTGGTCTTTTATTGGGAAATTGTTTGTAACGCTTTCTATTTTTCTCTTAATATTGATCAGCATGAGAATCATAAGATTCTCGTGACTGATCTATTCCTTAATTTTTGGGGCTTGTAAACTTTATAAAAAGGTTTGATTCCATGAAAAGGAAACGACAACACAGGAACATCATTGACATTTTGATCTTGTAATTTCCACTCATTTTGAATACAAAGCACTTCTGGTGATGTCCATACAAATCTCGTGTTCAGTTTTTAACTAGTTTCCATTTCATCCCTATGCCCTACTAGGAAGGAAAGGCCCTCCTCTTCAGCAGGGATTGCAGTAGTAGTAGAATAGTTGTTTGGTTTGTCTTTCTTTTAAGTGTGGATTCATTAATGTTGTTGTATGAATTGTAGTATTGATGCACTTATGTTTTCAGATTCATTATATGTTGTTACACAAGATTGGTTAGAACTATAATATTTAATCAGTTAATACAGTTGTATTAATGATGTGTGGCACGCCTGTTCTCTGAGAAAAACATGAAGTATGATGAGTGGATTTCATTCCTGTACAATGTCTTTTTAATTTTTGCATGAGTGCTTTAAGTTCTGCAATTGTGTTCAACGACATTTTCTTTCATTTCTTTCGCTAGCTGTTATGTATCGGCATAGATAGTGCAAACACTCTTGAAATCAATAGGCCTACCATGGTTGACAATTAAATGCTTGCGGTTCAATCAAATTAAACAGTGATTAAACTAACACAACATTTTGGTGTCGTTGCGAGGAAGGTAGTTGACGATATAACCAGTGAAGGTGTTTTGTTAGTATAGTGTTTCTAATGCATAGATGTTGGGCGGTAAGATGAGAGGTAGGAACCTGCACATCGCTCTAACATCCCTGAGTGAGCTCACCACTGTGAGCATTAAAACATTTAGGGTGTGTTAACTTTTGAATTTCTTTTTTTTAGAAGTGTCCTCAGTCTTATAGACGTTGAGCAGTAAGACGAGAGGTAAGAACCTATGCATCGCTCTAACATACATGAGCGGGCTCACCACTATAACAACTGAGGCACTTGGAGTGTGAAATAATTACACATAGGTTCCATGTGTAGAGTGTATGAATAGAAGAGACACAAAATATAATAACTCTAATAAACCTATAGGAAAAATGGGTCATAAAAGGAATGTTGGAGAGGTAAATCCCCTCTGCGGACAGAGGCGATCCCCACTAGCCCAAAATGGGTCTAGCAACAATCAAACAATGCTATCACGCAAGTTCCTAATTGCAAATTAAAGGTGGATTATGAAAGCCTACTTGGATTCCAACGCTAGTGTTGTAGAAGAGTTGACACTCCCGTTCCTTTGCTCCGGCCGGTCACGATCCTCACGATCTTCGTGAATGGACACCTGCATATGCAAAGAACGACACGAATACAAGCATAAAATCCAATAGATGCAATTATATATCGGTCAGAAAAGATATAACTCCAACATCATCACAATGAACAACAAGAATGGAACCATAATGATAGTCATCTATTATTGATAATCAACAAAGGAGAATACAACCATAGTTCTGACGTCAAATCCTCCTTTGGCTGGATGATCAGCTACATATGTCTTGCAAAGCTTGTCAAGATTGGGAACAAGCCTCTCTCTCTTTGATTATGAATACAAAGAAGACTCTTACAGCAATCTCTCAGACTTCTGACAGTATAATTCTCCCTATGCTCAAAACTAGCTTGTCAAATGCAACAGAACAAGCTTTTATAGATGGAGGAGGAGGAAGAGATACAATGAATCCAGACATCCATGGGATTGGCATTATCCTCGAAAAGCTATTATGGATAGAGGAAAGGGAGATACAATGAATCTCGACATCCATGAGATTGGCATTATCCTTAAAAAGCTTCATGAGTCGAAAGGAAAAAACTTTCGGGCGTGCGTTTGTTAAAAAGCTTTTCCAAACTTGGTTGGCGCAAGTATAACTCTGAGACAGAGCGCCAACTGGCACGCCCTCTTTGGAGGATTTCCCCCATTGGCGCAGGTAATACACTGTGGATCCACGCTAATGGAAAAAGGGGACTTTTTAAGGATATTCTACAGGAGATGTCTTCAAGGCATATGAAGTCCATACTTAGGGGAACATAATGCAAGTGTTTTTAAGTTATGTCACTTCTCACAGGTCCCGGAATGAGTCCTCCAAAGTGCGGGAAAGGGGTAACAAGGACGGTGACAAATGGTGACAAATTACTGTCTAACAGATGCCCCCTAAAGCATGAAGCCCGAGAGAGAGAGAGGGTGAAATGCTTTACAAGAACACATGCAGCTGCCGCTGGAGAATCTGCATAGAGAGGTACAACTGATAGCTCAAGTACATGATATATGTGGTATGGGCGCAGCCATCCATAATAAGTACATGATAATCTAGATCCAAGGTATGGGCGCAGCCATCCTATGAGGATCGATGAATAGACTCAGGCATGGTCGCAGCCATCCAGTGAATGAGTCATGTAACAATAATCCACAAAATTGCAGCCTGAATTCCAACAGACAAAATCCAGGGTCTTGCGCTCCATCTCGACCCGAACAAAAGTACAAGTTTAAGCATGTGAATACATGAGTTGAAGTCGAACATGCATGAACATCCTCTGATTACCAGTCAATAATGAAAATTGTTAACAGACGCGAGAGGTACCACCAATAATGACAATGGCCCTCAAGGTACTATAGGTACAATCTACGGCGTGTGAATCAGTGAGCTGGCATCGAACACCCATAGAATCATTCGATCGGAGGCCAATGATGAAAACCTCACGTCGAACACGAAGAACCTGCCATTGAGGCATGCAGGCTCCAAGGCACTGAAAGGGAGTCTTTAGATCAACTTCCTGGATAACGAGCTGAAGTCGACAGGAGGTGACCTTGATCGAAGGTGAGCCATAGTGTTTCCCACATCATCGACACGAGAGAGAGGAAGGATGTTGTGGTAAATCAGAATTATGTGAGCTATCAGAGGGAGGTTGTTATTCTGCAGAGGTCAACTTCTCTTGAACATATCGGCGGCACGACAATGGACTTGCAGTATTTGACATCAATGGATCAAATGTCATGGTGACGAGGCAATGAGCAGATGAGAGGTCAAACAAGATCACCCAAATCCACGGAGGCAAGTGAAAAACGAGATGAGATGTCCCGACCGAGACACGAAAGCAGACAAGTGCCATGTTCAAGAGCGACATACTGCCGACACGACAATAATTATGGTTCCATTTTTCCCCCACCATTTCTGGCGAGTACCCCAGTTATTTTTATTAACAAGCTTGACAGGGATAGCATATGCTTGTAACGTCATCTCGACGGACTCCAATGTCATCAAGTTTTAACAAGTCTGACAGAGGAAGAACTCGACGTCTTTTCATGTTTAGAGAGTTTGAAAAGACAGCAGAAAAGAAAACTCCAAGGGTGTCCTTTTTGTAAAGTTGTGTCTCTCGAGCCCAAAAAAGTATAAAATAATGCTCGAAAGAACCGCCCGACCATTACGATCGAGGAGTACTTTTCATGAGTAGTGATTTCGACCTGAAAAAGTAAAAAAGCGACCGAAACCACGTCGCTTCGTAACCGTTAACGAACCTGAAACGACAAGGGTCCAACAATCTTTTCGTTTTTACACGGTCGGAAAAGAGTTTAAAGACGACCGCCTCTTATTTACGTTTAACGAGTCAAGAGGGATAACTCGGCAATCTTTTCATGTTTAGCGAGTCAGAAAAGAGCTGAAAGATGACTCCACAGTGACTTTTTCGTGTATTTACCGAGTCCAAAAAAGTATAAAATACAACTCGTTTCACCATCGAAGTTGCGTAAAAGACCTGTCGCTGCACAAAAAGCAAGCGTAAAATCCATTTTCGACCAAAAATATATTAAAATATTCAAAAAGTAACTTTTTAAACCTAAGTATAAGTCAAAAAGTTATAAATATGGTGAAAATGGTAAAAATAGAATCACTTTTACTTTTTACCTCTCTGAAGAGTAGCAGTGGTCTGTTTGGGGAGTGAACTTCAGAAGGTGATTACGGCCAATCCGTGCAACCATTCAGGATTTCGTCAGTTCCAGGTAAGAGGCACTTCCCTTAGCTCCATTTCCATACATTTTTTTATGCTTTTTGCTTCCTGATTGGCCTCTGCAAGGGGGAATTGCAAAATTTAGGGCTTCGCCCATTGGCGTGGGTATCCGGCACGGACCCGCGCTAATGGGGCGATTTTTCTAAAAGGGTCGCGCTCATTGGCGCGACTGTTTTAGAAACAGTCGCGCCAACCGCGCAACTCAATTTTTCGTTTAAGATTTCCCAACGCATTTTAAATCTAACTGGATTGTAAGCTTACCAGTGATCTAATCATGATTTATATGTTCTTGTGGATGCAGAGAAGCAGGCAAAATGGTAGTAGAATGGAAGGAACGAGAACATGATGCCGAGGATGCTTTGGCCCTTGAGGATGAAGGGTGCATGAATGCCCTAAGGGACTGCGGGCTTAAGAAATTCTTTCTTACGCCTTACTTGCGCGCTCAGCCCGAGCTACTACAATTCATAATTGATCTGTGGGATGTTGATGACCAAGTGTTCCGTTTACGGGACCAAGTGCTGGGGCTCGATGTGTCTGATGTCTACTTCATCACGGGGTTGTCACGGAGAGGGGTGAGGCCTATTTTGACCGGGAGTAGACCTTCCGGGGAGAAGATGACTGAAGTTCGAGACCGAGTGTGCCCAGGGGCACAATTTGGAAGGAACAGTGCAAAGGTGGATATTCCCACCGTTCCGGACTTGATTCTCAGGGTGATACTATTCACCATTACTCGAGCTGCAGGGGTGCAGGCGCCCCATGAGGCGAGCAAAAACCATCTTCTGTTAGCCACAGAATGCCTAAATCCTACCATCTTTGACTGGGCCACCGCAGTGACTACTAACATCAAGAGGCAGCTTACAAAGTGCAAGCGAGGAAAGGTAAAGCAGTTTGGGTATGGCTCGATCGTGGTATCGTTCTTCTTGGAACGATTACCAATTTTTTAGGGACAGGGAGCTATAGTGGCTGATCCTTTGCCACGAGAGCCTAGATGGCTCGTTGGGCAGCACTGATGCCCAGGGGAGGAGGGGACCAGCAGATGTCCTGGAGGCCCAAGTTCTTTATATGGCTCCGCCGTCAGCTGATTGTGGTGGAGGATTGGCCATACGCAGGGACTGAATGAGCTCTCCCACTGGAGGGAGAGAGTCTCTCTTTTTTTTTAATGTTTAATATGTTTTTTTTTCGTTAATACATGTTTGTCCTAACAACAATTGTATATACATGCAGATGTTGGCCTAGAGCGACCAGTTGGCATGTCTCCCATCGCTCGGAGGAACCAGCCCGCAGCCGACCCTCAGGAAGAGGGTGCCGAGGGGGATGAACTGATTCAGAATCTCGAGGGACTCGCCCGAGGGATTCCTGATTACGCTATACTGGGAGATATGCCACTAGCATACCAGAGGCACACAGTGGGGGTGCCTAATCGTGTCCATCGTCTGTTGAGATGCTTGGTGTGCGCGGTGTTGTGCTATCATGAGCACCACCGGGACTAGACTCCTAGGTTTCTTTTTCATGCATATTTTTTGAGAGACATGTCATCTCTGGATGTATTTGAGAGGAACATGTATTATTTTTTGAACTGTATGATGCACGTGGTGCTAACATTGCGACACACATATATATACATATGCCTATTTCTATGGTTTTATTATTGTGCTTTATATGCTTTCTTGCATGATGTTTTATCTATTACGAAAATGTCTATCTAATACATGGTTAGCCAATGCATCAGTTAATGTGTTCAATTGTCTTGGAATATGTTGATATGTGATGAAATCAAAGTTCCTTTCTAACAATCTCACACGTAAATACAACCTTAGAATGCGATGGTCTCTGACGGAATATTGCCCGTTGAGCTGGTGGACGACAAGTTGAGAGTCTAGGTTCACTACCAATGCACGAATGCCGAGATTAATTGCTTCAGCAAGTAGTTCAATTATAGCACAATATTCGGCGACATTGTTAGTGGTACGGCCCAAACACACACCTTGAAGATCTATCAACTTGCCATGAGGATCATAGATCACCCACACTGCAGAGGACAAGTTACGAGTACTGCGGCAGGCACCATCAGTGAAACCAACATAAGGTGTATCAGACATCTGCACAAGAAGCGAAAGACACAATAAGTGGCAGTTACGCCTTCAAAACTAAAACACACACACACACAACACACCTGCTAAAGTACATGTATGTACAAAACAAAGTGTACAAGCATCACGCATAGTACTTTTTCAAGTACAGCCCGTTTCGGGGTTTCCGGAGAGGGTTCCCTTCATAGTCAATTAGCTCGTAGGCCCCTTTTTGCAAAACTTTCTTGACAATGTAAGGACCTAGCCACATAGGCTCAAGTTTTCCTGCTCCCAGCTTATCGTTTGCCTGATCATATAGCAGGACTAAATCTCCCTCAACAAAAGAACGTGGATGGACAGTCTGATCGAAGTGAGTCTTGACTCACTTCTTTTGTGCTTCAATGGCCAAAGAGGCTAGGCGACGGGTCTCATCTAGCCGTTCCAGGTAAAGAAGGCGTTCTTCTAGCGGAGTAGTGTTGGGAAGTAGTTCGACGACCAATTTTAATGAAGGGATTTTGCACTCGATTGGAAGGGTAGCCTCCAGTCCATAAACTAGTTGAAATGGAGTGAAACTGGTGGCATCCTTCACGGAGGTTCGGTAGGCCCACAAGGCAGGGAACAACATCAAATGCCAGTTAGACTTATGCATGCCAATGGTACGCTGAAGCATTGTAACCAAAATCTTGTTGATAGCTTCAACTTGGCCATTGGCCTGAGGGTAGTATGGAGTCGAACTATCGTGCCGTAAGCCCAGCTGGGTTGTTAGTTCCGTCATCATATGATTACGGAAATGCTTCCCGTGATCAGTGATGATGGCTTGAGGGACGCCGAATCGCGAGATAACATGGTTGAACAAGAATTGCGCTGCTGTGTGACCGTCTTCAGTTAATGTAGGCATCGCCTCGGCCCATTTAGTGAAGTAATCAACGACAACGATAATATACCCATGCCCCCCAGCCGAGCGAGGGTTACAGGTCGTATAATCAATGCCCCATTTTGCAAAAGGGCCGACGATGACAACAAGGTGCAATGGAGCGGGAGGTGCACGCATCTTCCGCTGGTATACCTGGCACTCATGACAAGAGCGGACGGCAAGAATGCAATCCTTAAAGATAGAGGGCCAAAAGTAGCCAGCACGGAGGATTTTTTGGGCAGTGGCATATCCGGACATGTGACCACCACAGGCGCCAGAGTGGCAGTCATTCAAAACACGCTCAGCTTCCTCGAGAGTTAGACATCGGCGGAGAACAGAGTCGGCACCGAGGCGGTATAGTGTATCCCCAATGATACGGTATGGTTGAGATTGATGACGGATCCTTCGCCGAGCGTCTTTGGACAGGCCGGGGCGAAAGGAGGACGTTTGCAGATATATGATGATATCCCCGTACCAGGGATCGAGGGTGCTAATGAGAAACAAAGTCTCATCCGGAATATGATCCTCTGAGTGAGAGGGCGGGGAAGAAGATGGCAAAGAGCAAAGTAACTCAGTGAATACAAGGGATTTCTTGGACTTGGCAGTGGTAAATTCCAAGTCGAACTCTTGGAGGATGACAATCCACTTTGAGTACTTGCCCCCCAGCAACTGGCGTGACAAAATGTACGTCATGGGGTTGCAATCAGAAATCACGGTGGTAGTGCGCAGCAGAATGTAGTGACGGAAGCATTGGACAGCACAAACGACGGCCAAAGCCAACTTCTCAACATAAGCATATCGATTTTCCGTGTCTAAAAGGTTGCGGCTGAGATAATATATAACATGCTCAGTGTCATCATCATCAGTTTGAACAAGAACCATGCCGATAGTGGTGTCGGCGGCGGCCAAATACAGAGTATAGTCGCGATGATAGTTCAGAGGACACAACAATGGAGCGGAAACAAGGAGACCCTTGAGATGCTCAAAAGATTCCTAAGCGACAGTATCCCAATGGAAAGGGACGTCTCACTTTAGCAACCGTGTTAAACCTTTAGCCACCTCGGCATAGTTTGGAACGAATCGTCCTAGAAAGTTTGTTTTACCCTGCAAGCTTTGCAACTGTTGTAAAGAAGCAGGGGGAGGGAGATTCACAATAGCCTCGACTTTAAGGGGATCCAAACGGATGCCCTCTCGGGAGATGATGAACCCGAGAAGTCGGTCGGATTCAACGCAGAAGACACATTTGTGAGGATTGAGTCTGATACGGTAGTGTCGGCAGCGAAGAAAGATATCGCGAAGGTGAGTAGGGTGGTCCTGACGTTTGGCTGAATGAGCTGGTAGATCATCCAGGTATGGTTGTACAATGTGGCGAATGTCATGAAAAGCGTAAGACATTGCATGTTGGAAGGTAGCACCGGCATTTTTGAGACCGAAAGGGAGCTTCTTATAAGCAAAAGTGCCCCATGGACAGATAAAAGCGGTCTTGTGTTGATCAACGGGGGCAATATTGATCTGGTTATACCCAGAAAAACCGTCCATAAAAGAGTACATTTCGCTTCCGGCACACTCGTCAATAATTTGATCAATGAATGGTGTGGGGAAATTATCTTTAGGACAGGCCTGATTAATATCACGATAATCAACACAAACACGGATGGTACCCTGTTTTTTATTCACAGGCACGATGTTGGAGACCCAATTTGTGAGTGGGATAGGGTAAATAAAACCAGCTTTAAGAAGCTTTTCCACTTCTGTCTTAATGGCTGCAGCCTTGCGGGGGTGTACGGGGTGTAAACGTTGACGAACAGGCTTAGCACCTGGATACGTGAGTATCTCATGCACCACTATGCTAGGATCAATGCCGGGCATTTCTTCGTAGGACCATGCAAAGACGTCACGAAATTCGCGAAAAAGATTGGTATAGAGTTGAATCTCCTTCGGAGTACAAGTGACTCCAATGTGAAGATGTTCAACAATCCTTGGTTTCGCAGAGATGTCGATAGGCTGGGTTTGCGTGATGTTCGCCATATTTCCTTCAGAGGACACTTGATAAACTTGGATAGGTGTTTGAAGGGTTTGAAATGGGAGACAAGGAGCAAACCGCTCGAGACAAGTAAGCATATCCTGATGGGTAGGGAGAAACGAGGAACGATGGTGAGAATCATGCCAAGGAGGTTCCTCGGGAGACATAGTCTCGATAATGGCTTCGTCAAAAGGGAATATTTCTTTTAAAGGGTCCGAAGAAGTCTCATCTCCAAGCCATGAGGATGGAGTGAACGAGTCGGGAACCTTGCTCGAAGGAGCAGGTTCAGGAGAGGGAGCCGATGCAGCAATGATTTCGACATAGTTGAGCTTGGCAGGACTCAACGGCATCTCATCACCCCAAGATTCTACTTGATCAGTGGGAGGGAGGATCCACGAATCAGAACGAGTAGTAATCATATTGACGGAAGCGATGTTAGGAGGTGGGAGCGGAAAAACACCCATGAGGGCAGGATCTTTAAAAAGCCCGGCTCCCAGACTCTCATATGATTTGGAGGTATGCTCCACAAAAGGGATGTTGCCTTCAGAAGAGGAAGCAAAGAATGAAAGCTGGTCTATGGTAATAATCTTCCCTTGATGAGGGAAACGGATGATACGAAACAAAGATGAAGCTACAGCTTGCATCGCGTATGTCCAGCTACGTCCGAGAAGGAGGTTGTAGGTAAGATTAGCATCAACAACTTCAACTTCCATCTCGACCGTCTTCCCTTCCAAAGAGATGGGCAAACATTGGAGTATACCATAGGGACGGGATGCTCTTCCATCAAAAGCTTCCAAGGTTGTGGGAGACTGGCTCAGCATCGGAGAACCAATAGCTTTCCAACAGGCAACAGACATGATGCAAGTTGAAGCACCTTCATCAATGACTGTACGATGAATCATTTTGGAATTAATAATAACCTGTATGAGGAATGTGATTTGGTGAGGCAGTCTCGGCATATGGCTTTCCAAGTCAAAAGTAATCAGATCCGAGTCCGCTGGGTCTATGCCACCGATAGCCGATAGCAAGGACTTCCTCTGAGAAGGGCAACTCTAGAGAACTTCTAAAGCGGACATAGCCGACGAAGTCTGAGCTAAGTCCTCAACAATATTGTACTGCTGTGCAGCACGAGCATTTGGGTTGTAAGAAGATTTCCAGAGTACTCCTTTTGGAGGGGGTCAAATAGGCGTCTAGTGCTAGGTCTCTCGATGTGGAGCGGGCCTGAACTGGACGGAGGAGCACTAAAGGGGACCTCAGGCTCTTTCCCGGTAGATGACGGATATTCTTTTGTTCGAGTACTGATGTGGACAGGTATCATTCCAACCATAAATACTTGAGAACCGAAGGAAGATTTAGGTTGAGAGGGGTCAGCCACCAATTGAGTTTGTTGTGAGGGAAAGGGTTCTTTGAGCATCGCAGGAGTCCCAGGGGTGCCTTTCAACAAACGACTAACTTCGGACTGTCTAGGGCAGTCTTTGGTATAGTGATCGTCATCACAGATAAGACAAGGATACTTGGGTTTGCGCTTGGCACCTTCCTCGGGCGGAGGTTTAGGGGAGTCCTATTTAGGTTGATCTGGCTTATTCTTCCCTTTTCCTTTCTTTTTTCCTTTCGAGGCTTTGTCTGTTGTGGTGGACTTGACGGCATTGACCTCGGAAGTAATATTCGAATTGGGTGTAGCCTGAGAAGTGTGTTCATTCGAAGCATTTGATTTTTGCTTCCCAAGGTTCGCAGAATTTTTCTTCGAGGATGAGTTAACAAAACCAATAATACCGTCAACAGTTGGTGTTGGCGGGGCTTTGGATGTTCCTGGTCTCGGGGCATCAGGCAAATAATCATACAATGTACCAGACTGGGAATAAACCAAGTCTAGGTACTGAGCGCGCGCGATAGCTTGCTCTTCAGTGACACATGCCCCCATGGCAATGTCCCGTGCTATTGGAGGAACGAACGAAGTCGTAAACCAGTCGGTAAGAAGTTGGCCGGGAATCCAAAACTTGATCATACATCGACGCCGTCTCCATTCATGGATATGATCAAAGATATGCGTAGCCGTTGTCTGTCTTAAGGATGTCAGGAGGTGTATACCCGTTTCATATCGAATGGGCAACTAAAAATGAGTGAGAAATGCCATAGCCAATGAGTTAAAATCCTGAATGGATCCGCGAGTGAGCTCAATATACCACTTAGCTGCAGAGCCAGTGAGAGTCCTTTGAAAAAGGCGAAGCCAAATCGAATCATCAAGCCACGAATTGGATGAACACCACAAGTGATAGGTCATGACGTGAGCTTGAGGATCTGCATTAGCTTTACCATCGAATTTGGGACAATCACCGGGAATTTTTGTCGGAACCGGACGCCAATACGGATTATGGAGAATGGGATCATTGGTCAGTTTGGACACATCCGATAATTCTAAGGTTGCTAAGAAGGGTAACTGAGGGTTGAAGGACATATGGGGTTGCGGGTAGGATGGAGCACCAGGGTTCCAACCAACTGGCGGTTGCCCCCATGGACTTTGTCCAGACGGATTTGGCCCCATAGGGTTTTGTCCATAGGGATTCTGTCCATATGGATTTTGGTTCTGCCCCCCAGCGTTCCATGGATTACCAAACTGTCCTGCAGGAGCACCATACGGTTGCGGATAATTCTGATAAGGATTTGCCTGCAGTTGTTGATAATTTTGATATGGGGCAAACAAAGGTTGCCCTTAGGGTTGTTGGTAACCATAAGGCGGCTGAACTCCAAACTGAGCTTGAGAAACAGGCTGAGTTTGATAGACTGGTTGGGATTGAACACCAACTTGCATTTGAAAACCAGATGGGGCTTGGGGTCTAGCCTGGGGCATAAAACCGGGTTGAGCTTGCGAGACAACAACCATTTGAGTTCCTGGTTGAGCAACGCCAGAAGGATGTCCTGTAGGTTAGGCTATCTGGCCGGAAGGGTGACCTAGTTGATATTGAGGTTGGCCCACCTGCCCTGAAGGTTGTACTTGCTGGGGGTGGAGTTGTTGTTGCACAACTGAGGGTTGTCCTGACGGACCAGATGGCCGAGTGGGCTGGGCAGTTGGTTGGCCTGATTGGATTTGAAGCTGGCCAACTTGCCCAAGTGCTTGACTATGCTGGACGGTGGGTTGACCATACGGTTGACCAGTTTGTCCAGATGTTGGACCATACTGGACATTAGGTTGGTTTGGGTGAACATACAATTGACCAATTTGTCCAGTAGGGTAACCTTGTTGGATACCAAGCTGGCCTTGTTGAACAGAAGATTGACCTGGGTTACCAAAAGATTGATCATAAGAGGTGAAAGACGGACCACCAGAGGCCAAAGGTTGTCCCTGGAAGGGTTGTCCTTGTTGGCTCCCAGGTTGCCCTGTGTAAGACTGTTGGTCTTGATTAGGTGGCCTTTGGGGTTGACCAAACGATACTTGGCCATCGTGATAATAGGTGGAGCCCCAATCAATTGACAATGGGACCGAAATCTCAACAGTCGGTTGAGACGACAAAGGCCTACCAAGATGTCATAAATACTGGTCGTATGGTCCCTCTGCTGGGATGTTTGACGTAGGATCAACGACTCCGAATATAGAGGCCGAAGGACCATTGAAAATGGGGATCGAAGAAGCTACACATACCGTTGGAATGGTTGGGATTGAGGTAACAGACGTACTGCGAGATTGTGGAGTAAAAGGCTCCGTGGTGGGAAAGGCGAGTTGTGACCAAATAGAACTCGTGGAGGGAGTCCTAGAAGACATAACATCTTTTAATGCTTTATAGCCTGGAGGTAGTCTCCCAGTAGTAGGGGTGCTACTAACAGGTATAGGTTCCGTTGCGGTGGGAATTTCACCGCTCGTCGCAACGGATTCTTCAGTCGAAGTAGGAGATACTTCCTCCATATCGGAAGAAAATAGTGGGGCCAAAACACGAGGGGAAGTGTATTCCCAAAAAGGGATACCGTCTTCAGAAGGTTCCCAAACGGGGTTCCAATGAAATTCGTAAGTCTCGTCGCCTAGAGCACGAGAATTAATCGGTTGTATACTTGAAATAACAGGAAGAGTATCACTCACAACCGGTATCTCGGCAAAGGATGAAGACGAAATTGGTAATTCCGCCAGGATGAAAACTTCACAAAATCCTAGGGAAGCTAACGAGAAAGGGCCCTACTCAAACTAACGCAAACAAGATCTAACCGGGTAAATATGAATCGCGGCCAAATAAATTTTAAGACAAAGGAACTGAACTTGACCTTTTCATGTTTTAAGAGTCGAGAAAAGACAAAAAGATGACTCTAGTCTCCTTCGAATGTTTAGTGAGCCCGAAGTGACAAATGCTCGGGCGAGCCTTTTCTTTTAGGGAGTCCGAAAAGGATCAAAAGTGACTACTCTGGAGAACTAGGCAAAGGGTTTATCAGACAATCCGTAAAACTGCATATACACCTTGGCAATCATATGAAAACCAAGGACTTCCCGTACGGCAGTCAATCTTCCCGAATGTTGTGTTCTAGTGCATTACGGCTTGTAAGGCGGCAGACACGGCTTCCTATGGATAAAGGATGATAACTAGTGAGGTCTCCACATATACTTGACGATACGTGGGAGCACAAATCCGTGCTAGAACACTATCGAGTCACAAGAGGAGGAATCACCCAACCATGATGTGAAACAATAGTGACTAGGTTTAACGACGCCGGAACACGTCTCTAGCCTAGACCTCTAGATGTATGCATTAAGTTCCAATGCGTTTTTAGATTCATTCAGTTCATTTTACAATTGATCTTTGATTAGGTTTCAGTTTCCGTGTCCTACCGTATGTAATCTCTCATAATTTCCTAGCGCGACTGTCAGGCTGTAACTCGCACTTTTAAGGGATTAGCGCGAGCTTCTTTTGTGCAACATGCGCCCACTGGCGTGACTGTCAGGGAAAAAACCGCGCTAATAAAGTTTGCTAGCTTAAAAATAAAAACAAGCAGTCCACGGCTTGATCAACAATATCCAGACAGACCAAGCAGCAAGAGACAACTTAAAAATTCAACCCCGAAAGCTTATCTAAGAAAGAAAAACAAGAGAAAACCAAGGTGCAAGACAAACTCCAAGTTGTTTGGTTCGTAAACCAAACCGGAGATTGACTGAAGTAGCGTTGATCTACTTCACTAATGCAAAGCAATAGCATTTCGAAGGCTACCTGGCCGTACTTCAGGCTCCGTCCAAAGTTTACGAATCAAACAACAAATAGCTTCCCCAGTGGAGTCGCCAAATTGTTGGAGAGGTAAATCCCCTTTGCAGACAGAGGCGACCCCCACTAGCCCAAAATGGGTCTAGCAACAATCAAACAATGCTATCACGCAAGTTCCTAATTGCAAATTAAAGGTGGATTATGAGAGCCTACTTGGATTCCAACACTAGTGTTGTAGAAGAGTTGACACTCCCGTTCCTTTGCTTCGGCCAGTCACGATCCTCACGATCTCTGTGAATGGACACCTGCACATGCAAAGAACGACACGAATACAAGCATAAAATCCAATAGATGCAATTATATATCGGTCAGAAAAGATATAACTCCAACATCATCACAATGAACAACAAGAATGGAACCATAATGATAGTCATCTATTATTGATAATCAACAAAGGAGAATACAACCATAGTTCTCACATCAAATCCTCCTTTGGCTGGATGATCAGCTATATATGTCTTGCAAAGCTTGTCGGGATTGGGAACAAGCCTCTCTCTCTATGATTATGAATGCAAAGAAGACTCTTACAGCAATCTCTCAGACTTCTGACAGTATAATTGTCCCTATGCTCAAAACTAGCTTGTCAAATGCAACAGAACAAGCTTTTATAGATGGAGGAGGAGGAAGAGATACAATGAATCCAGACATCCATGGGATTGGCATTATCCTCGAAAAGCTATTATGGATAGAGGAAAGGGAGATACGATGAATCTCGACATCCATGAAATTGGCATTATCCTTAAAAAGCTTCATGAGTTGAAAGGAAAAAACTTTCGAGCGTGCATTTGTTAAAAAGCTTTTCCAAACTTGGTTGGTGCAGGTATAACTCTAAGACAGAGCGCCAACTGGCGCGCCCTCTTTGGAGGATTCCCCCATTGGCGCGGGTAATACACTGTGGATCCGCGCTAATGGAAAAAGGGGACTTTTTAAGGATATTCTGCAGGAGATGTCTTCAAGGCATATGAAGTCCATACTTAGGGGAACATAATGCAAGTGTTTTTAAGTTATGTCACTTCTCACAGGTCCTGGAATGAGTCCTCCAAAGTGCGGGAAAGGGGTAACAGGGACGGTGACAAATGGTGACAAATTACTGTGTAACAAGGAACAAGAAAAGCACAGACTTAGGGAGGAAAACATTCATTCAGGAATTAATTTCAAAAGCAAAGAGAGAACAGTCAAATTCACAGAGGGATACAAGAAAAACAGGACCACAAAAAGTTGTTACTCCCATATTAAGGTCAGAAGCATCTAGTTCCTCTGTCTTAGGACCTAATTACCCTCAAACTATTATACATACTCCCGAAACTGTAGATTCAATTCGAGAATAGCACGGAGAAACTACTAGCCAGGAATTTGGATCTGAAGGCCAAGGGGAAACCAGTGGGGAGCACTTGGAGCCAGAATTGGAAAAACATTCTTTACTTATTAGTACCCATATTCAGGTAGTGTTGTGAAACAGCCAGCCCCAGAGCAACATGTACAATCATCACAAGAATCTTCATCCATGGGACACTCACCTGAACGATCTTTGGGAGAGGACTCATCAAAACAAGAAACAGGGGAATCTACAATGGAAGACAATAACAACAATAACAATAACAATACTAGGATTGATGCCACTATTACCACCTTTGAATTCACAATAGGTGATATAAGGGGCGAAGCTCCCATGAAAAACATCCCCTTATCAGCACTTCCATCTTTTCAAGGAATGAATGCAGAATATCTTGATACATTCTTGTTTGAATTTGATGTCATGTGCAAGAGCTATGATTATACTTCGGATGCTCAGATGTTGAAATTGTTCCCTGCTACTCTAAAGGGAGTAGAATTAAGATGGTTCATGGGACAAGGCTTTGCTACTATTCGGACATGAGGAGATATGAAAACTACCTTTTTGTCAAAATATCAGGACTATTGCCGGACCAACGACTTGAGGGAAGAAATATTCAGGATGAAAGAAAAAGAAGAAGAAAGCTTGGAGGATTATGTGGAGCGATTCCACTATAATCTACAGAGATCTAAACATAGTGATTTGGATCTGGAGATCCTGAAAACTATATTCATACGGGGAATGAGAGATGACTGCCTGGATACATTGAATCTACTAGGGAAGGGAGATATATCTCAAGAATCATTTGAGGAGATAATAAAACTCTGCTTAAGATGCTCGAGAGGATCATCACAAGGAAGAAGCATGACACGAGATGCCTCCATTTGAATACAAAAATCTACAAATGGAGGTGTGACCAGAGCCGAGATCGAGAACCTGTTCGAGAATCTTAAGACTGACCTCCTTAGTACTTTATCTGCCCAACTGACAACTGCACAAGTAAAAAAGGTACAGGATGAAGCCAAGAAAGCTTTGGTTATATTCTGCCCGAAATGTAAGGATAAACATTCCTTGAGGGATTGTAAAGTCGACAGCATCAACTTGTGCAGCATTTGTTATTTGGAGAGTTCTATAGGCTATTCTCCAGAGCTTCCCAGACTGAAATCAGTGCTAAAGGAATCAAGTGAGGAAGTCCAATCCTCCTGCTTCATTAGGTCCAAGAAGCCTTGACAACGACAACCACCGAGTATGTCTCAAGATTCCCCTGCTGCAAGCTATCAAGGACATTCCCATCTATGCGAAAAAAATAAGGGACTTGTGTGTTAAAAAACTTGGAAGAAATCCTAAAGACCTTGTCACTATCCATTTGATGGGGAAATTATCAGAATTAATGATTGGTCAGTTTTTGTTGACTAAATATAATGGTCCAGGGAATTCTAGAGTTACCGTTTACATTGATGAGACACCCATCCCAAATACATGAATTGATTTAGGGGCAGCAATTAACATAATGACTAAAGAAGTCTTTACCATCCTAGGTTTGCATGGGCTGAGACAAACACCTATCGTACTTGAATTAGCAGACAATCTCGTGTTAAACCAGAAGGGGTATTAGAATATGTAGTTATTACAATGGATTCCTGGAGATATCTAGCAAAATTTCTTATCTTACAACCCAAATCAAATTTAGGGAGATGTCCCTTGATCTTGGGAAGACTCTGGTTGGCCACTGCAGATGCATTTATAGGTTGTAGGTCAGGTTGTATGACAATTTTAGATATTCAGGCTACGAAAAACTTCAGCCTTTATCAACTGCAAAGCCAAGTAGGGAATTGGGAAACCCCTTGTGGGATGAGTTCAAACCCGAATCAGATAACTCCCAGCCACTTCTTACCCTCGGTAAATCCCAGTACTTTAAGGATGAGATAGAAGATGATATTATAAATGGTTTTATCAGTAATCATCTTTTTGTTACTTCTATTGAGGACTCGGGGGAGGAAGAGGTTGTGGAGGATTTGAGCTTTGAACATATGAAGACCACTCTGAAAATCAAGAGCAGCCTGGTTGAAATAGAACCAGGTAAACATCTAAATGTTAACCTGAACCTGACTCCCGAACAAAACAAAATGCTATTACAGTTGTTACAGAAGTACAAAAAGGCATTTGTGTGGGATTACACAAATACGAAAGGAATTCATCCTAGGATGTGCACCCACCATATCTATTTAAAAGAGGGTTTAAATCCACTTAGACAGCCACAGCGACGTATATACCCAGCACTTAAGGAGGTAGTCAAAGAAGAATTGCAAAAAACTCCTAAATGTTAACTTCATTTATCCAATTTCTAATAGTCAGTGGGTATCCCCACTTGTCATTGTCCCTAAAACGAATGGCAAGTGGAGAGTCTATGTAGACTATAGAGAACTTAACAAGGCCACCCAAAAGGACCATTTCCCTTTTCCATTCATAGACCAGGTCCTTGATACCTTGTCTGGAAAGAAATTCTTTTCATTTCTAGATGGGTTTAGTGGTTAAAATCACATATTGCCCCAGAATATTAGGATAAAACCACCTTTACTTGCCCTTGGGGAACCTTTGCATACAGAGTTCTTCATTTTGGACTTTGTAATGCATCAACAACTTTCCAAAGGGTGATATTGGAAATATTTTCAATTATGTTATATGATTGTTTAGAAGTATTCATGGATGACTTTACACCTTATGGTGAAGCCTTTGAAATAGCATGAGTTAATCTTGAAAAAGTACTAAAACGATGTGTACAAACTAATGTTGTTTAAAGTACAAACAAATTTCGCATGATGATGCATGAAGGAATTGTGTTGGGGCATTTTATCTCTATTGATGGAATTAAAGTATACCCTACTAAGATAGAGGTAATTCTAAAATTCCAATTCCCAAACACACAAAAAGAAGTACGCAGTTTTTTGGGACATGCGGGGTATTATAGAAGGTTCATAGAAAATTTTTCAAGAATTGCATCCCCTCTATTTTCTCTACTTGTTAAAGATGTGAAATTTGTTTGGACAAGGAAATACGAGCAAGCCTTTACAGAATTGAAAAAGTGTGTATCAGCAGCCCCTGTTTTGTGAGGACCAAACTGGAGTTTGTCATTTCATATAGCCAAAAATGCATATGATATTGCTATGGGAGTTGTGTTGGGTCAGCTGGAGGATTACATAAACAAGAATTTGACCCCAACTGAACTAAATTACACGGTGATAGAAAAAGAATTTCTTGCAGTAGTGCATTCCATCAACAAATTTCGACACTACATTACAGGATATCAAGTGTTTGTACACACTGACCACTCTGCCATTCATTTTCTAATGAATAAACCAATCACTAATGGTAGGGTTACATGTTGGTTATTGTTGTTACAGGAATTTGATATAACAATCCTAGATAAACCTGGGAAAGACAATGTAGTGGTTGATTTTCTTTCTAGGTTGACTATTGGTGATGAATGCATGCTTGTTGAAGATTCTTTTCCCGATGAATATATTTTTTCTATTTCAACTCACTCACTGTGGTATGCAAACATAGTTAATTATCTTGCTACAGGAAGACTCCCACAACACCTATCCTCACACGAGAAGAAAAGAGTTGTTCAGCAAAGTGCAAGATACTCTTGGATCAAAGGAAACCTCTATCACACTGGGTCAGATCATCAGATCAAGCATTGTGTGAGGGAGGATGAAATCTTTGATATCCTTAAAGCTTGTCATGAAGAACCTTGTGGGGGGCACTTTGCAGATAAAAGGACAGGGTATAAGGTGCTTTCAACAAGGTACTATTGGCCTACTATATTTCAGGATACAAAGAAATTTGTGAAAGGATGTGACAGTTGTCAGAGAATGGGTCAACTGCTCCAGTCATATGAGATGTCGTTACACCCTCAGATAGTTTTAGAACCATTTGAGAAGTGGGCCTTGGATTTTGTAGGGCCAAACCTCCATCTCAACAAAAGTCCTACATCATGGTTTGCACAGATTATGTCACAAAGTGGGTTGAAGCAAAGGCACTAACCAAAGCCATAGAACAGGTTGTTTCAGACTTTTTGTTTGAAGACATTTTTGTTCACTTTGGGGTTCCTCGGGAAATAGTGACAGATGGAGGGCCACAATTCACATCTCATTTGATCCAGAAGCTAGTTGAGAAATACAAAATCTGTCATAGGATTACTTCACCTTATCATCCACAGGAAAATGGCCAAGTGGAAATCACTAATAAGGTTATTGAGGGAATTATTACCAAGATTCTGACCAGCCACTAGAGGAATTGGGCTGATAATCTGCCAGAAGCATCGCGGGCATACAAGACTACATGGAGGAACACTACGGGATTCTCACCATACGAATTAGTGTATGGTAAAAATCCTTTATTTCCCATAGAGTTTGAAATAAAGACACTGAGAACAGCACTACAAGTGAATCTAGATTTGGCTACAGCACAAAAACAACAGTTAAATCAGCTAAATGAACTTGATGAGAAGAGGTTGGTTTCCATTTAGCAAACAAATATCATCCAACAGCAGAGGGCTAAGTGGCACGACAAATTCATCAAAAAGAAGGTGTTTCAAAAAGGAGATTGGGCTCTACTATATGATTCGCGATTCAAGGATTTCAAGGGGAAGCTTTGCACCAGATGGCTAGGTCCTTATGAAGTTGATACGGTCTTTGATAATGGGACTATGAATTTAGTCACCATCGACAATGCTAAGACACCATTACTTGCTAATGGGCATCGTCTTCGATTATATCACAAACTAGCTTCAAAGGATTCATTTGTCAACATTGTCTTGGAATCTGATCTTCAAATTATAAGAGCAGGGGAAAGTTCTCCTACGTTGCCAAATTTTTAATCCTCAATAAGTGTAACAGTTGAAAACCAACTCTATTGGTGGTTGATACACCAAAATAATAAATAAATAAATAAATAAGAGAAAAATAAAAATAATAAAATAATATATAAATAAAAATATGTCTGTGAAAACCTCTTCTAAGGGCACAGGCAAATAATGGTAACAGTTGAAAACCACTATGTGGCGGTTGTTACACGTTTTTTTCCCTGTAACAACATCATCTATTTCATACATGTTATCTTATGTTGTTACACGCTTAAGTCTTTCATTCTTTCTTTAAAAAAATTTCAAAGTATTGTAAATAAGAGTTTTGTTGTAAAGAGTAGCATTAGCGATTACATCTGTTGTTACACCTGTAACAGCTAACAATTTGCAGCAGTGAATTGGGCACAATCGTCTGCCTTAATAAATGATATCACCAAGATGTTGTCGCTAGAATAAATGACTTAATCAGCATGTTGCCACCAAAATCAATCATGTCACCAGTACTTTTCCACCACATCACCATCGGTGAGTCATTCGAAAGGTATATTTATTTTCTTTATTTAAAAATTATGGAAATTAATATGATGTTCCATCTAACAACTGCCACAGTAAAATTCAGGGGGAGGGCGAATCATGTCGCAATCTGTAATTTAAATCGGACTTAAAGTGACAGACCTTGTAATCATTGGCAAATCCTGCAATCATTATCATCTTTTTATGTCAAGTGTGTTATATGTTTAAATTACATTTAAGATAGATTTCCACAACCCCATATTAATAATGAGACCATAACGCATATCATACGATCCTCAGATCCAACATCATTGCTTTTACTGCCTCCATATCTATCCCTACGAAGCACTACATCTTCATTTCACAAAATTCTCAAAAGAGCAAGTAGACAAAACACAGAGGGTATTGTCTGAAGCAGAGATGGCAGGAGCAGCGGTTGGCCACGAGCCCAATTCCACGGAAGCATTGGAGAATTGTTCAGAGGTATGCCATATTTTTAAAGAGGCGGGATGGTTCGAATCCTTTGAATGACTCAGAGGGTCAGAAGAAACTGTTGCCCTGGGTTTTGCCAAGAATTTGAACAAGAATCAAACGAAGGTTAGGGGTTGAAGTTAGAAGTCACTGAAGAAGTAATTTCCAGAGTATCAGCATTGCAATTTGAAGGAAAAAGATGGTTTAGCCGCAAAATCAATGATCCTTCCCTCAAGGTGAAATTTCTGCAAGGGGAGGAACAATTGGAGAAGAAGGGCAGGGGAATTGACTGATTGTCACTTCCTCAGCCATGGGGAGATGTTGCCTTATACATTATAAAATACATTACTTGTGAAGGACGGGTGACAATAGTGTTTAATTATCATTTCCCGTTGTTAAACCATCTCCGACACAGGCAATTGGTTAACCTTCCATATTTCTTGTTGGAGAACCTGAAGCATATGTTTGTTATTGTGAAGGTTGCTTCACATCCAGAAACTTGTGTCACCAATCACGGCCTTATAAAATTAATCATAATGGACACCCTGGAACGTCAAGGCTGGAGCTAGGAAGATTTATGAGCATAAAGACAAGAACTTCACGCCAGAAGAAAGTCAAAACCCTACTGATGCTCCAAAGGAAGCTAGGGTGACTGAAGAGCAAGGGAAATCCTCTGGAAGCAAAATCAAGAAAAGATCACTGGAAAAGCCAATAGGTGGCAGGACACCAAAAAGGAGGGTTAGAGTCAGCACCTAGCTAGAGCCCCCGCCTCCATCTAGAAAGAGGTCAAGAAATCATAAGGACGCAGGGGAGAAAAAAGAAGAAGAATAGGCCCATCCTAAAGAGGTTCCTTTACCAGGTAAGGACGAGACCCAAACCCTGTTGCGTAAAATTGAAAAATTAGAAAAATAAAATAAAGAATTAAGGCAGCAATTAGAGGATAGTAAAGTAGAAACAAGGGTCCCGGGTCTGGACACTTTGGCAGAGGTTGTTGATAAGATGAGAACAGAAACTACACTAGGTTTTGTATGTACAACATGTGCTAAGAATTTAGCAACAGTCGAGTATAAATTTTGTGTTGCAAGTACCATCTCGATAGAAACCCAAACTGAACCCTAGGAAGTTGTTACATAAGAACCCGTTGACAACGTTGTTGTTACACAAGAACCAACGGCTGAAACAGAGCATCCCGTGATGATCGACCTAGAAGTCAAGACACAAGAACCTAACAACAATATTGTTGTTACACAAGAACCAGCAGTTGAGGCAGAGGTCCCTCAAGAAGAAGAAGTAAGAGCTGATCCACAAGAACCTGTTAATGAAGCTGTTGTTATACAAGAACCAGCAGCCAAAACAGAACACCTCGAATCTCAAGATGTTGTTACACCCCCTATTGAGGTTGCATGTGAAAAAGCATGAGATCTTGAAGGAGGATGGTGTTCAAAAAAACTTTTGTTGATATCAGAATTACAGAAATGGAAGCAGTTGGCACTCTCTTTGCAAAAGGGAGTCATCTCACTGGAGGAGCATAGAAAAGTTGTAAATACTCTCAAGGAACAGTGGACTAATAGGAAGTTGACGTAAGAGTGGACAAGATGGGAAAGGAAGAAAATTGAGAAGGAAAAGGAGGAACGAGTGCAGCAGTTACAGTAGGAAGTTCAAAACTTAAAAGACGATAAAAATAAGATGTATGGGCTCACACTAAACCTGTTGGGGTGTAGGACTTCTCCATCCTATCCAATCTTTCTTTGGGAAAGATTTTATTTTTTTTAGTTAAAAGTTGTCTATGAGAATAGACCTTATCTGGGTAATTCTACCTGGACATTTTTAGATGTTTTTCGTGCATGTGATTTTGATGAGCAAAGCTTACTTTGTGAGCTTTTTCTACATAATATGATTTGTGAATACGCTAGGTCTACATATGATTGTACGCATTTTCTCCTACATGGGGGACTTGTAGTTGCCAGCCTTCATCTCTTTCATGAGAAATCAAGTAGAATGGCATCTAGCCATGAAGTCATCTAACACCAATGAAGAGAAGGTAGCCTTGTGGATAAGAGTAGAACCAGGCATGGTTACTGCATTGAGACATGAATTTAGGAAGTTTTTGAGTACCCCTAATATGAGGGAACAATCAGTCATCTACAGGAGGAGGATTTTCAGATCTTTCCTCAACCTCTTTACACAGCTGAAGAGTCGAGCATTGACTGGATACCTTAAACGTACAGAGGCTGGTAGTGCAAGTTTGCAGGAGTGTGACCCTTTTGGTTTCCTAATTTTGTGGTTGTTGTTACATAGGTTCCAAAATATGCCTGGATTGCAAATTCAATGGGAGCCTTCTGGAAAGGGCTTAGATTTATGTATCCCTTGATTTGGCTTCTGATCAAAGAATACCAGCCCCATTATCGATTGTGTGATTATGAAGAGGAATCATGGCCACATCAGTTGATGGCTACTCAAGGCTACAGACCAGTTGACGAAGATACTGTTGGTGCTTATAACTTGAAAGATTTACAGCAGTGATACAACAGCAGTACCTGAAGATTCTGCATGAGGACATGCAGTTGCTTCAGTTGGGGGGAGATGTTGGGTGCAGTTTTTAAACATATCTTAGAAACCTATTTCCCCATTTTTTATCATTCTCTCTCTATAAATGTAGTGCCCGCTCTAGTTGACTGACAATGATATGAAACTAACATTTATTTAGCCCTAAGGCCCACACATTATTCTTTGAGGACCTCACGTTGAGGATCCAGGCATATGAAGCTAGTATTAGTGATTGAGATATTCATGGTTGTGATGTTTATGTATGTTCTCCATTGATATTATGATGAAGATAGCATGAACGGTTATGTATGTTATCTATTGGTATTATGATGATTGTAATATTAAATGGGTAAGTTTGGTATTTATTGAATTTATGATGATGATGGCAGTAAAGGATATGTATGCTCTCTATTAAATCATGATGATGATAAACTTGATGGATAGGTATATTTCTATTGATGTTACGATGTTGATAGCTTGATGGATATGTATGTTTCCATTGATGTTGATGATGATAGCCATGATGGATGTGTCCCCTATGTTACCTACTTTCATTAATTCGGGCTTACTATGAACAATGATGTGAATGACTAGGTGTTGTTAATGATGCTATTATGACAATGAATAACACTGAGAAACCCTGTTACTGATGATTATTGAGTATGGCAGGAAACCACCAGAGGCACTCGCATATGACGAGTTGACGAAAATTGGTTTGATGGAAAAAGTTTATATTATTTTACCTTTGAAATTTTTGAAACCTGCTATATATGTTTATCTATATTCTGATGAGATGTTAGTGGTTGCAGGCACAATTTAGTTGCTTGGCCGAATGACTCACATATGGGTGATGGGGTTGTACAAGTGGATGGAACTACATGGGAGGGGTGGGACAGTGTCCCTGATCTCACCCACTAGCACTCCCGCCGTGACTTGGGCTGGAAGGGTTGAAACACCTTCGCCTTGAAGATCACGATGCCATGAGGGCAGGTCCCCAAGTTGGGTCACTCATGAGGATTTTACCAGGGGGTGCGCATCAAGGCGGATTCCTTGATCCCCGACACCATTAGTCTCACTATAGCAAGCAACATAAGAGATGATAGTGGTCTATGATGTTGCACCTATCTTTTCCCCTCGTAGTCACTGAATGCTTGAAGGGCAAGTGGCGTGGCACCATTGGAACTTCAAGGGAATTTCTTGAAGGGCATGACCAACTTGGCACCCTTGGCATCACAAATAAAATGTTAGGCATGGCACCCTTGGAACTTCAAGGGACTTTCTTGAAGGGCACGACCAACTTTGCACCCTTGACATCACAAATAAATTGTTAGGCGTGGCACCCTTGGAGCTTCAAGGGAAGTTCTTGAAGGGCACGACCCAAACTTGGCACCTTGGAATCATTAAAAATAAATTAATTAATAAATATAATCAAGAAATGAAAACTAAGTAAATTTACATCAAGGGTAAATGATGTTAGAAACTGAGGTAATTATATAAAACAATAAAACTTGGGTTAAGAGGAGCATAGGAAGAAATAAAATAGATTACCTTAAAAATTCTACCCTTCCCATGTTGGAAAATACTAGGTAGATTATGTGGTTTAATTAGGTAAAAGGAGAAAGAGGGATATAATTGTAAGGATAAAGATTAATCCTAAAATAATTAAACCTAATTAAGAAAATAAGAAGGTGAATTAAAATAAGAATAATAAATTAAATTTAGAGAAATATAGAGAACCTCCATGTGGCAACAACCAACATAAGAATATCCATCTAAGAGATAACTTGAGTTAAATTAGGGGGGTAGATAGGGGATCAAATCTTGACTCATTAATTGACTTTAGTAATGAACCCAAATCAAGGAATAAAAAGGGGGATAAAGAGGCAACTAGGAGAAGAAATAGGAATCTTGTTGAGGTGAGGAAAATATTAATTTTAAATTAAAATTTAAGTAAATAATTTTGGGAGACCCTTGATGAGAGAGTGACACTTGGGTGGGTGAATAATCAAGCTATTGAATTATAAAAAAAAATAACTAATTATGCATGACATGCCAAGTGTCACCTATGAGGACTCCTATAAAAGAAGGGGCAAGCCATGAGAGAAGGGACTTTTTGGGAACCCTATTGTTGGATGGATGAGATGATGTCAAAGCAGTGATTACGATCCTATAGTGAGTTTGGTGAGGTAGAGGATTTTAGAGAGGGGACTCTTGAGCCAAGGAGTGCTCTCCTCTACTAGCTATTGCAATTCTCCATTGTACAACCCCATTGCAGCTCGGGGGTCCGCGGGGAAGAAGAGTACCCAAGGAGTAGGTTGGGAGGTTAACCGGTGGGTCATCGCATTCGGATCAAGTACATCGCCATTTATTCACGGAGGTGACCGACAACAAAGGAATACTAGCAACCGCAAAGCAAACGGAGTCTCGTCTTCTGGTGAACGGTACATATGTGTTGCAATATTATTTTGTATGATTTCTTTATGGCCTTAGTTAAATATATGTAAATTTTATGATATGTTCAGTGAAATGAAATTGAGGAATGTGTTAGACATCGCTGAATAAATTTGAATTCCCAATGTTTTTCTCTTCTGGTTGTATTTATTTGTGGTTTATTAAAATATATATATATATAGTATAGAACTGATCCTTACACTTCTTATAGCGTTGGTCCCTACATTTGGTATCAGAGCCATGTTGAACCCTTGAGACCTATGGGCCCATGCATGCATGATTAATTAGTTAAATATCTACTAAACACTACCCTGAAATTGTGTATGGTGACCTTTCAAGGCTCTTAGCTAGCTATTAGATGCAAAATCCCATAGCTGTACAACAAAATTAGTCAAGTCAACACCAATATTTCTTCCATGCACAATAATTTATTATGGCCGATATCCTAACTATGCTCAATTTCCAATGTAACTCATTACAATTTTGTGGATAATTATAAAAAGATTTCAACAAACCAAACCAAAACTACTCCAATATACCTCTTATACGTTGGTAAAAAAGTGGCTCATATCGACAACTAGACAAAGTTAAGAAGTATCTAGATAGGTTAAATAAACCCCAACCTAGATCTCATCTGCAGAGTTGTACACAACTACAAGAATGAGGATGTTGATCTACTACACGAAGATCTTTAGAAAATGTTTATACAACAAATCTAGATTTGATGCTTTAAGCCACTATGATTCCACCTAAAGGATGAGTATTTTGTTTCAGTCAAACATGAGCATGTGTTCACTTCAAAAACGCTTTAGGTATCCACGATCTAGGTCTCATAAGCCTTCAGGCCATACTTTAACAATTGCTTCAGATGATATGCTTCTCTTAGATCAGATCACAGATGTCAGTCTTAAATCTGTTGTGGAGAAGAGGATCTTCATTTTCACAAGATACACATGTTGGACTTCCCAAAAAAAAACTAATCTTTTAGAACATTATTTCCTCATGGTAATGATGACATCCTAAAGAAGAATTTAAATCATTGCAGATTGACCTCAAATCTTAGAGCCAAGACAAAACAAAATTCTAATGCACAAGAAACCACGCCTTTATAAATTTCAGACTTCGTTCATACACAGGTCACTCCTTCGAATAGATAAAGTTTTCTTGGATAGTCAAGTGCAAATTCACCTGCGAAAAAAAAAAACCCTTTAAAAAGCCCAACGAATCCCATAAGCTTAATATCATAGCCTAGAAACCATGACTAGCAAACGCATATACTCTTCATTGTAATGCCTTCTTGACAGCATTGTAATACTCAAGGGCTGTACAAATCCTAGATAGATAATGTGAGCTTGCTTTCTTACCATGAATGAGAAGAAATCGTCTCAATTTATAGAAGAATTTTACTCCGTGTTGAAGTTGACTTGGGGAACGATTCAAAATTTTAGTTTTGGAGGGATTTTTTTAAAATTTGAACAAATCCCATTCATAATATTAAATTAGATTTTTAGATTCTAATTTTTGGACTATTTGTTAAAAATATATATATATATTAGCAGAGTTGTAATTTGGACCGTATATCCAGCAGCGTTAAACTGATTCTCACTATCAGTTTAAAGCTGTTGCAATTGCTATACGAGATTCACTGAAACAATTGGAGTTCTGGACTTGAGTTATTGAGGCACAAAGGTATGCCCCTGTTGTCATTTTATCGTGACTACATTTGACTTCGCAAGCATACCTAAATACTGTGAGAAGTGAGTTTAAACTTAAATTATTTAGTGTACTGTGCTAAGCTTATGAACAATTGCAGAAAATGCATCAGTCGAGTGTTCTAAAAGTGGAATAAAGGCAAATCCTTGGTACTCTTACTTTGGGAGCTGGATTATTTCAGGCAAAGCTGCTACTTTTGTTCTCTTCGTTATATTCTACAAAATTGTGTTGTTATTTCCCTGTAGTGTTTAAATTATGCTATACTGGCCCAGACACTGC
Organism: Pinus tabuliformis; assembly: GCA_031772625.1. Classification (NCBI taxonomy): domain Eukaryota; kingdom Viridiplantae; phylum Streptophyta; class Pinopsida; order Pinales; family Pinaceae; genus Pinus; species Pinus tabuliformis. The sequence goes on along the minus strand of CM062807.1, from coordinate 716,481,187 downwards.
AATCGTTAAAGTTGCCGCTAAAATCTTGGGGTCCTTATTGTGAATTTTCTCCTTGGAATTATCATGTGTCATATATTCTTGGAGATATACGGAAATTCGCCTCAAATAGAGCAGGGTGATTTCATGCTTCCGAGAATATCAGCAGGGAATTGCATAGCCGTGTCACTTAAAGGTCTTTTCCTGCAAACGTGTTAAGCTTCTAATTATTCTACCAGAAGGGTTCAAATGAAAGGCCTTCTTTGCGTTTCAACGGTGTATTTGAAGCCATTGTCCCTAAATGAGTCATCGCCTTTGGATCCAATGCAAGGGATGCATATAACATGCATGAAACAGTGCAGTCTCACAAATGCTGGCGGGATTCGCGTGGGTCGATGTCCCACAACTTCAGTAACGCCACTCGAATCGTTTACTTTGACTTCCGCTACATCTGCTGGAGGCACTGCATTGTTGTCTTGGCCTGACTGCATTATAAATAAAATCACAATTAAATTCGAATCTTACAGTGTGATATCACGCAGTCCCTTAAACTCTCTTCCACGCAGACCTGAGATTCGACTGGTATACGGGTTATCTATTCTATTTCATGGATGATGACAGAGGCTCATTGAAGACTTCTAGGAGTATAGCTCAATGGAAACATCTCTTTTCTGTTCTCCCCATGCTTTAGGACAATGGTAATTCTGGCTCGGCTACAGTTTGCTCGGTGATCCCCAGCGAAAGGTTGTATTAGACGTGTTTATTCCACTGAAGTTCCAATGATCCATTTGTGGTTAGCGAGATCCACATAGATTTCAAAACGCCAGTCACAGATTCGTTGTCGTGGGTGGCAGGATATTATTTTCCACGCGCCCATAAAATATTCACCTCTACATGCTTTGTTACATGTAGATTATGTCTTTAATTTTTTTTTTTGATCTCATAAAAGCAGCTGAAGACACAGGCCCACCTTATCATAAACTCGATTCGATCTGGACAGATATGATCCTGCCAAATTCCTCAATCTGTTTCTCTTGATCTTCTCAATCTACTAGATCATAAACTCGATTCAATTCCAATTTTCTCGTGCTCTTCTCCAATTTCCCATCAAACAAAAAGATTGAGAGGGCCGGAGGAGACGTATATGAGGCGATGTACGATATAGGAAGTTTGATAGACGAAGGAAGCCATTTTTCAAGAATATAAAAACAAACTTGCAAGGAAGGAAGGAATAATCGTAGAACGTATAATAAGAACTTTACAACCATATATTGATTTTCTACATCTTATACAGGTTTTGGTTTCTGGTTATATATCTGCCCTGGTGTTTACGGTTTGATCATGATTGAGAATTCGTCAAAGCATATATACACTCACTGTGTACCAAATCATTGTGCTCATAATCAAATCTATTCGAGTCCCTATATTCAATATATTCAATGAAGTGTGCATCTCTCACACTCAAAACTTGTAGTTTTATATAATTAAAGTATACTCTGTTACCATATCATTTAAATTGTTATTATGTACACTTTTGTTGTGTCCTATATAGTAAGCATTTTTAAATATGATACTAAATAATGAAATATAAAATTCAAAAGTGACATCGTTGTTCCTACATTCTATAACAATATATAATAAACTAAGGCTATATTGGTAAGTGTTTTAAAAACTCTCATAAATATTACATTGAAAAATATTTAAATTATATTTTATTTTCAACTACACGTATGAAATTCCAAATTTTAATATAATATTATTATTTACCTAATTATGAATATATCATTTTATTAGTGCGTTATTTAAATTAATAGTAATTTTATTTATACTAAAATCAAAACATTTAGATTCTTTTTAAATAGAGTTTGTATCTTTATTCACATTTGTATATCTAATATATTTTAAGGTTCAAGATTGTTTCTTTAGAAGGTTAGATATTATATTTATTTTAATTAAAAAAATAGAAATTCATATTTATTGTAAAGAAAATTAATATAAGTTGATAAGCTTTTTAGCTTTGGAGTTTTCATCAAAGTGTATGTCAATTACATAGAAATTTAATTTGAAGAAGCAACTACCATATTATTAACATGTCTAAATCTTTTATGAAAATATTAAGATTTTGGTGTGAGAATGTTTAGGCTAGAGTATAATGCAGAGCAATTGACTGATACTATAGCAAATGAAGTGAAGAAATACTCTAAATTGGATTGACATAATGTACGGGTACTTCATGGATCCTAACATGGAATTTAGGAGAATATTTGTGCTAGTGTATAATGCATAGAAATTGATTGATGCTATGGCATATGAAGTCAAGAACCACTTTAAATCATTGTAAAACCATCTGGTTCAAAAATATAGGTTTTGGTCCAATTCAAAGTGAGGGTATCTGAATGCCACTTTTAATACTAAGAGGCCTCTAGAGTCATAGTCGGAAGATGACAGCTTGTGAGTTCTTATCTGCCGAACACAAAGGTTGTAGGAGTTGAGACATGTATATGAAAATTACCACAATAACGGTGGTAATAGGTTCAAGAAATCCCTTCCCTACATGGGATATGCATTTATTTTAAAATGTTGTGACCTGAATTATTAAACCCATTTTGAATATTCAACCATTAGAAATTCAGATGATATATACATTGTTTACAACCGATGTAGCATATTAATAAACAATATCCTAGACCAGTTGCATATTTCATAGTTGACTAATAAAAAATTTCAATGGCTGATTTTGGCACCCAAGTATTAACTAGTGATAGCTAAACTAAGTTCGCTCCAGTTAACCATGTCATGATTGCATGCAATTGGTTGTGCTAGTTTAACATTCTCAAAATCATTACATTTTTTAATTATTTAATTATTTTTCCTTATAAATAATGGAATTTATTATTATATATTATTTCATTATTAATACTTGTTCTTAGATATTTGTCAAAGGGTTTTCGAAGATATAAAACCCCATTACCGAGCTCCAAAGAAAGAACAAGAAATTCATTTGGACTGAAAAATGTGAAGAGGCATTCCAAAGGTTAAAGGTGTTATTAATGACAACACCAATTTTGAAGGTGCCGGATATGGAACAAGAATTTTTGGGTTGCACTGATGCCTCCAAGGAAGGGCTGGGTTGTGTGTTAATGCAAGAAGGAAGAGTAATATCTTATGCAACAAGGAAACTTAGAACGCACAAAGAAAACTATGTAACCCATGATCTAGAAATGACAGCAATTGCTTATGCACTAAATATTTGGAGACACTACCTTCTTGGAAGGAAGTTGATCATATGACTGATCATTATGGGCTACAACACATATTCACTCAAGACCACTTAAATGCAAGACAAGGACGATGGTATGAGTTAATTAGTGAATATGATTTTGATCTCGCTTACATAAAAGGAACGGTAAATAGGGTAGTTGATGCTTTAAGTAGGATGCCTCAGATATTTTCAGTGAGTCCCTTAAAGACAAATTTGAGGGAGAAACTGCTTGATTTACAACTTAAAGACACCCAGTATCAAGAGGTTAGCAAAAGTTTGAGGGAGGATGAAATGAGGGTCCCAAAATATGAAGAATACTCCCTTGATAACGATGGGCTACTATGATTTCGGGGAAGGATATATGTACCACTGAATGAAGATATACTAGAGTTAATCTTGAATGAAGCACATTGCGCAGTATACATGGCACACCCTGATGTTAAGAAGATGAGTGTGGACCTGAAACCACTCTTCTTTTGGAAGGGGATGAAGAAGGACATCGTAAACTTGGTAGCAAGATGCTTAGAGTGTCAACGAGTAAAAGTTGAACACAGACATCCAGCAGGATTATTGCAACCCCATGAGATACCAAAATCAAAATAGGAAGTTATATCAATGGAATTCATTGTGAGACTACCAATGACCTCAAGAGGACATGAATCCATATTTTTAGTGGTGGACATGTTGACCAAGAGCACCCATTACATACCAATTAAGACTACATATAAGGCACCGGAAATAGACAGAGTTTATTGATGAGATTATGAGATTGCATGAAGTGCCTAGGAAGAGCATATCTGATAGGGGAGCAGTGTTTACAGGAAGGTTTTGGACCAGTTTCCAAGAAGCCTTGGGAACCCAGTTGAACTTTAGCTCTACTTATCACCCTGAGACAGATGGGCAAACAGAAAGGACTAATCAAATCCTTGAAGACATGCTTTGGGTGTATGTGATGAACCAACAAAAGAGATGGGAGGAGTTCTTACCCCTCGTGGAATTTTCTTACAATAATAGTTATCAGAGTCCCATCAAGATGGCACTAATTGAATTCTTATACGGAAGACCTTGCAGAACACCTCTCAGTTGGGACCGACTAGAGGACTGAGTATTAATAGGACCAGAAGTAGTGCAAGATATGGAAGAAAAAATGACTATGATTAGGGAGAGGCTAAAGGAAGTGCAAGATCGACAAAAGAGCTATGTTGATGCTCATCAGGTAGACCGAAGTTATGAATAGGGAGATAGGGTGTTCCTGAGAGTAAGGCCCCAAAATAAGCTCTATAAGAATTTGTAATGAGAGAAAAATTGTCTCCACGGTTTGTGGGACCTTTTGAAATCTTAGAAAGGAAAGAGTTGGTGGCATATAGGCTTGCCTTACCTCCATCTTTAGCATGTATGCATGATGTGTTTCATATTTATGTTTTGCGTCATTATATTTCAGATCCTTCGCATGTTATTGACTTTGGTCATTTGCAGGTTTCGGTTAAGGGAATAGTAATGGTCAAACCAGTTCGCATACTAGACCAGCGAACTTTGCAGATTAGATAGTGGTTAGTGGATCAAGTTAAGGGCTAGTGGGACAATTATAGTCCCAGTTTAGCTACTTGGGAGGATGCTGAGGAGATGCGTCACCATTTTCCTTACCTATTCCAAGGACTTCGGGACGAAGTCTATTATTAAGAGGGGGTGTATGTAGTGCCCGCTCTAGTTGACTGACAGTGATATGAAACTAACATTTATTTAGCCCTAAGGCCCACACATTATTCTTTGAGGACCTCAGGTTGAGGATCCAGGCATATGAAGCTAGTATTAGTGATTGAGATATTCATGGTTGTGATGTTTATGTATGTTCTCCATTGATATTATGATGAAGATAGCATGAACGGTTATGTATGTTATCTATTGGTATTATGATGATTGTAATATTAAATGGGTAAGTTTGGTATTTATTGAATTTATGATGATGATGGTAGTAAAGGATATGTATGCTCTCTATTAAATCATGATGATGATAAACTTGATGGATAGGTATATTTTTATTGATGTTACGATGTTGATAGCTTGATGGATATGTATGTTTCCATTGATGTTGATGATGATAGCCATGATGGATGTGTCCCCTATGTTACCTACTTTCATTAATTCGGGCTTACTATGAACAATGATGTGAATGACTAGGTGTTGTCAATGATGCTATTATGACAATGAATAACACCGAGAAACCCTGTTACTGATGATTATTAAGTATGGCAGGAAACCACCAGAGGCACTCGCATATGACGAGTTGACGAAAATTGGTTTGATGGAAAAAGTTTATATTATTTTACCTTTCAAATTTTTGAAACCTGCTATATATGTTTATCTATATTCTGATGAGATGTTAGTGGTTGCAGGCACAATTTAGTTGCTTGGCCGAATGACTCACATATGGGTGATGGGGTTGTACAAGTGGATGGAACTACATGGGAGGGGTGGGACAGTGTCCCTGATCTCACCCACTAGCACTCCCGCCGTGACTTGGGCTGGAAGGGTTGAAACACCTTCGCCTTGAAGATCACGATGCCATGAGGGCAGGTCCCCAAGTTGGGTCGCTCATGAGGATTTTACCGGGGGGCGCGCATCAAGGCGGATTCCTTGATCCCCGACACCATTAGTCTCACTATAGCAGGCAACATAAGAGATGATAGCGGTCTATGATGTTGCACCTATATTTTCCCCTCGTAGTCACTGAATGCTTGAAGGGCAAGTGGCGTGGCACCCTTGGAACTTCAAGGGAATTTCTTGAAGGGCATGACCAACTTGGCACCCTTGGCATCACAAATAAAATGTTAGGCGTGGCACCCTTGGAACTTCAAGGGACTTTCTTGAAGGGCACGACCAACTTTTCACCCTTGACATCACAAATAAATTGTTAGGCGTGGCACCCTTGGAGCTTCAAGGGAAGTTCTTGAAGGGCACGACCCAAACTTGGCACCTTGGAATCATTAAAAATAAATTAATTAATAAATATAATCAAGAAATGAAAACTAGGTAAATTTACATCAAGGGTAAATGATGTTAGAAACTAAGGTAATTATATAAAAAATAAAACTTGGGTTAAGAGGAGCATAGGAAGAAATAAAATAGATTACCTTAAAAATTTCTACCCTTCCCATGTTGGAAAATACTAGGTAGATTATGTGGTTTAATTAGGTAAAAGGAGAAAGAGGGATATAATTGTAAGGATAAAGATTAATCCTAAACTAATTAAACCTAATTAAGAAAATAAGAAGGTGAATTAAAATAAGAATAATAAATTAAATTTAGAGAAATGTAGAGAACCTCCATGTGGCAACAACCAACATAAGAATATCCATCTAAGAGATAACTTGAGTTAAATTAGGGGGGTAGATAGGGGATCAAATCTTGACTCATTAATTGACTTTAGTAATGAACCCAAATCAAGGAATAAAAAGGGGGATAAAGAGGCAACTAGGAGAAGAAATAGGAATCTTGTTGAGGTGAGGAAAATATTAATTTTAAATTAAAATTTAAGTAAATAATTTTGGGAGACCCTTGATGAGAGAGTGACACTTGGGTGGGTGAATAATCAAGATATTGAATTATAAAAAAATAACTAATTATGCATGACATGCCAAGTGTCACCTATGAGGACTCCTATAAAAGAAGGGGCAAGGCATGAGAGAAGGGAATTTTTGGGAACCCTATTGTTGGATGGATGAGATGATGTCAAAGCAGTGATTACGATCCTATAGTGAGTTTGGTGAGGTAGAGGATTTTAGAGAGGGGACTCTTGAGCCAAGGAGTGCTCTCCTCTACTAGCTATTGCAATTCTCCATTGTACAACCCCATTGCAGCTCGCGGGTCCGTGGGGAAGAAGAGTACCCAAGGAGTAGGTTGGGAGGTTAACCGGTGGGTCATCGCATTCGGATCAAGTACATCACCATTTATTCACGGAGGTGACCGACAACAAAGGAATACTAGCAACTGCAAAGCAAACGAAGTCTCGTCTTCTGGTGAACGGTACATATGTGTTGCAATATTATTTTGTATGATTTCTTTATGGCCTCAGTTAAATATATGTAAATTTTATGATATGTTCAGTGAAATGAAATTGAGGAATGTGTTAGACATCGCTGAATAAATTTGAATTCCCAATGTTTTTCTCTTCTGGTTGTATTTAATTGTGGTTTATTAAAAAAAAAAAAAAAAATATATAGTATAGAACTGATCCTTACACTTGGTATAGCGTTGGTCCCTACAATAAACCTATGAACTTTATGTCCCAATTACCATTTTTCCCTAGTTATAAGAGCAATCCTTTCTCAACATATTATTTTTCCATCTTTCATTAAATATTGAATGAAATGATGTCTTTTTTAGATGGCTAACCAAGGTAATTATGGAAGAAGTTTTCTAGTTATTTTTCTTTCAGATGTTGCCTACAACTAAGGACTAAGGATGAGTAATTGTTGTTGTTGCTCGTTGTTACACTTCGAGAATTTGTTATTACAGACCGAAGTTTTGTTGTTATACCTCGAGTTGTTGTTGCACTGCAACTGCCAAAGAACGTGGTGGTCGTCTTCAAAGGCAGTTGTCAAGAATCATGAATTATCTTCGGACAATCAAAGGATCTTAACGTTTATGATTGTGGAGATGGTGTAACTTGAATTGGTCTTTTATTGGGAAAATGTTTGTAACGCTTTCTATTTTTCTCTTAATATTGATCAGCATGAGAATCGTGAGATTCTCATGACTCTAATTTTTGGGGCTTGTAAACTTTATAAAAAGTTTTGGTTCCATGAAAAGGGAACGGAAACACAGGAACAACATCGACATGTTGATCTTGTAATTTCCAGTCATTTTGAATATAAAGCACTTTTGGTGATGCTCATACAGATCTTGTGTTGAGTTTTTAACTAGTTTCCATTTTATCCCTGCGCCCTACTAGGGAGAAAGGGCCCTCCTCTTTAGCAGGGATTGCGGTAGTAGTAGATTAGTTGTTTGGTTTGTCTTTCTTTAAGTGAGGATTCATTAATGTTGTTGTATGAATTGTTGTATTTATGCACTTTTGTTTTCTTATTCATTATATGTTGTTACACAGGATTGGTTAGAACTATAATATTTAATCAGTTTATACAATTTAAATGGCCCCCTTAACCCTAGTTGAAATGATCCGCAGAGTTTCGACTCGCCAATGGCCCCCTTAACCCTAGTTGAAATGATCCGCAGAGTAAGACCAACTACATCAAGCTAATAATTAACTGGAGAAACGGTTGTTTCAACTCCTTCTATGACTGGCTCTGGATTTCGATCTCTTAATCGTAACATAATGGAGATGGAGGTCGTAAAGGAAGAGGGTCGATTAAAGGCACGATAGGGAGGTTGAACTAGTAGGAAGAAAGAGAGGTTAGGCAAGCAAGCGAGCGGGACCCTAATTTCATATATTTGTATATTATGCATGATACTACTACTAGAGAGCCCCTGCATTCTGCTTATGGTTTCCACCATACCACAATTCATTGTAAGTGCATTGATGTCTCCATTACCAAATCAATTGTTTCCTACCTAAATTTTGATACTCGAAGAGAGCCTAGACAAAATGACGAAGTCATGGAAATCATAATATTGTTAACTAATGTAAAAAGTAATTGTTGTGGCCCCACAAATATTTCAATTTCATTCATAGCAGTTGTTTTTTATATGTGGAAATCAATGGCAAATCGCTAGCAAGAAGAGAGAGTTTGACATGTTCTTCATCATATTGTTCATTAGATTGCATAGCATTGGCCATGTTTATGCAGGTGTTCCAAAGTCGGTAGCTCAATTTCCACAGTTGCAGCTTCTGGTCTTCTCGCAACAAGGATTTACATGGCATCAAACGCATCATATACTCCCTTAATTTCTTGATATTTTCGGCACTCACCATGGGAATAATTTGTTCTATCTACGCAACATGTTTCTCCATTTTGTTACAATTGAAGCAATAGTGCCCAATCCTTTGTCTAACGTTTCTTTGGTTAGAGGAGAAATGTTTTCCACGTATCTTGAATGGATAATCTTGGATGTGTGCGAAAGGAGGAACATGCAGAATAGACATTTGCACCTTCTACACACCTTCTGCACAGTTATACATATGGCATCATGAAAGCATTATGAAGGCCCAATTAATAACAATTACTTGGAACATGGAGCATTGCCAAATATTCAATGAAAATTCCAAGATGACTATTATTGAAAACATATGAATTAGGGTATTGTTTTTTAATAACAACTCATGTAGTCAATATTAAGAAATTCCTCATGAGTAGTTTGTTGTGATGGTTCCCTGGTTCCTATACAACCTACTCCCTACTAATACTAAAATGAGTTGATTTGACCTTTGAACCATTTTAACTTTAATCTTGTAAGCCTTTAAGTTCTTTGGAAAATATTTATACAGAGGACTAGAATTGTACTTGCTAATGCTTTATTCTTTTTAACTGGAAAGAAAACTAGAATACCTATTAATTCTTTCACATTATTAGTTTTAAATTTCATTTTGTTATTTTTAAAAGAACAAAAACCTAGAATTTACATGTTCATGCTTTCACTAAAACTTTAAATGTAGTTGATAATGCTTTCACATAAACAAAGAAAATAAAAACAATAATTTTAACCCTATACGGAAGGGAGAAATTGCAAAAGGTTCGGCTATTCGAACATCTAAGCTCTGGGATTGCTAAGAACAAGGCAGATCTCACATTCCTCAAACTCTATTTAACCATTCCAATGAAGATCTGTCTTACACACTTACTGATCTATCCTGATGATGTGTCAGGCCAGGGTAACTCCAGCAATTAATGAGCGCAAGACAGAACTTATGATTTTATTCATTAGACAATTGTTATTTATACATATACAAAATGGATCAGTTCATCTTCTAGATGACTGTCCAGCTTCACCTCATCCATTTCGGATTAGGTGTCAACATTCCCCCCCTTAATCTGAAGGGATGTTGGTGAGTCCAAGCATCATTCTGAATCTTTCAAGCTTTTCTCTTCCAAGCGCTTTGGTGAAGATGTCTGCAATTTGCTCATTTGTGGAACAATGACGGAGATGGATTGTTTTGGCCTCAACATGATGTCGGATCAGATGATATTTAGTATTGATGTGCTTAGTACGATCATGGAACTTTGGGTTCTTGGCCAACTTTATTGCAGAGGTGTTATCAATCATGAGTGGAGTTGATTGTATTTGTTTTACCTGCAAATCTTCAAGAATTTTCCTGAGCCACACAATTTCTTTCGTTGCTTCAGCTGCTGCCACATATTCTGCTTCTGTTGTGGAATCTGCTGGTACTGATTGTTTGCGTGATCTCCAGGAGACAGCTCCCGATCCAAGACTCATAGCATATCCTGAAGTAGATACCCCAGTTTCTTTGTCTCCATCGAAGTCTGAATCAGAGTATCCAATCAAGTTGAAGTCGTCCACCTGTGTATACTTGATTCCAAGGTCTTGAGTTCCCTTCAAGTACCTTAGAACTCTTTTTGCAGCAGACCAATGTCCCTCACAAGGTTTTTGCATAAACCTGGAGAGGATTCCAACAGCAAATGAAATGTCTGGTCTGGTAGTAGTGAGGTAGATGAGACTTCCTACAAGCTGTCTATACTTTGTTGCATCCTCAAATTCCTTTCCTTCAATAGATGTGAGCTTCAAGTTTTGTTCCATTGGAGTAGAAAGGGGATTGCACTCTGTCATGCCAAATCTGTTTAACAAATCTCCAATGTATTTCTTTTGAGAAAGAAATATGGACTTTGGATGTTGGGTTACTTCAATGCCAAGATAGTAATGAACATAGCCCAAATCAGTCATTTCAAAAAAATTTCCTAATTCTTTCTTTATGGATGCAATATAGCTTTCATTGTTCCCTGTCATTAAAAGATCATCTACATATACCACAAGATATACAACTGTTTTGCCAACTTTCTTGACAAATAAAGTTGCATCATCAAGATCAAAATGATTGAAGTTGAGTTTCAGAAGATGCTCAGTTAGTTTTTCATACCAGGCTCGTGGTGCTTGTTTGAGGCCATACAAGGACTTCACAAGTTTGCATACTTTGTGTTCATGTCCTTTCACAGCAAATCCTTTAGGCTGGGACATAAAAACATTCTCTTTTAGATCTCCATTCAAGAATGCAGTTTTTACATCCATTTGATGGACTTTCCAACCGTTCTGAGCGGCTAGTGAAAAGAGTGTCCGGATGGTGGCCCATTTTGTTGTGGGAGCAAAAGTTTCCTCATAATCGACCCCTTCCTTCTGTGCAAAACCTTTTGCCACAAGCCTAGCTTTGTGCTTGTCAAGTGAGCCATCAGCTTTGTACTTGTTCTTGTAGACCCACTTGCAGCCAATTGGTTTGGTTCCAAATGGAGGATCAACCAGCTTCCAAGTGCCATTCTTTATGAGGGCATCATACTCCTTCTGCATCGCTTCTTTCCATTCATCATGAGAAGCAGCTTCTTTGAAGGAAGTTGGTTCAAAATCTGTAGACAAGTTCAATTCACAATCATAAGTAACATCCATATCAACAGGTGAATTAGAGTTATCTACATCACCTCCATCTTGTCGGTTTGTATTTCTGGTTCCTGTTTTTCCAATTTCATCAGGATGAACACTTTCAAGTGTCTTTGTCAGCCACTTTGGGGGACCTTTCTGAGATGGTCCAGGCTGTTCTGTTGATTGAGTTGGGTCTGAATCAAGATTGAGTCTCCCAATTCTATCAATTACATCACTTAAAGCATCATCCGTTGTTGGAGTGTCATGCAGGGGAGATTGTTCTTCAGAAGAAGATTCCACATGTTGATCTAGTATAGGAATCCCCCCTTCAAGATGTGGAATCTGATTATCAAACTCTTGGAATGATTTCGGTTTTGTGAATGTATCCAAGCGATCAAGTTGCCGCTCAACAACACTGTTAGATTTGGATGATTCAAGAAAAATGACATCTCTAGATAAAACAAACTTTTTATTTACTTCATCATAAAGGCGGTATGCTTTAGATGTGTTTGAATACCCCAGGAAGATACACTTACGACTTCTAGCACCAAGTTTGTTCCTATGTACCTTTGGTATTAAAGCATAACAGGTGGAACCAAAAATCCTGAGATGTTTTACCGAAGGAACATGTCCATACCACAATTCATAAGGAGTCTTGTTTCTTATAGCACTAGATGGACATCTATTCTTTATATATGCAGCACATAGAACAGCATCAGCCCAAAACATTGTCTTTACATTTTTGAAGAAAAGCATGGATCGTACCATATTCAAAATTGTTCTGTTCATTCTTTCAGCTACACCATTCTGTTGAGGATTATAAGGCACAGTTGTTTGATGTTTAATCCCATGTTGGCGAAGATAGTGTTCAAATTCATTTGATGTATATTCTTTTCCATTATCAGTGCGAATAGACCCAATATGAGATTGTGCATCATTTTCAATCCATTTATGAAAATTCTTGAATGTTTGAAAAGCATCAGATTTGTTCTTCAATAAGTAAACCCAACACATTCTGGTGTAATCATCAATAAATGTCATGATATACTTATTTCCATTTGCAGAAGGAACAGGCATTGGACCACATAAATCTGAATGAATAAGTTCAAGCTTCCTATGTGCTCTTGAATGTGAATCATGAAAAGACTGTTTGCTATGCTTTCCTAGAATGCAAGCATCACATTGTTTATGTTTTCTAGGAATTGTAGGCAAACCAGCAACACCATTTTTCTTCAACAAGCGGAGACTATCATAGTTTAAATGTCCAAATCTAGCATGCCATAATAAACTTGATGGAAGTGTACCTTCATCATGATGAGAAATATATGAAAAATGTTGTGCATGAGCAGAGGTTCCTTGCAGTTTAAGAAGTCTATCTTCTTCTATACCCCTCATGACAAGTGAATGGTCAGATGCCTTTCTTACCTCAAGCTTTCCATCAAACATATGAATGGAGTGACATTGCTGGCAGATGTGAACCAGGGACAGCAAGTTTCTCTTGAGCTGTGGGAGATATAGAACATGATCCAGAAGAAAGTCTGGAAGACCAGGCAGTTTAAGCCTGACTGTGCCAAGCCCTGATGGCTTGATTTTTGACTGATCTGCAAAGTATACTGCTCCATCAACATTATCAGTGAAATCTTCAAAAAAATCTTTCCTATGAGTCATATGACAGGTTGCTCCTGAATCAAGCAACTAGTCATTTTTTGAAGAAGTAAGTGAAGCATTAAACAGATCTTCATTTACTCCAATGTTACATTGTGCCTCAATATAGTGAGCGGATTCAGGTGCTTTACCTTTGTCTATGTCATCAGTTTTACCTTTCTGCTGATTTCTTCTCTACTCAATCTTTTCCCATGGTAGCTTGCATGTAGAAGCATCATGAGATCCATTTTGTTTGCAGCGAATGCAATGTAAGTCTGCCTTTTCTTCTTGAGGGTGTCTGCCCCCCCTGCCTCTGAAATATCTTTCTCTTTCTCTTGAATGCATACTGTAACAAAAATTATTTTTGCTGATAAAAAATTACTTCTGCCAAAAAAATCCTCACTTTATAGCCTTTTAAATCCCTCTAATATGTGACAAAAGGCATCAGAATTTCATTGAAATATTATAACACTTTTGTGCTTCAATACAGCATAAAAAACAAACTGTGCAAATGTTCTGACTAATATGATTTTGACTGCTTTTGAAAACAGCTTATATAACCCCTTTGAAAACTGCTTACAATACAATTTCAATAACTGAAGCTTGCCAGTATTTTGAATACAATGGAAAACTATAAATACCGAAAAACTTCATCCAATGTGAAAGGTCTAGGATATGCTTGATAGAGACGGAAACCAGCTATCTTGAAAAATATATCTAAAGCAGCTGCGGGAGTGCACTTAAAAATCGAGCCATCCAAGACCATCCATCCTTCACACCATGAAGATTCTTAACCATGTCATTCAAGCACAAGCAGTCTTCAGTCTTCAATACCAAAAGCGCAGTCACCAGAAACGTTTCAACGCTTCAGGCTTCAGAGGAATCAATGAGCGCAGTCTTCAATACCATAAAAACACAGTCTTCATTAATAGAACGCAGTCTTCATTACAATAAAAACGCAGTCTTCATTACCAGTCTCAATACATAATTCTATGGCTCAGCATCGATTTCAATACAATTTATCAATACAAAACCTCGGCATCTTCAATACAGTTTATCAATACATAACTCTATAATGCAGCGGACAAAAGATTAAAGGTAACAACGACGAAAAAAGGCAGTTTATCCTCCAACTGACAGCGATGATGGATTCGGCTCCTCACACAGCAAAGACTGCAAAATACTCTTATGCAAACCTCACACCAATACCACGTGCCACTGTGGAAGCATTAGGATCAAAACCAACTGCATCTGTTATATCAACAAAGCTCAAACCCACCGATAAAACACGGGTCTCCTCAACAAAGGAAATTACAAGAAAGGAATGATAAGAATCTTGGTGCTTCATGCGCATAGTCCAAGTACCGGTCACACCCTGGGAGGTGTACTAAGTAGCTTCTCCACACTTATGCCATTTCGAATGATTCTTAAAGAGCCTTCACGACCCATGCCACAACAAGCACGCGCAGTAGGTGGATGAAAACAGTTCCACGGTGAAAACAAGAAAGCAATTCCACGCAATTCCACGGTGAAGACAAGAAAGCAGTTCCACGGTGAAAACAAGAAAGCAGTTCCACGGTGAAAACAAAAAAGCAATCCTAACCAATCCACAGAGCGTTGGGAAAGCTGAGTGAAATTTCACGGATTCGGCGTGCACAATTCGGTGGCGGATCATCAGAAGAAGAATTGAAAATCCAGATATTTAAACGAGTTCTTGAGACCATACGGGACCTGCAACTTCGTCTTGTGGCAAAGAGACAAGAGGTGATAGACTTGCTGCGTTTGATTCAACATAAAAAAAAACTTTGCAATAATCTCTTCGAGGGGCGTGATGGCATCAAAAGGTGTAGAGAAGAGGATGTAAGTCTACAGGAGAGGGCTCCATTCCATCAACAATAAGAGATTCGAAATCAAGAAGTGGAATGCCAGTCAAACCTTCATAATAACGCAGGCGTTCAGGCAAACGTTCATAAGAACAGTGCGCAGTCTCTGGCAGTCAGAGAGCGCATAGAATCATATTGAGATGCAGGACAGAGGCGCAGACAATCGATGATGCGCAGAGACTAACGTTCCAGGCAGACAGAGCAGCGCAGGACAGACAGGACAGAGTGGCGCAGGACAGAGCAGCACAGTGCTCAGGACAGGAGTTACAACCTATTTTGGAACCTGTGCTCCGATACCATGTCAGGCCAGGGTAACTCCAGCAATTAATGAGCGCAAGACAGAACTTATGATTTTATTCATTAGACAATTGTTATTTATACATATACAAAACGGATCCGTTCATCTTCTAGATGACTGTCCAGCTTCACCTCATCCGTTTCGGATTAGGTGTCAACATGATGGGCCATGGTGGATGGCTCGAAACATCGATTCAAACAATTATGGATGCAAGAACTCCGGAAGAAGACTACACACAAAGTACTAATCGCAGAAGCCTTAAAACAATATTTCTTAGCTATGCATCTAATTGGTTTACTTGTTAGTGCTTTCACTAAAACTTTAAATGTACTCGATAATGCTTTCACATAAACAAAGAAAATAAATATTTCATAGTTATGCATCTAATTGGTTTCATAAGAGGGTAGAGTTACAAATTACATGATAAACTAGAATTTACTTGCTATTGTTAAGAATGACTTGAGTTGAAGGTTAAGAATGAAGGAAGCTACTAGAATTTTACTTTCTAATGCACAAAAATTTTACTTGCTAATGCTTTATTCTTTATACTTGAAAGAGAAAACTAGAATATTTGCTAATGCTTTCACATTATTTGTTTTTAATTTCACTTTATTTTTAAATTATAATTTAACAAAAAACTAGAATTTAATTGCTAATATTTTCACTTTATTCTTTTTTAACTAATAAAAAGCTAGAATTTAGTTGCTAATACTTTCACTAAAACCTTAAATTTACTTGTTATTGTTGTCACTTTTCTATTGTTTGATTATATCATTCTTAAATGAACTGAGTAATTAAATGACTTTTTTTTTAAATGGGAGGGGCTAGTTCCCTACAGAAGCATTATGGGCCCTCTTTTTTACATATATTGGTACAAATGCGTGTCAGAACAGGCTGACAGCCGTCACATCATAACATATTCAAACGCCGTCAACAGGGTCTCCATGATCAGAATGCGCTGCAGCAATCTCCGCAGGACTCGATCGCAGCCGAGGGGGCATGCAAACAAACCACCCCGACCGTTACATCGTGTGCTCATGCGCCAATTAAATGACTTTACACCTTGCGTAAAACTCTTATTTTCTAATCATTCAAATTTTAGATATCTAGATATCTAAAATTGCATCATTAATCTTAAAAATTTATTAAAAAAATATTAAATAATTGAAGTGTACATATGATAACTTAACTATACATAGTGTTAATTACAATTATTAAAATAAAAAATAACCCATACAATTAACGAGGAAATTTCGGAAATGATTTGAATAAAAAATAAACCATATGCAATCAATGCTAGTAAACGTTGGGTTAGCATGATGTTTGAACCGGAGGTTAAGAAGGAAATGTGGAAGTTAAGAAAGAAATTTTCAGGATTATTAAATAATTTTGTCACTTAAGTAAAACTTTTATTTTTTAATCATTCTAATTCTAGATTATCTAAAATTGCATTATTACTCCTAAAACATTATTAAAAGAAAGATATTAAATAGTTGAAATGTGCATAGTATAGTTTAACTATACTTAGTATTAATTACAATTATTAAAATAAATATAAAAAATTGTTCATTTCAAAATTAGAAGTTTGAAAATATTTAATTATTTAAAATAAAAATTAATTTAAAATAGAAAAAAATCATATAAAAATAGCTATGGACTTTCATGTAAGTTTATATTAAATTGTTTTCTAATAATTTACTTTTGCCTCTTGCACATCAATTTTTTTGCGCTCTAAAATTAAATTAAAAAAATTATAAACATTTAAATTTCATAATATTAATTATAAACATTTAAGTTTTTCACTTTGATTTCCTTTTAATTGATGTGCCCTTCCATATAGGTTGAGCTCACCAATCCCAATATACATGTTGAGCTCACCAATCCCAATATGATAACGAAGCAGCAAAGTGCATTGAATCCAAAGATGGAAATGTGCAGAAAAGGGGAAATGTGTTCATCCTTCCACACACATCCCCACTTTCACATCTCTCGCTCAATACTTTTTTGCTCTCTCACAAAACTAAATAACAAAAATTAATAACATTAATTATAAATATTTATATTTCTCCTTTTTTTTATCAAATAAGTGTGAATCCTTCCATTAATTTGAACAAAATACATATAGTGCAACCCGGCTCTGTGATACTTCAACAGAAACCTGGGATGGCAGAACCCCAAATTGAATTTCAAACAACACTGCAAAAGAAACGAGGACATGGTGATCCTCCCTACGAAGAGTGCCCAGTGTCTAAGCTAAACCCAAACAGTCCGCCCTAACTCACTTATATAGACTTATTTTTTAAGTTCACAGTATCTTAATTTTATAATTTAAAATCCATATTAAACCACTTTCACTTAATTATTTTTAACTAAATAGAAAACTTTAAATTTACTTGTTTATGCTTTCACAAAACAACAAAACAAAACAAAAACAAAAAATCCTAGTTGTGCATTTAATTCTTTGCGTAAGAGAGTAGAGTTACAAATTACATGATAATGTTTTCACAATGTTATGAAACCAGCTCACAAAAAATTGAAAAGATAGATCAATGCCTTAGAAATAAGCCTCTTCGAGGGGCCAACCTCCTTTCCATTACACAAATGAACAATTCGTAGATGATACAAATGACAAGACCTCATTTCTATATATAGGAGTTTAAGGGGTCATAATATAATCAGAGCCGACATAACAATAATAATGTAATGGCACAATAATAACAATAGTGGGCTTCTATGGGGCACAATAATAACAATATAGGGACTACATGGGCACAACAATATAATAAGGGGATTGTACTAATAACAGTAAAGGGTTACACTAGTAGTATAGGGACCTAACATGCCCCTCCTTCAAAAAGTGTTGTCTTCAACGGTTGAGTAGTTCTTGATGTTTCTGTATAAATTCTTGTCCTCCAATGTGGAATCTTCAATGGGTAAGTTCTTTCACTTGATGAGATACTCTGAAATTGATCTATTCGTCGTTATCAATTTCTCGGTTCTGTGACTGCTTCAGGTTCCAATATGATTTTTCCTTCATTGTCAAGTTCTCGCGATACAGTTTGAACTGGGATCTTCTGCGACTTTTGAATGAGTTCCCACTCCTTTGGGCATATGGATATCTGTAAGGCCTGATGTTTGGAGGAACACTTCCTGGAATCAAATGAATAGCATGATCATGATCATGAATAGGTGGGAGGCCTTTGGGAGTCTCAAATACCTTGGAATGATTGTCCAAAACGTTTTGGAGATCTGGAGAAATACATGATTTTGATGTGGGATCCTCTAATGAATATAATTGTTCAATTACGCCCCGTTGTTATTTATTTAGAACCTTTGTCATGCTGTTAGAGTTGAATATCTTTCCCAGTTTCCCTTCGATACCCCTCAATTCAACTTCTTTTCCTTCCCAAAAAAATTTCAAGAAAAGTTCTTGAAAATTAAAAGCTATCGTACCCAAAGATCGTAGCCATTGGACTCCTAATAAAACATTAGCACCACCCATTGGAATGGAAAGCATTGAGCTATTCAATACATATTCTCCCATGGATAGCTTGATATTATGGCACTTTCCAGAGCAATTTAAGGTTCCTCCACTTGCAACCATCACTTGACACTCTAGTGCTGGATATAGGAAGCAATTCAATTCCTTGGCTATCTTACAATGAATAAAATTATGGGTACTGCCCGAATCAATCAACATTATTACCTTTTTCTTTTTGATATGTCCTTCAATCTTGATAGTTTGAGGAGTGGTACTTTCTTCTAATGCATTACAAGATATCGTCAGATTCATTTCTTGATGCTCGATGTGATCTTTCACTTCTTGAACATTTTTCTTCTTGATATGTCCTTCTATATTGATAGTTTGAGGAGTGGTAATTTCAACCAATGCATTACAAGATATGGTCAGATTCATTTCTTCTTTCTTGATGTGGTCTTTCACTTCTTGATATGTCCTTCTATCTTGAGAGTTTGAGGAGTGGTAATTCTTTCCAA
The DNA here is from genome assembly GCA_031772625.1 of Pinus tabuliformis. NCBI lineage: Eukaryota > Viridiplantae > Streptophyta > Pinopsida > Pinales > Pinaceae > Pinus > Pinus tabuliformis. The sequence continues at coordinate 716,461,590 of CM062807.1, read as the reverse complement.
TGCTTTACAAGATATGGTCGGATTCATTTCTTCTTTCTTCGGGGTGGGATCCTAGTGTATATCCTCTTCTTTTGATGTTTCTTGATCCTTTTCTACTTCCTCTTCATAATCTATGTAAAATAATTTCTTCTCATCACACTTATGACCTTTAGTGTATTTTCTATCACAATTGTAGGTTGTGGAAGGCTAGGAGAAAAAAAAAACTTCCATAATTATAGTCGTGAGTGGTGGGATTCCTTGTTTCCATAATTTCGCTTTCAATTTTTCTTGCCAACTTGAATGTCTTCTCTAATGAATCAGGTTCCCAAAGACTAACCTGTGTTGAAGGTTATCCTTTAAAGTCCCTATGAAGACATCAACCATTTTCTTCTCTAGAATATCATTTACCCTTATATTCAATTTTTGGAAGTCCTTAATGTGTTGTACCATTGAACCCTTTTGTTTTAGATTTATCAATTGGCTAAAAAAGGCGTTTCTCTTTGTATCCTCATAATGTGCTATCATTTCCTAAAATTGACCACGTGACAAGTGGTTTACGATAACAAAGCCCTTTATACCATAAAAATTGATTCAATTTTGAATAATTAGATGCAACACATACCTTTTGTAACAGTGGTACACCATGTAGATCAAAATATTTCTCCATCTGTAGTATCCAATTTACTGGATCCTTGCCATCAAACTTCCTCATCTCGCTTTTTCTTGATTTTAGGAGCTCGATCTTAAAACGACTGTAACTCTGTACTTTCGGATCTTTAAGTTCTGAAATTTGGTCTGAAATAGCCCTTTGAGTCCTCTTTCTAACTCCACAAGTCTTATCACAATTGGATTCCTGAAGAGAGATTTATTCTCAATCTCCCGTGATGACCTAATTATAGACAAGTTTAGTAGATTTAACTTGTACGACATGCCACGTATCACTGTTTCAACCTTAGGTTCTAAAAATTATACCCAAACAAAATACAGACCGTCCTCTTTCTATAACTTCTTACGAAATTTCAATTTGATGCTCAGAGAGAAAGTTATGATGATTTTCCTAAGGTCACATGTTTAGGATTTAATTCGAGAGTCTGCAAAACCTTAACTTCCTTAGATCATATATCCAAAAATATAGCGAGCCAAGATCTGAAATTCGGACCCGAGGTTTACACCGATTTCTTCTCATATAGTTTTTTTTTTAGCTTCTGAAATTTCGTAGCGAAAATTCCATGATGACCTATTTTAGATGAAATTCTAGAGCTTGCAAAAACCCTAACTTCCTCAGATCATATCTCCGAAAATATAGAGATATAAGATCTAAAATTTGGACCTGAGATTTAGTGCGATTTCGTCTCAAATGGGTTTTTTTTCACTTCTGAGACATCGTAGGTAACAAATTATAGCGAAAATACGACGATGACCTGTTTGGAGCAGCAAAACCCTAGAATCCAAAGCTCTGATACCAAATGTTATGAAACCAGCTCACAAAAAGATAGAAAAGATAGATCAATGTCTTAGAAATAAGTCTCTTCGAGGGGGCAACCTCATTTACATTACACAAATGAACAATTCTTAGATGATACAAACAACAAGACCTCCTTTCTATATATAAGAGTCTAAGGGGTCATAATATAATCAGCACCGACATAACAATAATAATGTAATGGCACAATAATAACAATAATGGGCTTCTATGGGGCACAACAATAACAATATGGGGACTACGTAGGCACAACAATATAATAAGGGAATTGTACCAATAACAATAAGGGGTTACACTAGTAGTATAAGGACCTAACACACAATAAACTAGAAATTAAGAATAACTTGCGCTGAGGGTTAAGAATGAAGGAAGCTCCTAGAATTATGTTAACTAAAATTTTACTTGCTAATGCTTTATTTTTTCACTAAATAGGAAGAGGAAACTAGAATGCTCGTTAATGCTTTATTCATTTTAAAGAAACATAAAACTAGAATACTTGTTAATGTTTTCACATTATTCATTTCTAATTTCACTTTATTCTTTTTAATTGAACATAAAACTAGCATTTACTTGATGGTACTTTCACTAAAACTTTAAATTTGTTTGTTAATGCTTTCACTTTATTCTCTTTTAACTAAAGAGAAAACTATTAAGAAGGAAATTCTTCTGCAATTTGTTTTTAATCTCTCCATTTCAAATTTAGAAGTTTGAAAACAATTAATTATTTAAAAGAAAAAATAATTTAAAATAGAAAAAAATTTCATGTAAAGTTAGTTTTTTTTTTTTTGAGCTTTTATGTAAGTTTACATTAACCTCCTCCACAACACTTTGCTCTCTCTCAAAAACTAAATAACAAAACTTGATACCTTTAATTATAAACATTTAAATTTCTCACTTCAATTTTTTTTAAATCCATATGCCCTTACCATACATGTTGATCTCATCAATCTCAAGATGATAATGAAGCAGCAAGTGTATTGAATTTGTGCATGGAGATGTGCCGAAGAGTGTACGGAGGGGTATGTGTTCCTCTTTCTACATACATCTCTTGTTTTGCACCTGCAGCACAACATTTTTTTGCTCTCTCAAAAACTAAATAACAAAAATTAATAACATTAATTATAAACATTTAAATTTCTCACTTAGATTGACTTATTTTTCAAGTTCATCATATCTTAATTTTATAATTTAAAATCCATATTCAAACCACTTTCCCTTTATTCTTTTTATCTAAACACAAAATTTAAAATTTACTAGTTAATGCTTTCTCAAGAAACAAAGAAAATAAAAATTTCTTCCTTGTGCATCTAAACTGTTTGCTAAGAGGGTAGAGTTACAAATTACATGATAATGGTTCCACATAAGACTATGATCTACTTGCTATTGTTAAGAATGACTTGAGTAGAAGGTTAAGAAAACTGTTTGCTAAAAAGGTAGAGTTACAAATTACATGATAATGCTTCCACATAAGACTATAATTTACTTACTATTGTTAAGAATGACTTGAGTAGAAGGTTAAGAAGCTAAGAGCGTAAAGTTAAAAATTACATGATAATGCTTCCACATAAGACTAGAATTTACTTGCTATTGTTAAGAATGACTTGAGTTGAAGGTTAAGAATGAAGAAAACTACTAGAATTCTGTCAACTAAAATTTTACTTGCTAATGCTTATTCTTTTTAACTAAACAAAAAATTAGAATTTTACTTACTAATGCTTTGTTCTTTTTAACTTAACCTGAAACTGGAAACTAGAATACTTGCTAATGCTTTCACTAAAACTTTAAATTTACTTGTTAATCCTTTCACTTTATTCTTTTTTAACTAAACAGAAAACTGGAATTTAGTTGTTAATACTTTTACTAAAACTTTAATTTTTTTGCTAATGCTTTCACTTTATCACTTTTTTGCGCTCTCTCAAACTAAATAACAAAAATTATAAACATTTAAATTTCCCATATAGATATTTTTTTCCATCTATGTGCCTTTGCTATATATGTTGAGCTCATCAATCCCAAGATGATAATCCGGGCATGGAGATGTGCTACTGCACAACATTTTTTTGTTCTCTCAAAAACTATATAACTTAATTATAAACATTTAAATTTCTCACTTAGATTGACTTATTTTTTAAATTTATCATATCTTAATTCTATCAAGTTAAAACTTATATTCAAACTATTACTAGGTAAAAAGATTATGTTTAAGGTATGTGTATTTAAGATATTTTCACAGCAAATATCTTAGATATCATTTTTTTGGGATTCAACTGCGTTAAGAAAGTCATTCATCTATGACCATTTCATAAACACAAATGAAAAATGAAGATTTAATTTTGAGTATCATTTGATAGTGAGTTGTAATAGAAAAAATGAAATAGCAATAGACCATTTAAAATTGAATAGATACAGGAAATCATGGCATTGATGTTAAGCATGTTTTAAAGGGATCTGAATTAATCATAACTATAAATAAATTATTTAAAGGTTATATAAAATATAAAAAAATTATCAACCTAATAAGTGCATTTTTGTTTGGTCTCCTTAGGTGACGCTTCTGGATTTCCCCCTTTAAGTTATAAACCACTTTCTCCAGTTTAACAAAAAATCTGCTAATTTATGAGAAGAAACATCCATTTTTTATATATATTTCCTAAACATAGGGAATATCTCCCCACAATTTTAATAAAAACTCTACATTGATTTCTGTGAGAAAACTTCACTATCCCACAACAATTGTGAACCCTCCTCGGTGACGTCAGCAAGGAGGAAGAGGGGGTCTACACTTCGAGTTCCACCATTGAGTTTCACACCCCCAATCTAACAGCTTACATCCATCGCACGAGATCCACAATGTATATCTAGAGTTTGTACCCTGAAAAATGGTGTGATCCTCTGTATGGGGTCTCGTATCATGGGACGCTGAAAAATATGGGTTCGGAACCTGACAACCTCCTGCATATATAGGGCCAAAAATCTATGATCGAGATACCTGAAAAATTTGGTGAGGGTCTGAGAATCCCTGAATAAGCAATGGAACCTTCCTTTTATCTCATAGTAGACACGGCATCCAAAAATGAAGTGCACCTCGATCTCCACTTCCTGTAAATGACATACCTGACATATTTTGTCTAGTCTATCAATCTAGTGGTCTGTCTCTACCCGAAGTCTATGAGAACCTACTCTAAACTGGCCTAGAGGAATGCGAAGGGAATGCATCCAGTGGCGAAATGTATATTGGGGTCGAACAATGAACCTGTCTCTTAACTCCAAGAAGTGCTCAACGTAGAAGGCCATCTTTGGGCGCAACCCTCCGGGAGGATTGACTCAAGTGAGCTAGACGAAACGCCTGTAGATGTCCTCCCTGATGATCTTGTTCAGCTCCTGTCTAGTAGGTAAAAATTGACCAAGAGCATCTAAGGGATATCAGAAAGGAGGGAGACAATCCAATTGAATGCCCATTGACTCTAAGAGATTCGAAACTCTTATAAACCAACATCTAGCCCGACCTGAGGGAGTAGAACGGGCAATAGTCTTAGAAGAGCAATATGCCAAGTAAGGATATCAATCCCTACTCTTTATCGAGTCTGCAAAGCCTCAGACACGACACAAGAATGAGACCAATCTGAAGATTGTCTCAAGCAGAAAGGGCTGAGCTCCAAACTCTGCAAGGATGATGAGTTGAGGTATTGTTTGTTTGCATCTAATGATGTGGCGAAGAAGAAGAATTTGGACTCTATCAGTTGAAGCCCAATCTGACTCAAGTAAAGACGGTCCCCAAATCTCTAAGCCATACAAAACAGTGAGACGGATCAAGGTGTCCATGAGGCTCATCTTGGACGAGATGTCCTAGAAGTGATGTCAAAAGAACTGTCTCTCGAGAAGGGCTAAGGATCCATATCCTTTGTTGATCTATGGTTGAAGTGTTGGTCGCAAACTGAAGCAGGGACCTAAGAATTGCACCCCCAAGTAAGTATATGTGCTAGTGATCTCAACCTCCTCCCCTCTGAATAGGAAGTGAAGGTAAAAATATTTCTTCACCCCATTGAAGATTATAACCTTGGTTTTACCCAGGTTTACCCTCAACTGTTGAAGATCACAAAACAGAGCTAAGGCATCCAGTTGCGTCTATAATCCTTCTAGGGATGAGGAGAGGAGGACCATGTCATCAGCAAAGGGTAGATTATATATCAGAACCTAGTGAAGAAGGCAGCCATCGGTGTCATGGATATGCTCGTGTAGAAACGCCTCAAACTCATCAATATAGATACCAAATAGGGTAGGGGACAGTGGACAACCCTGCTTAACCCCAATAGTGCTTCGAATGAAATCAGAGATCCCATGAGTCATGCGAAGACGACCAAGGACGAACTCATATAGGTGTGTAATAGCTATCAATAGGGTCGTTGAGATGCCAATATATCTGAGTCTCTGGAGTAAGGCTTCCCTTGGAACAGAGTCAAAAGATTTCCAAAAATCTATGAAACGACAATAAATTTTCGAAGAGTGGTGTCGTGCCTCCTCAATCACAGTGCAGGGGGTGAAGATGTGGTCAATGGTCTGATGAGCCGGTCGAAAACCTGCATGTCCGCTACCTCTAAGTTGTCTCTGCTCAAGGTCACTGAAGAGATTCCTATGTAGAACAGCGACATACAACTTCGAGAATGTGTGGCCCACCATGATCATTTTGTAGTTATTTGGATTTAAGTTGGAACCTGATTTGTGGATCGTATGGATGATGTGGTGTGACCATGTCAGTGCAAAACCTTCACGGACTACATGGTTGAAGAGATCAGCGAAGTAGCTAACCAAAGCACGGAAATTGTGCTTAAATAACTTTGCTTGGTAGTCTTCCTCATCAGCTGCTTTGTTGTTGTTAATCAACCAAATGGCCTCTCTAATATCTTTGTCTGAGAAGAGGTAATAGGAAGAGGGTGGGGAGGTAACATGAATTTGGGCCTTCCCTGGAATATCATAAAGGTTGGAAGTGTGAAAGAACATGGATGTAGGGTCAAGGTCAGATGGAAGAGGGGAGTGTTGAGGAAGGATGGTACACCCAAATTATTTAGGGGAATGGGCGAGGAGAGCAGAAAGTTCTCATCTTCTATGAAAGACAAAGAGTCGTTTCTTGCAAGGGAGGAGATGAGGATAAGCTTTGAGGTCGACGTAGAAGATTTGAGAGTGGGTGAAAGCATATCGAAACTCTCAATGTAGAACCTTGCATTCGTCATTGTACCATTTGTTCATGGGGAAAGATCCAACTTTTGGGGAGATGGAAGTGGAACAAGTGGAGTGGGGGAAGGATTTGAGTGTTGCTTCCCAAATGGCAGATGAAGGACGAGTGTATTTAGTGGAATCAGCATCAGGCAAGGAGAATTGGGTCTTTGATGGGAGCATCTTGCGTAGGGTAGAGGAGAGGATGTCAAGGTCACCTTCGTTAAATCAAAAGGTGGTTTGAGGTGGGCCCCGAGGGGACGGATGGGGTGGAAAGGGAGGGTCAAACCAGATAGAGAAGGAAAGAAGTGCATGATCAGCAAGGGGGATGGCGGAGATCGAGAGATGGCGAATAAAAGGGATTTAGTTCTGGCTAGTAAGGACATAATCAACTACACTCGTAGCCCCGCTATATGGTCAGCATGTGAAAAAGTGAGAGTCTGGGAAACAGGGGAGACCACTTAAAATCAAAAACTCATGGATTCCCCCAACTGCAATAGATGCTTACCATACACTATAGTGGGCCCCAAAGCATCATCTAACATCTGGTGAAGCCCTACTGAATCTGGATCTATCCCCTAGGTACAAAAAACATCCTTTTATCGATCGTGGAGATGGATCTGGAGATCTCTAATACGAGCATTGAAGTCACCTAGGATGATGGCTTCCCCATCAGCAAAGTATTGGGTGATGCTGATGTACAAGTCTATAAAGGGGTCTCCATTTGAGCCATTATGGATACAACATCTTAATATAAGAGATGCAACATTTTAATATGTATGTTAATTAGATTATGTTTAAGTTAAGTTTATTTCGCATGTTAATCTACTTTACATTCAAACTAGTACTCACATAAATCCTCGCATTCTTCTAAATCCTACAAAACCTTCTCATATATTCTAAGCAAGTTGCTCCACCATAGTTCTGTTAAAATCTTCCCTAACAACAATGTGTAAAAGCATCATTTGTTAGGCATCATACCCAATTTTCCCTAATTCTTAAACCTGAATCTGATGACTTTGGCATGCTTGGCTCTCTGATCCAACAGTCAATATTATCCACAGGCTAAACTAACTTTGATATACAATTCATTGGAAAAGGTATCCATCACTCTCATTTTTTCAAGCTAAGCAATGAGTGGATATCTACAGAACTAGGGTTAACAATTGGGAAGAACTAGATGTGGAGAGTTAGGGGGTCTGTAATTATAGCTCTATGTCAACTCCACTGTTGGCCCGACCATGGAAGCTAAACACTTTGGCACTACCATAGCTCAGAACTGAATCTGAGTGCCTTACCTAGCAAGGTTATGTTTATGCCTCAACTGTAATCGTAAACTTGTAATTATGGAATGTAGCTACTACCAATTGGGTGAGTGCTTTTGACCATAAGGTGACAAGGTCTAGAGATCCCAGGCCCGTTAGTCCCATAATGCATATGGTAGTTAGTAAAAAGTTATGATCAATGTGTTGTGTAATAACTCTTTGTCGTTTATCTTTTATTTAATACCAACATGCAAGTATTATGATTGACCAGGACTCGAATGCTTCTAGTTTGACATGCCAACCTTAAAACAAATTGATTAGGAGTAATATTACTCAATCTTCCCAACTACAGTGATGACAAGTATCATCGACACCATCGTAACCTTTACTCCTATAACCCCTGTATATCCATGATTTTGATAACATTGTTCTCCAATTCATATGGGAGTGGTGGTTTCCATTGTGTGTGGAAATCGTAAAGGTTCAAGGATTTTGGGGCGATCAATCAATGTTCGGGAAAAACAAAATTGAAATAATTATAACGCCATGGTAATATTGCATCATTTCCTTTGGAGCCATATGGCTCACATTTGTATGGCTATATTTTTTGTTGATAAAATTAATAAATAATCTGTCAGTTGTAGAAAGCTAAAGAGTCACCAAGTCCAGACCACCTTCTATCCTTCAAAGGATCTATTCTACAATCAATGTGGTTTGAGCAAATTGAATTATTCCATGTGTACAAACATTTGAACACAATGGCATATTCAATGGCTAAAAAACAAGCCACGTGGAGAAATGAAAACTAGTAGTGGATCAAGGGTCAATTTTACGTTAACCCATCCTTTAATCATGGAAATGGAACAAAATTATCATAGCAAAGTCAATAAATTCTTGTTAGTTGGATAATTGAACGAACCTCCACAATGGAACCCAATCATATATTTACCTTTTACACACTCATCGCATCAATCATAGAGATCATAGCTCACAACTCGGTGTAAGCATGCAAGGGAAGGTGGTAGATATTAATTTTTCGTTTGCACAACATTAGGGAAATTAACCCATGTCCAAATCAGAATAACAGATGGCGATTAGAGGCAGTGAACATTGATAAAAAGTGACATTTTGATTTAATTCTTCCAGGACGGGATGTGTTAACCCAAGTAAGGAGATCCTCGACTCTATTAAATGATCCAAAAGGGATCCAAGAAACCCTCTAAGTCTTCAGAAATCAAAACAATCGCAAAAGAAGAACCTCTTAAAAAGTTGGATTACACTATCGGGAGGCAAAAAACATAGAGAAAACATTGAAAGACAGGGTTATTGGCAGTCAAAGCAACTTTTAATCGGAGCCGTCGGATCTGGCCGATCAACGGTCCAGATCCGATCGATGAATCACAATCGGTGGTGGCAAAGGGAGGCTATCGGTGGAGACCACAAGGAATACGCGACAGCAATCAGCGAGGTCAACGAGGACCATTGATCAAGCGCGCAGATCAACGGCCCAAGTTGCATCGCAATATCGCGTCAGCACATTACAATGGAGCAGGGCCAATATACATATGGCTTGCGACAGCCGGACCCGATAACATTATAAACGAGATTTGATATAATTTCAAGTCCGGTAAAAGGACTTTTTCAATGTAAATCGTGATTTTCGTTAAATAAACGAAATACAAAGGATAAAGCGCCGATGCGATGAACCGGACCCGAAAGGGTTTCTTAATGCTATTGTATGTTATTTCAAGTCTGATATAAGCGGGATTTTCATATTTTAATGTATTTTCCAATATAAAGGGAAATCACAAAACAGGCAGGATTTCGAGAGGGCCAAAGGCAGTAAGTGGTTTTGCGTCGGGCTCCGCCCGAGCCCATACATTGGCTGCCACATGTCCAGGCTAAGGAGAGAGAAAACAACTCTATCGGGCTGTTAACTCCCATACGAAAGAGTCGCCCTAAATGAACCACAATCGTTGGATCTGGATCTCCCAGATCAACGATGGAGATGCGATGTCGATATACAGGCGGACCCGATAAGAGTATAAGGTGGATTTATGGATATTTGAAGTCTGATAAACAGTGTTTGGCAGACTTTTCCTGTGTTTGAATGTATTTCATTGTGTAAACAGAGAACAGTGATTTCGAAGGATTTCAAAGGCCCGATGACCCATTCTGTTACAGTACATGTGGCCACCATCCCTAAAAGCATTTAGCAATGATTGCTAACGCTCAGAGGGGGATATGAGCAGATAGAGGTTGGGAAGCCAGAAAGCCGAGAAGGTGAAACGAACAGACAGCGCCGATTGGCTTTAAAGCCACAGATTGACAGAAAACAGAGCAGGCAGTGCTGAGACAGAGCAAAGACAAAGACAGAGAGTGATAGAGAGAGTCTGTGTACTCAAAGAGGCTTGAGGGGTTCAAGCAAAACTCTTGTTGTTATATCTGTTGTGTGTTGAGACTCAAATTGAGCTCATACTTTTGTAAAACTTTGCTTCTGAAGACATAATAGAGAGGCCACCATTGAAGGTTGGAGCAGGAGACGTAGCCCAGGAGTTTTGGGTGAACTCCATATTAAACTTGTTGTGTTTATGTGTGTTGTCTGTTATGTTTCTTTGACTACTTCATTGTCTATGTATTTCGCAATCTTGTCGATCCATTGCACAAAGTAACATAGGCAAATCCATGCACATGAGTCTGTAATACCTTAATAATTGTCTAAGATCTCATTATCAGATCAGTAAAGCATTCAATTTGTTGCACGTTGGTGTTAATATTTTCATCCCTTCGAATCTCTTGAATGACATTCCACAAGGTTCGTCAATATTTTTGTCTAGATATGGAAGGTTTGTTTTTCAATGGCTCAGGGTAGCGACTCAAAGGAAGGCAAGGCTATTTAAGGTATGGTATAGTCCTCCAGTTCTGCAATTCGTTGTTTCTTAGGGTTTACAACAACGAGCAATGGTGGCTAGCATTCCTTGAAATTCAATGAGTGGAATGGCTTAACTCGACCATGGAAAATCTGGGTGACCAACCTCAGAAGAACAAGCACATAAGAACCAACCAACTAGTGGAGAGATTGTTGGAATCCATCGAAGGGTTGTTAATAACCCTTCAATAGAGGAGTGTAGCAAAGGAGACAAAACGAAAAGCATTCCAATTGTTCATGGAAACCAAACATGAACTGCAGTGGAGAAAATTGGAGCAATTTCAGGCTGAGATCCAGACTGAATTGACAACCCTGGACATAAGGGTGGTAGAATTGGAAGAAAATTTTAGCAGTGATGAGCAATTCAATGTGGAGGCGGTTGGGACTAGCATTGACCCTACAAGGAAAAATTGTAAAGTTCCCAAGGGATTAATTGGCTCGAGGGACGAAGTATCCTATCGATCCTCGTAGGCTATAGTCCTTGATAAAGGGGAAAACCCCAAAAAACCCAATGTTTGGGGCAAGGAAAATTTTAAGGATGGAAAAAATTTTTGAAGTTTAAAACATTGGCGAATCTCACTAGTCCCTAATACGCAAACTATAAAATGTTTATTGATATATTTGTAAAATTATTCAAATTTATAATGATTTTATATATAGTCTCTATATAATGTTGGCGATTTTTAAGGTAAAATAATTTTATATTCTAAAATTTGGGCGAATCATCTTTTATAAAAAATGGAAATTGGTGAATCTTTTTTGTGGAAAAATCATGGTACATTAGCCCACAAGGCGAACATTAACCCTAAAATTTTCCATGGTTTGGGGCAACTAGGGTAAAAAAGTCCAAATTTGGGAGTTGGTGTGAACCTCAATTAATTAAAGAGAAAACCCCCCTTAAGGAAATCTATAAATATAAGAGGATTAGAATCACTTGAGGCATCATTGAATAGGATTATTTATCTTTGTTTTTCTTTGAGCCTGAAGCTCTGAGGGTTTAAGACCTTATTTACTCCTTTGACTAGTTTCGGAGGAGGTGATCCCACCCTACCTAGTCACCCCCTTTTTTCTTGTTTTAGCGAACAACTTATTGGAGCAGATTGGTTGGTTTAAGAATTAAAGATTCTACATTATTTTGGCATAGCATACTCTTTGCAACAAAATCGGGTCTAGTCTAAAGACAGTTTCTTGTGGTTTTCTGTGTAGTGAGGATCAAGCTGGAGGCATCCCATTATTACCAACCAAGGTATAGCGCAGACTACCGAAGTTTTGTTGTGGATTTTGAATTAGTGTCATACACCAGCGACGCTCATATATAAGGGTTTGGTCATTGTATTTTCTCCAAGGTGGAAAGGCACAGTCGAAGATACCTTTCCCAATGAATTAAATTACGTGCTAGGGTTCCTGAGACACCACGCTAGGTGCTAAGGCTGTGTAGCAGGAGTTGTGACATGCCCTAATTATTGGACATGGTTGTATCCACCTAAAAGGAAAAAAAACCTCAATCCCACGAAACTATGGGCAAATCCAAGCCCTCAACTTACAATTTTGATTGGCTATATCATCCAAAGGGGGATACAAGAGATCAATCTCTTAAATATGATGGTTCTGATAACGTATCAATGCTAGCTATTGGGCAAAACACAATGGCCAACACACTGGAACCAAAACAAAGTGAGTTAGTGAGTACAGTAGAGAATCAGCCCATGGAGGAGACCCCACTTTACTAATTCACTTGGTCGACAGAGCATGTCTCCAGATTGAATGTTACGAACCGTTACTCAGATGAATTCATAGTAAGATGTTATAAATGGTGTGCATTGATATTCCCGAAATGGAACGACGTGGACCACTTTGTCCATTTAATTAGATGTGACAGATTTTGCTTTTACCTTATGGTTGGAACAAATATGCCTTCTTCATTTTGGCTATCGTCAATCAGATTCATCACAAGTTCACCATCAAGAAAGAAACACAACACCAGTTCAATGCATGGGAGAGTGATTGGGGATTCACATCGTTCATGCCTCTACATGAATTTTACGACCCCACCAAATGATATTTGGTAGATGATACTTTGATTGTGGACGTAGAAGTCCGTGTAGCAAGGGTACCTGATTATTGGGCATATTATTCTAAAAAGAAAACAAATTTGTTTGCGCTAAAAAATCAAGGGGTGACTTGCTACATGAATTCTTTGCGCCAGAAATTATATCATATTCCTTACTTCAGAAAGGTTGTTTATCATATGCCCACAACTAAAAAAGATATACCCTCAAAAAGCATTCCATTGGCTCTGTTACCACATAATCTAGCAGGCCTTGGAGAGGGAAACCCTATAAGACAAAGAGCTAGACTATGTGATAATAATGGGACAATGGCTCACTATCACCACAGCTAAGGTCCACTGCTCTTTATGGACTTTCACAGATCGAAGGAGTCCCGGTAGGAAGGAGATCACTTAGAATAGATATGCTAGGTATAGGGAAAAAAGTGATCAAGATAGGGCTCATTCAAAAGAGGGGCTCAATAAAGGTACAAGGCTTCAAAGAAGCAAATCACTCTCTAAGAAAATCCCTAGAAAAGAAGGCACAAGACCTAGGGTTTTGAGGTTTTTCAATGGTAATAGGTATTCACAAGGTCAAGGCTCGAGAGAAAAGGCTTCTTGAGATATACTTCAACAAGTAATAAGCTCATACAACCTTCAAAGAATTCCCCAAGTTGAGGGAGAAGAAACTAGGGTTTCCCTCTTGGAGCAACACCTAGGGTAAGAGATTTTATGGATAAAACTTGAGTGGATGCCCACCAAACTTGGAGCATAGGTAGCCTAGATCGTAGCTTGATGTTTAGGCTCTCAAATTCCCAAAAAGTCTCCTTCCTAAAATTTTCCCTAGATTTTCACCCTAACCTTAAAAGGACCAAATTTTAAGAGGAAAAATTATGGATGAAAAGTAGAGATGACCACCAAAGACTTGGATTAGTGCCTTGTCCTTTATGCATATGGAATCTTAGAATGTTCAATATGATCTAGATCGTCTCTAAGGAGGCTTAAAAATGATGCCCTAGGTACCACGTTTAAGCATTTACCCACTTCAAAGATATGGAATTTCATGGACAGTTCAAAAATTTCCTCCACTAGGAATATTCATGACATGCCATATATTGAATAACATATGCAATGCTCAACTAGAAAGCCTTCCAAAATTAATATTCAATAATTGGGGCACAATTAGCACGTTCTAGAAGTAGCAATTCCATACATTAAACAAATTCAAGAGAAAAATTTCATAAACATTAAGCACTTACAAGATGGCATGCAATATATGCATCCAAGATCTAAGAAATAGCTCCAAAGAAGAAATGCAAATTAGCTCCAAATGTCAAAGTTCTCCAATTGCCAAAGAAACAAGTGTGAGTTATTCTCAAGAGATCCAATACAAATGTGATGATGATGATGAGTAGCTCAAATGAGCTTTCATCTATTTATACATGATCTATCAAGTCTAATTTTAACCTAAACGTCCCTCTTAGTTGTCAAATGGATGGAAAAACTAATTGTGGTTACAAGCCAACCACATATCCAATGAAGAATCATAAAGATAAACCGACAAGAGGGTCGAAATGTTGGCATCATCACTATGTGGACCTTCTTGAGGCATGCATTGAGCTCTCCTTCTGCCAAAGTGAGTCAAGAGGGTTCCATAAATCATCTACTAGAGGTTGGCCCCTAGGCATCTATACAAATCATCAAGTGGATCCTAGTTTTGTTTTTGGAGCACAAAATGTGTCTCATGGGTCTTCTGGTGATAGAAGAGCCTGAATTTGCTCCATCGTTGAGGGATCAGAAAATGGTGCTAGCCCTCCCATATCTTTAAGGGTGACATAATCCTCATATGGGCCTCAGATCAGCTACCAAACCACGTGTATACTACTAAGTCAATTGGGGGCATGATGGTCCAAGTGCATTATTTCATGAATAATATGGGGCAAAGCAAAAATTGTTGTGGTGTTGTAGGTGCCCATGGAATGAAGTAATGATGTTATGCAAGTACAAGAGTCTTGTGGCTCTCAACGGTTCACCTAGAGGGTGTCATATGCTCCTCTAGCGGACTTAGGCCCCAATTACGTTGCCCAGCCCAAGATGAAACCACCTGTCAATCACATATAATGTGCAGTGTTGCATCCTCACCACCAGGTACAATAATTCATTAGTGCATCTAAGTGAACCAAGCTTGTTAAACAATGGCATATTGAAACTTCATATCGGGCTCCTATTCCAAATTTGGGGCTTTAATCTCGAAGTAGTGTTACCTCCCTAGGTAGGAGTGGTTAATAGACAACCTTATTAGGTGTTATCAGTCGTTAAGGGGAAGACAGATCCCACGTACATCCTTCAATTAACAAGTGGCATGTGAATGATAATGAAATGGATGGGGGCACGAGGATCTCAAGGCCAAATGCCATGGGTGCAAGGATAGCAATGATGAGGGATGTCCACATATTGGGTATATAGATGTAGGAGGGAGAAATCACGTATACATGAGTTACTCCAGCCTTTGTTTTTCCACCTCTCTTTATTTGCCTTTTGCCTTTTCTTGGTTTTTATTTGTATTACTACTACGAACTCCAGGAAATGAGAGAATGATATAGAACAATTATTACCGAGCCTTAAGGTGTTGCAATTCATCGACCATCAAGGGTTAGGACTTGCATGGGTTCCTTAATGATGTGGGGGCACTCATAG
Source organism: Pinus tabuliformis (assembly GCA_031772625.1). Lineage (NCBI taxonomy): Eukaryota > Viridiplantae > Streptophyta > Pinopsida > Pinales > Pinaceae > Pinus > Pinus tabuliformis. The sequence goes on along the minus strand of CM062807.1, from coordinate 716,445,979 downwards.
GGCCCTAGGAACCAGGGTGATGGCCTTCATAGGGGATAGAGCTCATGTTTGGTTTTTGCCCACGTGTTATATTGAATGTCTCGGCCATCTTTTACATTTTATGATCTTCTTTTTCTTTTGTTCCTTGCTTGTGGCCATGATATGTTTTTAACTTTCTTTTAGCTACATCAACCTTTGGGGCAACATTTCTAGGCCCGACCTAAATATGTGAACAAGGGGTGGGGAGTGTGTTAGTGCCTTGTGGACCCAGAGAAGGAAAAAATGATGAAATAGGGCGTGTAATGTGCAGAGGGGAGTGAAAAATGTGGAACAGGAAAACAAGACCACACTACCAAAATTATGGTTTCCCAAGTAGTTCCCATCCTAAAGCCATAGGAAAATAAGGGAGATCCCACAGGAGTAAGAATTGAAGATTGTTAAAATCGGCAACTAGGGCTAAACTCCATGTGGGTCATCTTATTTATGGCGGCTAATATTTTTATTGGATCCCTCTCGTCGAGAGGTGTAGGATTGATCTAAAGATCATCTGATTCCGATAAGTATTTATGGCGATATGAATTTATTTTGATTATGGAATTATTATCAAGTCGACCAGCAACTTATGTAGGCTCTAGAAGCCCAAACGTCATGTATATTCATCATCTACGTTTTAGTATAAATAGAAGAGGATTTGAAGTCATTTGTATATACGCTCTTCATGTGATCTCCTCCTCTCCACGTCTTGGGTTTTTGGTGAAGGAGAGACACAAAAAGAGTAAGTTGGACTAAGTGTATGATGCCCTAGCCGCAGTACAAACATGCCCTAGCTGCAGGTCATAAAGATTCTTATATACAAATCATGGAGACCTTATACGTTGTTCAGATACGCTGGATGTGATATGTTGTTCATATACGCAGTTCATAATGGAAGTGATACGGTGTTTATACGTTGGACATATTACGTTGTTCATAGTTCATGATAAGGATATATACGAAGACATTTAAATGCAGGCCATGACATACATACGCAAGCAAATGAAGAAACCCTACCTGCTGTAAAAGAGATATATATATTGATCCGGATTTAGACAGGAACGCAATAGATTACAGAGATAACCATAAATACAGAGATGCGATAACCATAAAAACAGAGATGCAGCGGAAATAATACTTCATTTCATTAATGGAGAATACTGAAATATGCTTACAAATAGAAATAACCCAGCTAGGGCGATGGTAGCTTATCTCTGAGAAGAGATGTGCGGCTGCATGCCTCTGAACTGTTCCAAAAACTGTATTACAATGAGGCTCGAAGGCCTATTTATTGTTGAGAAACAATGGAAAACCCTTCACATCCCGAAACCTAGCCCTAGAAGATGAAACGCCAAATTGTGGGCCCCGTTTGGGTAAATTGGTACATCAATTTCCCGGGGTTCAAACTTTGGCATACGATCTCCATTTGACGCGTACGATAGCTCGTTAGAAAGATCTATCCGAGTACTACCACTTTGGGAGGCAACATCGGTCCATGGACCCATGTTGCCCCAGATTCCCAAAAAAACGTCGTTTAGGGCCTCAAAACGGCTCCAGAAGTTCAGGACCCGAAAAACTGCTAAAAATAGTAAATTGTGCTACAATTTAGGAAACTGAAAAGACTGAAAGAGACAGTTGTGGGGGTCCAAATGGGTTGGTGGGTGGCCACCAACATCCACCTGGATCATTCCTCCCCCCTTAGGAAGCAATGGTCCCCATTGCGTTGAGTTCCTCCATCTGCTGAACTTGTCCTGCAATCTCCGATGTGTCCAGTGATGGTGGGAAGCATGGTTGACGATGGTCCACATTGAACATTTGGTGCATGCGAAGGAATGGAGGAATGTTGTGCTTCAGAGCATTGTTGTCCATAGCCTTGGTACTGCTGTAAGGACCATGTCGGAGTGGTCTGAGCTTCTGATGGGTTCTGGTAAGGCGTTCTCTCTGCAGATGCAACCAGACTTTGTTGCCCACTTGAAGCTTGTGTGATACCCCTGTGGGTGAGGAGAAGTTGTTCCTGTGTTCTGTCATGACCGTATCCCTTTGCTGCTGCTGCTGCGTGGAGGAACCCTTTGCAGGGGTCATGGATGTAGCAACGATCTTCCCCTTACTTTGGGAGTGAACCAGACAAATGAATTTCCTGGTCTGTGATATGAGCTTGCTGCCTTTCTTGGTAGTGATCAAAGATGTGGCGGTAGGTGGGGCTACCTCTGGTATCCTGTATAATGAATTATTCAAAGAAATAATGACAGCACGAGGCCTGGACTCATACACAGCATGTCGCCTCCACAAGTATGGTTGGCCTAATAATACATCACAAACATCCAGAGGTGTAACATCACACAATACCTCGTCTGTGAAGGGCTTGATGTTGTAGGGAAGGCGACACTGCTGGCGAACTTTGAGATCTCGTCCTTCATGAAGCCACCTGATATTGTACGGCTGTGGGTGTGGTGTAGTCGGTAGGCCCAACCGCTTCACGACCTCTGCTGAAATGAGGTTCTTTTGGCTGCCACGGTCGACAATGAATTGTAGCGGTGAACCCTTCACCCACATCTGTGAGTGGAAAAGACGCTCCCCTTCCTCTGGATTTTCGGGCTCATCTTTCTGGATCTTGGCGGTGGCAACAGTGGCGCTGGGATCCGCATCAATGATCTGCTTCCCTTTGACATTCCCCTTGTCAGGTTCTGGCTCAGGGTCGGAACATCCATCTGATTCGGAAGCCTTCAATTCGGCCACCAATGACTGCTTGGTCCGACACTCACTTGTGTTATGAGTGGGACTCTTGTGGAACTCACACCACTTTCCTGTGTCCTTCCTTGGCTTCGTGGTGTTGTTCTTTTCTTGCGGCTTCGACGGGTTGTCTTGGGTCACCCCGCCTTGGCTTTGTCCTTTGGGCTTCGGATTTGCAGATCCAAAGTCTCGCTTCTTCTGTTTGAACTTTTGTTCGATTTTGACAGCGTATCGGTATGCTGTGCCGAGTGAGGGGATGTTCAAGAACCCCATCTCTTCCTGGATGTATCTGTGTAGGCAGCCGCGGTATTTGAGTACCAAATGCAACTCAGAATCTTTGATACCCAACTGTGTGCGAAGGGTATGAAAAATGTTTGTGAACTCCGGCACATCTTGGTCTCGTCCCTGCCGCAATGTGGTCCATTTGATGTATTTGTCCTCATAGCTTCCGACAGGGTAGTACTGCTCCTTGATGGCATCCCGAAAGTCATTCCAAGTGGGTGCGGCCGAAAATAGTGAGTCTGTACTTTCATCCTTCTGCTCGCAGTAGGTTTCCCACCAGTCCTTGACGTGGGGGGCTGCTTTGAGAAGAGCAAAAACAATCTTTTCCCGACTTGAAAATTCGTGAACAGAAAAATACCCATCTAGCAGATTTAACCATTTATCTACAGCATCTGCATCTATATGTCCCTCGAAGATGGGGATTTCAAAATTAACTTGTACCTTGAAGGGTGTGGCATTTCCAGAGTCGCTGTTGGAAGCCGATGCGTCGCCTCTGGGTAGCCGCTGAAGGATCTGCGCAAAGCTATCCATCATCGCGTTCCTTTGCCGCTCGAGCGCTTCTTCGAGCAAGATTTTGATAGGATCTCCTGCTCCCTCGTCTTTCTTCTCATCCGCCATGGGAGGCCGTCGGGATTTGCGAGGCTGGTCTTGCAAAGGTTCGACCAATTCAAGCCCTAACTCCTTATATCCCGACCTCGTTGGGGACATGCAAAGAAAAACAGAGAAAAAGCAGACCGCTCTGATACCACTGATCCGGATTTAGACAGGAACGCAATAGATTACAGAGATAACCATAAATACAGAGATGCGATAACCATAAAAACAGAGATGCAGCGGAAATAATACTTCATTTCATTAATGGAGAATACTGAAATATGCTTACAAATAGAAATAACCCAGCTAGGGCGATGGTAGCTTATCTCTGAGAAGAGATGTGCGGCTACATGCCTCTGAACTGTTCCAAAAACTGTATTACAATGAGGCTTGAAGGCCTATTTATTGTTGAGAAACAATGGAAAACCCTTCACATCCCGAAACCTAGCCCTAGAAGATGAAACGCCAAATTGTGGGCCCCGTTTGGGTAAATTGGTACATCAATTTCCCGGGGTTGTAACTTTGGCATACGATCTCCGTTTGACGCGTACGATAGCTCGTTAGAAAGATCTATCCGAGTACTACCACTTTGGGAGGCAACATCGGTCCATGGACCCATGTTGCCCCAGATTCCCAAAAAAACGTCGTTTAGGGCCTCAAAACGGCTCCGGAAGTTCAGGACCCGAAAAACTGCTAAAAATAGTAAATTGTGCTACAATTTAGGAAACTGAAAAGACTGAAAGAGACAGTTGTGGGGGTCCAAATGGGTTGGTGGGTGGCCACCAACATCCACCTGGATCATATATACACTTAAATGGATGCTGAAATAGACTGCTCATCAACGCAGCAAGATATATACAGGCCATGATACATACAGGCAATACAACGCAGCAAGAACACAACATGATATATACACGCTGTCAATGATATACACGCTGTAATATATAACGCAGTTGTAGAGACACTTATACGCTGGTATAAGGGACACTTGGAGATATGTTCACGCAGTTAAGGGAGCCACAGTCAAGGGTGAAAGCCGCAGTAGGAGCCGCAGTCAATATAAGGGTGCCACAGTCATGACAAACCGCAATTGCAATCAGGACAATCAAGTCTCGGTCAACTACTTGATGATCACTACCTCTGTCTAGACATGGTGTGAGGAGAAGGGTCATAGTAATACATCCTGGGCATAACTATACGAATCTGTCTATGTCACAGAAAGCATAGCATATGCAATGATCTTGATGACATATACATTGTCATCTATCACAGTGTATGAAGACTCATGACCTTGAAGACTTGATGGGCAGTAATGTTGATATAGCAGTCAATGGTATGACTGTAACCATCTTCAGTGGAATTGTGTCATCATATTCATTGACATGCCAACATATATGGCATGGGCAGCAGCATGATGTAGATCATGGGCAGCATGATGTATGGGCAGCACAGTGATGTATGAGATCATGAGCAGCATGATGATGCATGATGCAGCATGAAGGTACTACACGGTAAGGTGCAGCAAATGGACGAGATGCAGCACTATGATGGGTGAAGGAGTCACCTTAGAGAATCAGTTGAAGCAATATGTCTTCAACTGATCTCTGCAGATATCAAAAGTCAAAGTGTTGACTTCTATTGTAAATGTACTATCTCTCTCTCTCTTTCTCTACTGAACTTTGAAGAACATAAAAGAAGAATTGATCAAGGGTTTCCCCACATTGTGGGGTTTGTCCCTGGCTAACGCCACATCTTGTGGCCTCCTATCTTTGCTTGTCTTCTGCTATTTATATTTATGTTCTATCTGCAGTTTACTTTAATGCTGATGTGATTGCTAATCTGGAAAAGATAATGAGCTAACTGTGAAAATTGAAATAAATTGCTCTAACATAGAACATACCTAAAATTAACAAAGATTAACCCCCCCCCTTAAGGTGATGGAACAAAACCACAGTCAAAGCCTTTCCTTCTTCCAAGTTACCCAACAATCCATGCCCGAAATTCCCAATGAAAAACAAGCGTAAGTACCTGATCACACAATGATAAACATACCTTTTGGATCAAATTGCCCACCTTCTAACCTATGCTCTTAACAGATGGGCGAGAAAACATATAACTAATGCAAGGAGCGGAGATAAAGTGACACATTACATCGACTACAGGTGGCTCTCAGGGGCTGCTGGTTGTTGGCTGAAGAAGATGAATAGGAAAGAATCTCTCCTAGGGGTCCCCACTTGGTGGGTAACATCTGGCTCCAACTGGGACATGAGCTCACTGTTAAGCGCATGATCCATGTACTGGAATGGGGAGGTCATGAGAACTCCAACAATCTCCTGCGACATAGACTAGTGCCTTTCTCACCACAAAACAACTATTGGAAGCATGTGCACTAGGCATACTTTATCGCCCATGTTTTCCCAAATAATAAAATCATATAAAAAAAAGTAAATTTATTCTAAGGTGCAATTTTAATCTATAATGCAATCTATTTTAGCATGAGAAACTGATATGATGATGTTAGCTATGTAAAAAAAACATGCAATGCTCCTACACTAGCATGCATGCTAACACATTATGCAAGAGCTAAGTGTAGTAATAGAGCCAATATAACCAACACATTATTATATCAATGTAACAAAACTCGCCCCTATAAGTGATCAAGAGATAGGGTAACCAAATATCACATCCTCCTTAGCAAGATTAGCATGATGAATCATAAGGGTGGGAGGTGGGAAAATAAGATGAGCATGAATTAAGGATCATGGATGAGAAGGAAAAAGAGGAATCCAACATGTGTCATTGGATCTTATCTTGCAACGAAGGGATGGATAATTCAGCAACCAAGCTCATAAAATTTCAATGAAGAGCAAGCTCGAGCATATCCTCCTTATGACATGAGGAGATTGATGGTTCATACGTATCCATAATCACATCATCCTGATTATCGAGGAAAGAACAAGGTGTGCTACAATCATCATATCTTGGGAAGAACCACAACCCCCTTTCAAGGCATTGGAGAGGTTCCTCAATCACATGCCTCCCAAGAGATTCATCAAGAGAGGCTTCAAGCTCCTCTTGGTTAATAATGACATTATGACAATTTGATTGAGGATCATCATCATGAAACATATAAAATAGGCCCTTCTAGTGAGCCATTTCTTTCCATGCAAATTTTCAAGAGATTCTGATATGGAGTCCCTAGGGTGAACTTGAAATGCCTTGAGATATGCTTGTTTCCCCATAAAAGCATCGAATTTGAGGCTTAATGAAGAACTAGGGATTCGTTTTTCCAATGGAGTCACCAAATAATGATCTATATTGTCATTAGGGAAGAAGGTAAATATTTCGTAAAGGTAGACTAACTTCCTCCTTGACAATGGTGCCAAAATGTTACCACAAAATCTAGCAGGCCTTAGAGAGAGAAACCCTACAAGACAGAGCTAGACTAAGTGTTAACAATGGGGCAATGGCCCACAGTCACCACAGCCAAGGTCCCCTACTCTTTACGGACTTTCATCGATGGGAGGAGTCCTGGTAGGAAGGAGATCACTTAGAAGAGATATGCTAGGTATAGGGCACGAAGTGATCAAGATAGAGCTTATTCGAAATAGAGGCTCAATAATGGTACAAGGTTTCAGAGAAGCAAATTGCTCTCTAAGAAAAGCCCTAAAAAAGAAGGCACAAGAATTAGAGCTTTGAGATTTAGGTATTCACAAGGTCAATTCCCGAGAGAAAAGGCTTCTTTAGATATATTTCAACAAGCACTAAGCTCATACAACCTTCAAATAAGTCCCCTAGTTGAGGGAGAAGAAACTAGGGTTTCCCTCTTGGAGCAACACCTAGGGCAAGAGCTTTTATGGATGAAACTCATGTGGATGCCCAACAAAATTAGAGCATAGGTAGCCTAGACCCTAAGCTTAACGTTTAGGCCCTCGAATTCCAAAAACTCCTCCTCCCTAAAATTTCGATGCAAGCGCTAGATTTTCGCCCTAGCCTCAAAAGGACTGAATTTTAAGAGGAAAAATTATCGATGCAAAGTAGAGATGACCACCAAGGACTTGGATTAGTGCCTTGTACTTTGGGCATATGGAGTCTTAGAATGTTCAAGGTGAGCTAAATTGTCTCTAATAAGGCTTAAAAATGATGCCCTAGGTACCACATTTAAGCATTTACCCACTTCCAAGATATTGGAATTTCATGGAGAGTTCAAGAATTTCCTCCACTAGGAATATTCATTACATGTCATACATTGAATAGCATATGAAATACTAAACTAGAAAGCCTTCCAAAATTAATTTTCAATAATTAAGGCACAATTAGCACATTCTAGAAGCAACAATTCCATACATTAAACAAATTCAAGAGAAAATTTCATCAACATTAAGCACTTACAAGATGACATGCAATATATCCATCCAAGATCCAAGAAATAGCTCCAAAGAAGAAATGCAAATTAGCTCCAAATGTTAGAATGCATTCCAAAAGATTATCCAGTGGCCAAAGAAACAAGTGTGAGTTCTTCTCAAGAGATCCAATTCAAGTGTGATGATGATGAGTAGCTCAAATGAGCTCTCATCTATTTATACGTAACATATCAAGTCTAATTTTAGCCTAGAAGTCCCTCTTAGATGTCAAATGAAGGGAAAAACTAATTGTGGTTACAAGCCAACCACATAGCTAATGAAAAATCATAAAGATAAACGTACGAGAGGATTGAAATGTTGGCGTCATCACTACATGGGCCTTCTTGATGCATGTGTTTAGCCCTCCTTGTGCCACAGTGAGTCAAGAGGGTTACATAAATCATCTACTAGGGGTTGGCCCCTAGACATCCATGCAAATCATCAAGCGAATCCCAGTTTTGTTTTTGGGTCACAAAATGGGTCTCATGGGTCTCCTGGTGATAGAATGGCCTGAATTTGCTCCATCGTTTACGGATCGGAGAATGGTATTAGTGCTCCTATGTCTCTTTAAGGGTGAGACAATCCTCACTGGGCTTGGAGCAACTACCAAGCCATGAGTACATTGTTAAGCCGACTGGGGGCATGTAGGTCCAAGTGCATCATCTCATGAATAATATGGAGCAAAGTGTGGATAGTTGTGGTGTTGTAGGTGCCCATGGAATGAAGTAATTATGCTCTGCAAGTACAGGAATCCCATGGCTCTCAATGCTTCACCTAGAGGGTGGCATATGCTCCCCTAGTGGACTTAAGCCTCAGTTAAGTTTCCCAACCCATGATGAAACCACCTGCCAATAAGATATAATGTCCAGTTTCGCATCCTCACCATCAGGTACAATAATTCATTAGTGCATCTAAGTGAACCAAGCTTGTTAAACAAGGGCATATTGAGACCTCATATGGGGCTCCTCTTCCAAATTTGGGGCTTTAATCTTGAAGTAGTGTTACCTTCCTAGGTAGTGTTGAAGAATGTAACTAGGTTTGGTCTTCATATTTATATTTGAGTTAAAGAATGAAAAAGAATTTATTATTATTATTATTATTACTTATTAAAGCATGGGTTTCATGCTTGGGTCATCATGTTTTAGGTCAAAGTCCCCATTGAGGATTCCAAGGTTTATTCTGAGTCATTAGGGTCATTGTCTATTTAAAGAGACCCTTCTTGGGCTTTTGAATCATGTAAAAAGGTTTATTATTGAGTCAAATAAGGCATTTGTCACCTCCACACCAAGTTAGCCTCAAAGAGATCAAGTCGGCCTCAAAATGGGTAATTCGACCTCACCAAAAGCCTATATATACGAGCAGTTTGAATTCATTTGGAGATATCAACTCAACAAGTTCGATCTATATCAAGGAAGAGCATAAAAGTGTGAAGTTCAAGGTGAAGAAGGAAGAAATACAAGTCAGAGTTTTTGGGCTATATCTTTCTCTCTTTTATGCGAAGTTACTAGGATAGTTGTTGGATCAAAGTTCTGTTGCTAGGAGGGTCAAATTTCTGGAAGTGTTGGGTCGAAGATTCTGCTGTTGGAAGGTTGAAATTCTAGATTTGTTGAGTCGAAGTGCTGCTGTTGCAAGGCCGAAGATCAAGGTCAAAGTTGTTAGAAGGGTGGGTTGACTTGGTGGTTGGAGGAGGTCTGTGTCTAGGTTGAAGAGTCTTGGATTATCTCATCTTAACTATTGAAGAGAGAAGTTTTACTGGGTTTTCCCCTAGATAGGGACTTTTCCTTGGCAAAGTGCCTACATCTTATGTCTCTCGTTCTTGTGATCTTCATACACATATAATTTGGTAATTGCTTGATGAAAGATAATATAACAAAGATATAAAAGAAGCCAATACAATTCACAAGTAATTATCAAGAAAGAGAAATCTAACCCTAACTCTACTAGCATTGATTTCTCAACATGGTATCAGAGCTAAGGTCAGGGAAGATTGGAGATCACTCTATTGGCTTGAAATAAAGGACTACTCCCTCTATTATAAGATACTTGAAAATGGTATTCAACATTGCAGGAAGCTGGATCAAAAGGATCATCTACAACTTATTCAACAAAGTCAAAGACAAAGGGTTTTTGGCTGCACTCACAGGTTCACTCAATGATGACAATGCATGGATTATTGATAGTGGAGCATCAAGACACATGACAGGAGATAGCAAACAACTTCATACTATATCAAAGGAACAATCTTCTCATAGAGTGGAATTGGTAGACAACAAAAGCTATGATGTTAAAGGTCTGGGATCAACTTCTTTAAAGTTGGACAATGGAGCAAAGCTACATCTCAACAATATACTATATGTTCTAGGTTTGAAAAAGAATTTACTTTCAATTTCTTGCTTAGAAGATAAAGGTGATAGAGTTGCTTTTGTAGATGGAAAGGTTTTGGCTTGGGGTAAAGATTCAAGCATTGATAAAGCTAGAGTCACTGGAATTCATGAAGGAAGTTTATATAGAGTATTAACACCATCTCCTCAAGCCCTAGTTCACATGGAAATCAATCCCATTAAACTATGGCATAGAAGATATGGTCATTTACATTACAAGGTTATTCCCTCTCTCAACAAATTGGTAAATGGAATTCCCAATATTAAAGAAGATCGTGAAGGAATATTTAAGGGATGTACCTTAGGAAAGAATACAAGGAAACCATTTACAAGCAATGAAACAAGGTGTAAAGAAATATTGGACCTTATCCATTCAGATGTATGTGGGCCTATGTCTGACAAATCACTTGGAGGTCATCTCTATTATGTAACCTTCATTGATGATCACTCTAGAAAGACATGACTCTATCTACCCAAAACAAAGGATGAAGTATTTGAAAATTTTAAGGAATTTAGCTCTGAAGTCGAGACCTTAACCGAAAGAAGAATAAAGACTTTAAGATCCAATAATGGTGGAGAATACACTATAAAAGAAATAACTACATATTGCAAAGAAGTAGGAATTAAGAGGGAGCTCATTCTTCCCTACAATCCTAAACAAAATGGAGTTGTAGAAAGGAAGAATAGAACACCTAAAGAATGTATTCGAACAATGATCTTTGATCAAGACATTCCAAAATTTTTATGGGGAGAAGTTGCAATCACTATTGTATATATTCAAAATAGAAGTCCTCATGGAATCCTCGATAATATGACACCTGAAGAAGCATTCACAGGAAGGAAGCCTTGTGTGGAACATCCCTAAATATTTGGATGTCTTGCCTATATCCATGTTCCAAAGGACAAACGAAAGAAGTTGGAATCTACAAGCATTAAAGGGATTTTTGTTGGCTACAGTGTTTCTTCAAAGGCATATAGAATCTACATCAAACAAGTAAGATGCATTAAAGTAAGCAAGGACGTTATATTTGATGAAAATCATGCCTACAAAAGATCCAAAGATATTCCTATTGATTTTTATGATGAAGACATACCATTATTCGAAGAAGAAGAGCACCATGACAATCCTACTACAAATCAAGAAGAAGAAGAAGAAGAAGAAGGACCAAGTGAGCCTATTCAACCTGTCATCATACCCGACACAAGGAAAGGCAAAATTGGTTAAAAGCTACCCTTGAAGATGTCGAAGGACATGGAGCTATCAAAGGAACCTTTAGAGAAAGAAAAAGACCAAAAAGATATTTTGGATATGTTGCATACATAATAAAACTAATAGAAGTTGAACCAACTACATTTGAGGAAGTTGCTCATCAAGAAGTATGGAAGAAAGTTATGTAGGAAGAATATCAATCCATCTTGAAGAATGGGGTTTGGGAAATTGTTCCTAAACCTAGTGACAAATCGGTTTTCACTTCTAAATGGATCTACAAGATCAAATGCGTTGTTGATGGAAGCATAGATAAGTACAAAGCTAGATTTGTTGCTAGGGGTTTCTCTCAACAGGAAGGCATAGGCTATGAAGAAACCTTTGCACCTACTACGAGATATATTATTATAAGATTTTTGGTTTCATTGGCTGCAACAATGGGATGGAATATCTATCAAATGGATGTAAAAACAACATCTCTGAATGGGACCATCGATGAAGAAGTATATATTGAATAACCTGAAGGATTTGAAATAAATGGCAAGACACTCATGTTTGTAGACTCAAGAAGGCCCTATATGGTTTGAAGCAAGCTCCTAGGGCATGGTATGCAAGAATGGGTGCATGCCTTCTAAGAATTGGGTTCGTCAAAAGCTATGTTGATCCAAATCTCTATATCAAGGTTGTGGATAATGGGTCAATCATTATTCTACTATATGTGGATGATCTATTTATTACAGGTGTAGAGCAAAGGATACAAGAATGCAAGAAGATGTTGGCAGCCAAATTTGAGATGAAGGATCGAGGTCTAATGCATTATTACTGAGGATTGGAAGTATGGCAGAAACCTGGGGAAATTTATTTGGTGCAAGGAAAGTGTATAATCAAGTTGTTGCAGAAATTCGGTATGATGGATTCCAAGCCCATGACTACTCCCATGATCACCAATCTTAAGAAGTGATCCAGGATGATCTCGTCTAATCAGTTGCACAGGTTTAGTTTCGTCGTCAGCGTTCAGTGTCTGGTATCGTCAGCTTCGATAGTGATGTTTATGGTTCAGGGTGTCCAATAATGTTTATGGTTTTCATGGTGTTCGGCGAATATGGTTTGATACCTAGGTGTTGACATGTGATTGTCTTCAATTCCGCAAGGATTTGATCGTCGAAATGGATTTGTTCACCACCTTGCAGGTTTTGGTTGTCGACGGGTTTTGTCGTCATGTGATGTCGTCGCAAAAGTGGCTTTGTGACGAAGATGTGTGTATGGGTTTGAATGTCCCTTTGTGACCACTAGTTGTAAATGGTTTTTGATGTAAAGTCTAAAACCTAACCTAAGACCTAAAACCCTAAATCTACATCTAAAACCTCAAACCATACATTAAAACCTAATACATTACCTCTATGCATTAAACCATGTGTTAAAAAATGCATAAACTTAACCCTAAGTCTACAACCTCTCGGACCATAATACAAAACATTACAATGTATTAAAAACATTACAAACAAAACCATGTAAGAAAACCCATTCAGGGTATTGCAAAAGCATATTAAAACATTACAAACTATGTAACCAAAATATAAAACTTAATACAGTCCTAACCGTCGACCTAAACCGCAACGAAGTTAACCACAGCGGACAATGTGATCAGCTGCAAAGATTAACCATCAGGGTTAGCATTGGAGTATACCGCGCGGGGAATTGTATCAAACCGTGTCATGTGTGTGAATGGGAGTAGCAGTCGGAGGTCAACATTCATCACACAGTTAGTTAACTGCAACATGAACACTGCACCATAGCTGTCACATATAAAACTGTCAGAGCACCGCAAGCCGGAACCATCGAGGATCAACATGGAGGTGGCAGCCTACAGTTAGACCGCGGCAGTCACATGCTGGTTGTCTCCCCTTCGCCCGATTAACAAACAAATAACGGTCTTCGAATTAATATATGGTCTATTATTGGGTTTTTGTTGGAGTTTTTGGATATTTAATTAAACTACCATGGAACCTTATCCCTAGGTGTCAAACCACGATATGGCCGAGACTCATAAACCCAAATTTCAGCCAATTCATGCCAATCTTGGGCATAAGGAGTTCGAATGCATCTAGAGATTATAAAAGGCAGTTTTGCTCATTGAAGGGGGGAGAGTGGTTTTGAAATTTTGTGTGCAAATTCTGGAGGTTAGAGGTTGTTTTGTTTTCAGTGTAACAGGAGCATCCGGAGTCAGAATTGGGAACCGTGACAGTCGTTGGAAATATGGTTCAGAGAGCTTTCTTATGAAAATTACTAGAAGTGTCTGCGTGCACATTCAGTTTGGTCAAGTTTCTATGTAACCGACCTCTTCGGTATCAATCCTAATAAAGCGATCGCCCATCTTGAAAGCGGACCCGGAGACATAGTCCATCAAGGACGGACTCCGTAATCAACCTTGATGTTTGGTATCGTTGTGTATTTGTTGTTTTCATTTTTGTCTGGCATCTTGCTTATGTTTATCATCTGTTGTAAACTCTTTCTTCTCAAGCAGTTCTCACAGTTTCAGCACTTTAAGTTAACCTTCATTTCACTGTTGGCATAATCAATTCTACTTCAGTTTTAACATATGATCATTTCAGATCATATAATTTGGTATCAGAGCAGGTTGCATTTGTGAAATTTGTCAGTGAATGTTAACCAGGTCAAAGTCACAACGTGGAGAAGGAATCCTCAAGAAAATCGATACAGATATTGGAAAGCGAAGATTCATTCATAAGTCGACCATGACAGGATTTGATGCTGGTGAAACGCCAGAAACTAAGATGAGTGATGAACAGTTTCAGCAAGCATTCTTGACTATGCAACAAATGTTGGGAGAAATCTACTAAGATAAGAAGGCAAGAGATGCAACTTCTTCTTCAAAGACATCGAATAAGGACAAAGGTAAAGTCAAGGCTGATAAACCACCTTCACCTCCATCATCTTCATCATCATCATCTTCTTCTTCTTCTAGTGCAGAATCTAAAACAGAAAATAAACCTAAGAAAACATCTCTTTTGAAACTTGATGTAAAATTTGAGTTACCTACTTATGATGGTGAAATGAATCCTAAAAATTTAGATAACTAAATTAAGCAGTTAGAAGTGTATTGTCGTATTCAGAACATTTCTGACGATAAAACAAAAATTCAGTTAGCTACACTTAGAATGGGGGGAACAACTTTAATATGGTGGGAAAGTAAAACTCAGATAGATGTAAAGCGGAAAGGAAATGTAATCTCTTCATGGTCTAAGTTTAAAAGCTCTTAGGAAAAAATTCTATCCTTTAGGATACATGTAGCAATTTGTTATTGATTGGCAGCATTTGAGGCAAAGTACAGGGAAAAGTGTTCAGGAGTTCAGAAAGAAAGCATTGGCGCTTGGTATTTCATTGGATACACGTGAAACTTTATTAAAATACATCGGCAGTTTACATTCATATTTGCAGCATACATTATTGATGTTTAATCCTGATGATTTTGATGAAGTGTGTGTTCAAGCCATACATATTGAATCAGGTGGCAGACCATTCAAGTTTTCACTGCAATCATCCAAAGAGTTGGAAATCAAGGATTCAAATGACAGTAAGGGGAAGAACAATTCGAAGAGAAAGAAATCAGCAATAGCTCAGAAGGAAAGACCTACTTGTTCTCATTTCCAGAGAATCGGTCATGATGAATCTAAGTGTTGGAAACTTCATCCAGAACTTAAGCCCAAAAAGTTCCTTAAGGAGAAGGATGAAAGAAAAGCAATTGCAACAGTTCAGCAACATCTAGGTTCCGATTCAGGTGATGAAAGGAGTATAACTGCCATAGTTTCGACAGGTAAAACTTCTGACATTGGTTCAAGTTCGAATACTATTGCATCTTCATCAAACATAAATCCTTCAAATGAGGATAAAAGAGTTGTGTTTAACATAAGAATAACTTCTAAGCACACAAAGATAGATACAATGTTTGACAATGGATCACAGGCCAATTTAATATCTAAATATTTAGTTAAGAATTTGTGTTTGGAGACACGGAATCATCCAAGACCTTACCCATTAGGATGGCTAAATAAATCAACTCAGATAAAAGTCACAAAACAGTGTCAATTAAGATTTGCCATTACAGCTAATTACATTGATGAAGTGGAATTAGATGTGGTTCCAGTAGACATGTGGAGTTGTCTTAGGAAGTCCTTATCTTTATGATCGTGATGCAGTATTTTACAGAAGAGAGCATAAATATCACCTTAAGAAAGATGGGGTTGAATTTATTGTCAGGGAACATAAAAGTAAAAATCACTTGAATATTGTTGCTAATCAAATGAAGCGATTAATAATTTCAAACAACAGATTTGTAATCATGTGTCTAAATGAACAACATAAGAAACAACATGATGTTTGTTAAGGTTATGAGTCTCAGCTTAAAGATAGTTTGATCAAAGAGGTAGAAACTTTTCCAATTCTATTTAAAGAAACCAAACATCTTACTCATAAGTAGGGAATACAACATGAATTACAGTTGATGCCTAAATTTTCTCTTCCTAATGTCAAAATGAATCAATTCAGTCCAAGTTTGGAAGTTAACAGTTACAGGGATGCAGGTCGGCATTGGGGAAAGTCGGTGTTAAATTTCTCTTGTATTGTGTCACCATTTCATGTTTCAAACAGTTTGGAAGCCTCTTTTCAAGTGGAGAGGAAGCCCATTCGTTTTCATATCAAAGCCTTTTCTAAAGCATTATCAAAGTATCCAAAACATCTAAGGAAAACTTATGCATCAAGGGAAAGTGATAATCAATGGAGATATCATTTAATAAATGAAGAAACAGTGATTCAAACAAATCAACAGTGATTTCAATACTTACAAAGAAAAACTAAGTTGCAGCAATTTACACCTTACCATTTGATGGGTTTATTACAGCAAGTTCACTTAGTAATCAAGGATCAGGAAAGTATCCCAAGTCAAGTAGTTGGTATGATGTCAAAAATGTCTTTGATTGTCTCTGTCATTCCGCAATATAGATTGTTAATACATGTCAATAGTATTGAACAATATCTTGTAGAGATTGTTTTCAAAGATGATTATGAATCACTAACTCATGGTATTTCGTGGAAAGAAGTCAATTTCCATGTTCATAACAGGTTGTTTAACCATCTTCGCAAGTTGTACATACTGTAGATGGATGGAACAGGTCACCAATTCAAAATGTGCCATGGTCAGCATCATCAGGGTCATCACTTTCAGGTGGTTGATCGAATGTATTGGTACATCATCAGGGCAAGGTGGAAAGTGAGGGAGCTCTACCCTCATTTACTATCTGTTTAAGTCAAACTTTTGTGGTCCAAAAGCTTTCAAGTGGAGAGGATTGATCCAGGAGGATCTCGTCAGATCAGTTGCACAGGTTCAGTTTCGTCGTCAACATTCAGTGTCTGGTGTCGTCAGCTTCGACAGTGATGTTTATGGTTCAGGTTGTCCGATAATGTATATGGTTTTCATGGTGTTCGGCGAATATGGTTTGATACTTGGGTGTTGACATGTGATTGTCGTCAGTTCCGCTAGGATTTGATCATCAAAATGGATTTGTCGACCGCCTTGCAGGTTTTGGTTGTTGACGTGTTTTGTCATCATGTGATGTCGTCGCAAAAGTAGCTTTGTGACGACGATGTTTGTATGGGTTTCAATGTCCCTTTGTGACAATTAGTTGTAAATGGTTTGTGATGTAAAGCCTAAAACCTAACCTAAGACCTAAAACCCTAAATCTACATCTAAAACCTCAAACCATACATTAGAACCTAATACATTACCTCTATGCATTAAACCATGTGTTGAAAAATGCATAAAACTACATTAAACCTAAGTCGACAACCTCTCAGACCATAATACAAAACATTACAATGTATTAAAAACATTACAAACAAAACCATGTAAAAAATCCCATTTGGGTTATTGCAAAAACATATTAAAACATTACAAACTATGTAATAACAATATAAAACTTAATACAGTCCTAATCGTTGGCCTAAACCACAGCGGAGTTGACCGCGGCGGACACTGTGATCAACTGCAAAGATTAGTCGCTGGGGTTAGCATCGAAGTAGACCGCGCGGGGAATTGTATCAAACTGTGTCATGTGTGCAAATGGGAGTAGCAGTCGGAGGTCAACGTTCACCGCACCGTTAGTTAACCACGGCATGAAAACTGCACCATAGCTGTCACATATAAAACCGCCGGAGCACCGCAAGCTAGAACCACCGGGGATCAACGCGGAGGTGGCAGCCTGCGGTTAGACTGCGGCAGTCACATGTTGGATGTCTCCCCGCCGCCCGGTTAGCAAACAGCTAACGGTCTTCGAATTAATATATGGTCTATTATTGGGTTTTTGTTGGAGTTTTGGGATATTTAATTAAACTACCATGGAACCTAATCCCTAGGTGTCAAACCACGATATGACCGAGACTCATAAACCCAAATTTCAGCCAATTCATGCCAATCTTGGGCATAAGGAGTTTGAATGCATCTAGGAGGTAATAAAAGGCAGTTTTTCTCATTGAAGAGGGGGAGAGTGGTTTTGAAGTTTTGTGTGCAGATTCTGGAGGTTAGAGGTTGTTTTGTTTTCAATGTAACAGGAGCATCCGGAGTCAGAATTGAGAACTGCGACAGGCGTTGGAAAGCTGGTTCATAGAGCTTTCCTATGACAGTGGCCAGAAGAGCCTGCGTGCACATTCAATTTGGTCGCATTTATGTGTAATCGACCTCTTCAGTATCAATCCTAATAAAGCGGTCGCCCATCTTGCAAGCGGACCCAGAGACGTAGTCCATAAGGGATGAACTTCGTAATCAACCTTGTTGTCTGGCATCACTGTGTATTTGTTGTTTTCACTTCTATTTTTCATCTTGCTTATGTTTATCATCTGTCGTAAAGTCTTTCTTCTCAAGCAATTCTCACGGTTTCAGCACTTTAAGTTAACCTTCATTTCACTGTTGGCATATTCAATTCTACTTCAATTTTAACATATGATCATTTCAGATCAAGAAGTTAAGAAGCTTTGACTCAAGTCTCGTAGATCCTACCTCCTATCGAAAGTTGGTGGATTATTTGATGTATTTAGTAAACACTAGATCAGATATATTTTTCATTGTGAACATTCTTAGTCAATTTCAGTTGAAGCCTTGTCATGATCATTAGATAGCTTCCAAGCATATATTAAGATATATATGTGGTACTATTCATCACTGCCTAACGTATGATAGCAAGGAAGTCAAGTTGACAGGTTATATAGATTCTGATTAGGGTGGCAGTGACACTGATAGAAGAAGTACTACTGGTGGATGTTTTAGTTTGGAATCTGTGATGATTTCATGGATGAGTAGAAAACAAGATCCTGTTGCTTTAAGTAGTGTTGAAGTTGAGTATATGGTTTCATGTGAAGTGGGAAAGGAGGTTGTACAGTTAAGGAAGCTTCTTTCATATTCGTTTGAAAAACCTCTAAGTCCTACAGTGATAAACTGTGATAATCAAAGCAGCATTAATATATCTGAAGATCCTATGTCCCATGCAAGAACGAAGCATATCAACAATAAGTACCACTATATTAAAAGTTTGGTACAATATGGGATCGTGAAGCTACAGTATGTTCCAACTGATGAACAGGTAGTTGATGTGTTAAAAAAGTCTCTTCCTAATAAGAATTTTGAGTATTTGAGAAGCATACTTGGTTTGGTTGATATGATTGATTTCGTTAATGAAAGATGTTTGGAAGAGACTTGAGGAAGTATCTTGTGTGATACAAAGTGCTTAAGATGACATATGGCCAGCATATGTGTTGATGTCTAGATCCCAAAGTAGGGAGGGTGGCATTGGTCATAGAGCTCTGACCTTGTATTGCGCATCTAGATCTCTGGTTTGATGGTTAGCAAATAAGCCTAATGGTACCTAGAGAGGTTGAAAGCTTTAGTCCATCTTAGTACCACCCGGATAGATTGCCTTGGTTAGGAATCTAGTTTGTGGCACCTTGTGTGCCAAAGTTCTTTGTAGTTATTGTGTTTTGAGATCTTCCTTGTAATTGTATATACATGTGTAATTTATGAATACCTCCCTAGTTAAGAGGGAGTGTCGAAGAATGTAACTAGGTTATATCTTCATATTTATATTTGAGTCAAAGAATGAAAAACAAATTATTATTATTATTATTATTATTATTATTATTAAAGCATGGGTTTCATGCTTGGGTCATCATGTTTTAGGTCAAAGTCCCCATTGAGGACTTCTAGGGTTTATTCTGAGTCATTAGAGTCGTCGTCCATTTAAAGAGACACTTCTTTGGCTTTTGAATCATGTAAAAAGGTCTATTATTGAGTCAAATAAGGTATTTGTCACCTCCACACCAAGTCGTCCTCCAACTGGGTAATTCAACCTCACTAGAAGCCTATATATACACGCAGTTTGAATTCATTTGGAGACATCAACTCAACAAGTTCGATCTATATCAAGGAAGAGCAGAAAAGTACGGAGTTCAAGGTGAAGAAGGAATGAATACAAGTCGAAGTTTTTGGGCTATCTATTTCTCTCGTTTATGTGAAGTTACTCGGCTAGTTGTTGGATTGAAGTTCTGCCGCTGGGAGGGTCAAAATTCTGAAAGTGTTGGGTCAAATATTTTTTTGTTGGAAGGTCGAAATTATGGATTTGTTGGGTCGAAGTGTTGTTGTTGCAAGTTCGAAGGTCAAGGTCGAAATTGCTAGAAGGAAGGGTTGACTTGGTGGTTAGAGGAGGTTTGTGTCTAGGTTGAAGAGTCTTGGACTATCTCATCTTAACCACTGAAGGAAGAAGTTTGACTGGGTTTTCCCCTTAGATAGGTGTTTTGTCCTAGCAAAGTGCCTACATCTTGTGTCTCTTGTTCTTGTGATCTTCATACACATATAATTTGGTAATTGCATGATGAAAGATAATATAGCAAAGATATAAAAGAAGTCAATACCATTCACAAATAATTATCAAGAAAGAGAAATCTAACCCTAACTCTACTAGCATTGATTTCTCAACATGTAGGAGTGGTTAATAGACAACCATATTAGGTGTTCTTAGCCCCTAAGAGGAAAGAAAGATCCCAGGTACATCCTTCAATTAAAAAGTGGCATGTGAATGATAATGAAATGGATGGGGACACGGGGATCTCATGGCTAAATGTTATGGGTGCAAGGATAGCAATGTTGAGGGATGCCCACATATTGGGTATATGGATGTAGGAGGGAGCAATCGTGGATGCATGAGATACCCCAAAAAAAATTTCCACCCCTCTTTATTTGCCTTTTGCCTTCTCTTGATTTTTCTTTGTATTACTACTCGAAGCTCCAGGAAATGAGAGCATGTTGTGAATGATATGGAGCAATTATTACCCCCTTAAGGTGCGGCATTTCATCACCCATCAGGGGTTAGGACATGCATGGGTTGCTTAATGATGTGGGGGCACTCATGGGGTCCTAGGAACCAAGGTGATGGCCATGATAGGGAGTAGAGTTCATGTTTTTCTTTTGCCCATGTGTTATATTCGATGTCTCAGCCATCTTTTGCATTTTATTATCTTCTTTTTCTTTTGTTCCTTACTTGTGGCCATGATATGCTTTTAACTTTCTTTTAGTTGCATCAACTTCCGAGACAACATTTCCAAGCCTGACCCAGATATTGTTAATTTTTGCAATTTTGAAATTAATTATCTTAGACTTCAACCTTTAAGTGCAGACAGTAGCCAATAACCATATAGAAGACAGTCAATGAACAATAATACAACATATTTGATCCAAGACCAGGGAAACAACCCCACTAAGGGGGGAAACCTTCTAAGAATATTCTTCTATTAGATCTTCATCAAATGTTCAGCAGAGATACATAAGCAAAACCCTTTTCTCAATGACAATAACATTACCCCTTTAGGACAGATCTTCTGAAGTGCGAGATGTGATCACACATGTAGAATAACATCTCTTTCAATCCTTTAGCAAAGATTACAAGTGTGAGAAGAAGATTAGCTTTCAGTAATGAGATAGACAAGTCTCCATGTGCGTGCTAGAAATCCAAGACAATACGCCTTCACAATAAGATGATCTAGCCACAAATAATATGTAAATATCCTCTAGGTGCGAGAGGATGAGACTTATAATATAAAATCTGCAAAAACTGATACAAGGGAGATTTGTCAATGATGATAAGAGATCTACCACTGATAATCAGATCTTCCAATGATGATAAGGGATCTACCACTGATAATCAGATATGTTGCTGATGATAAGAGATTTTCCATTGATAATCAGATTTGTCGTTGATGATAAGAGATCTGCCACCGATAATCAGATATGTCGTTGATGATAAGATATCTACCACTGATAATCAAATCTGCCAATGATGATAAGAGATTTTTCATTGATAAACAAATATGTCAATGATGATAACAGATCTACCACTGATAATCATATTTGTCATTGATGAAGAGATTTGCCAATCTGCAATAGATCTGCCATTGATAATAAGAGAGATAAATCACTGATGTGAGGGCTTTATCATCAATGCAAGAGCTATATCACCAAAGCGAGAGAGAGAGAGAACTCAATGTGTTCCAAATGAAGGCTTCTCTTCAATATATAGAAATATTTGAGGCAAAATCCCTTCCTCGAATTAAGTGTTTTGGAAGCTCCTAGAGTGATCAATTCAAATTAAATAAATTAATTGATTTTATTTTGCACATGTCTAATTGAATCACTTAAGTGATTTTATTGTGCACATGTCTAATTGCTTTATAAAATATTTTTGAAATAACTTTTGTTCTTATGAAAATAATTTTCTCTTGAGAAATAATTCGCTTAAAGGGTGAAAGGGGTTGACCACATAAAGTGATTTCTAGGGAAATTTCTCCCTAGTTGCTCAAAAATTAAACACTCCCTCTCAACTAAGGAGGAATTTCCATCAATAAATCCAAAATTGTTGTACTTGCCAAATCATCATGACTCATGTTGAACATTCTCAAATCTAAAGAAGAATAATCATGGCAGGGGAGTTACTGCTACCACCCTGAATCCAAGCTGGGCCAAATAAAAGCTAAGAATCCACAATAGCTCAGCTCAAAGGCTAAGAATCCACAATAACTCAGCTCAAAGGCTAAGAATCCATGTTTTTCAAGAAAACCAGCATCTTTGAACTTGAGTGAGATACAACTTACCATGACTGGTAAGGATCACCATCCGATCTCAAGTAGCCAGCACCCATTGGCGAGATCGGTGGGAAACAAGATGCATGATTGGGCCATACTCCTAATTGGATGTCCCTCATCCCCAAGAGCTCACTATCTCAATTCCTCATTCCTAGGAGCTCAACTAGGGGGGAAGAGCACTCATTTCAGTGTTCTTGATCAACCAGATCCCACACCCAAAAGAGGTACATCGCTTAATCCAAGCATATCTCTGAAGACTATAAATTTCTTCTTCGGTAATGCTTTGGTAAGTGTATCAGCAATCTGCTCATCAGTCTAAATAGGGTGGAGTCTCACTGCTTCTCTCTATACCATGTTTCGAATGAAATGATATTTGATTTCAATGTGCTTGCATCTGTCATGAAATACGAGATTCTTAGACAATCAAATCCCACTCATATTATCACATAATATCACTGTAATATCCAGGACTTGCTCAAATAACTCTCCAAAGAGTTTTCTTAACCAGACAACGTCACAACTAACTAAGCTAGCAACAATATACTCAGCTTTTGCAGAATTGGGACCAACTAAATTATGTTTCCTGCTCATCCAAGAGATCATGGCAGATCCCAAACTGGAAAAACATCCTGAAGTGTTTTTTTTGTCCACAATGTTGCATGCCCGGTTAGCATTTGTATAACCATGCAACTTTATGTTGCCAATAGTATATCGAAGATCGAAATTAATTGTCCCATGCAAATATCTAAGCACATGCTTAGCAGCAACCCAATGATTATGTAAAGGCTTGGTCATGAATTGACTCAAGGTGTTTACAGCATAGAAAATATCAAGATGAGTGTTCACTAGGAACATCAATGCTCCAATCAACTGATGATACTCAGATGGATCAAATAAATCAGGTCGAACTTCATCACCACAGAGTTTCTTGAAGTTCATCTCCATGGGAGTGCTCATGGATTTGCACTCTACCATTCCAAACCTTTCCAATAGCTTTACAACATACTTTCCTTGGGAGAGAATAATTTCGCCAAACCTCTACCAGACTTCCAAACCCAAAAAGGAGTGCATCATCCCAAGGCCTTTCATTTCAAATTTAGAAGAAAGCTCCCTCTTACAATGAATCATCAGAAGTTCATTACCTGTCAAAAACAAATCATCAACATATAATATCAAAATCAAAGGAATACCTTGTACAACTTTGAAGTGGAGATTTGGATCTACAATGCTCCTCATGAGTCCCAACTTTACTAAGTAGTTGCAATGCGAGAATACCAAGCCCTTAGAGCTTGCTTCGAGCCATAGAGTGCTTTCTTCAATTTGCATACATGGGTTCTTCTGTCATGTACCTGAAAGCCTTGAGGTTGTTTAACATATACTTCCTCCTAAAGAGCACCATGGAGAAAAGTTGTCTTGACATCCATTTGGTGGAGAGTCCAACCTTGACTAGTAGTTAAATCAATAATAGAGTGAATGGTGGTATAGTGAAGATGTCTTCATAATAAATTCCCTCTTTTTGAGAGAATCCTCTAGCCACAAATCTTGCTTTATATTTTTCAATACTGCCATCCATGTTATGTTTTATTTTGAACAACCACTTTGAAGTCACAACTGATTTCCCCTGAGGTCTAGGAACAACTTCACATACATCATTTTGCATAATGGATTCATATACTTCTGTCATGGCATCCTTCCATACTTAGTGTTTTTCTGCTTCTTCAAATGATTAAGGTTCACTCTATATGATAGAACTCATATGTTAATTTTAGATAAAAATGGTATGTTCTATGCTTAGGAGCAATTTACTTCATTTTTTCTTATTATCCCAATATCAATTTCCAGATTAGCAATCACATTAACATGATAGTAAATGCAGATAGAACATAAATATAAAGAAGAAGACAAGCCAAGATAAGAGGACACAATATTTCGCGAATGCCAGGAAAAACCCCCAACGTGGGGAAACTCTTTGATCAAGTATTCTTATTATTCTTCAAAAGTTCAGCACAGAGAGAGAGTACAATATACAAAATTCACTTGCCCAATCACAGTCAAATCTATCCAATCAAACAGCAGTCAACAGAATGCCCTACCCAGAAAGTCAACGTTGGTCAACTTCGCAGAAATCTTCCTCCAAATAAGCTCGATCAAACCCAGTCAACTTGGCCTCCAAAGATAGACCAAATCAGCCCAAAATAGTCCCAAAAAATTTGGTCAAAATTGGTCAAAGGATTTGTAGTC
Source organism: Pinus tabuliformis (assembly GCA_031772625.1). NCBI lineage: Eukaryota > Viridiplantae > Streptophyta > Pinopsida > Pinales > Pinaceae > Pinus > Pinus tabuliformis. Next base: position 716,420,933 of record CM062807.1, on the reverse strand, counting down.
AATGCTAGTCAAACAGCTGCAAACACCTCAATTTTTGTCCCAGGAGCTGCAGCCTAAAAAAAGTGAATTTCTTACCTGAAAAAACAGTCAAAAGATGAAGTTTGAGGTTTAGTCAACACTGGTCAACATCCCTGTAATAGCCCAAAAACATATCTGAAATTTCAGTCTACAATTTTAGTCAACTCAGGTCAACGCATATAGAAGAAGATTGCTCCTGCTTGTTGTATGAACCAATGAGGAGAGGAGAGCGAAAGGTGAGTGATTGATGTGTGTCCAAATAAGGTAGATGCACCTTCTATTTATATGCAACGTTGAGGATGAAAAGACATGTCTTTTGGGCTTCTAAACTTACATTAGTTTTTTGGTCGACCTTAACAATTTGTCCATAAACGAAATAAATTCATAATTCCATTTGTACATGTCAAAATAAGATGATCTTTAGATCAACCCTACACCTCTTGGAAAGAGGAATCCAATAAAAATATCAACTTCATCATATGAGTTGTCCAAGATGGAGTTTGGTCCTAGTTGCCAAATTTAACAACATAGTTTTGATATCGACTGGGCTTCTTGCTTTCTCTAAAAGTGCCCCTGCGAGCAGTATGTTTTCCAGCATCATGTAGAATATCACGAAGCCATAGAGGCCTTTTCCTATATGGAGGAGGGTCTAATGGATCTATTGACCACTACGTGTCAACGACCCATAGCAATACACTCCCTTTTTTCGCAAAAGGGATAGCACTTGATCGATGTATAGGTGTCATCCATCTATCATCATTAGCCTGACTTCCAAGATATTATGTAAATCGTTTCTGCATGTGTATAATGTAAATAATCTCAGCAGATCCGTGTCATGTATGTAACGACCTAGGTAAACCTACTTTTCTAGTGACAATCTCCATTCTGAGAGGTTTTTTGTCTCACCGATCCATTTTCGGATGGTCGGCAAAGTTTTTCTTCAGTGTTACCGCAAAGCTACAATGGATTTTATCGCTAGGATCTTAAGCGAGTCCTAGTGTTCTAGGTCGAGTCTAAATGAAAGTAATTTGGTAATAATCCTACCTATTTGGTTAGGATATTTTATTACAAATTGCTTGGTCTACTGGATTATATTTGTGTCACAGAAAATGGTGGTTCGTGAAGGTCTATTACAAATGGGTTTTCCCCCTTATGATATAAAAAATATGAAAATCATGATGTAAAGTGTCTTGAGAGTTGGAAAAATAATTTATCCCCTCATAGGTTAATTAATTAAATTTTCTGGCTAAAAATTAATTAAAATCCTAGGCCAGAAATTTAATTAATTCTAGGTCCTAAGTAAATTTAAATTCTCCAAAGGCAAAATTCGTCAGTCCTTAAAAATTAAATTTTAAAAGGTTCCGAAACTAAGGTAAATTAATTATTTTGATAAATTTTAAACCTTTGATCCCTGAGGGTTAAGTCAAAGTCATTTTTTGGAGGAAATTAATTCAAAAATTTAATTTTTGAGTTAATTAAAATGCATTTAATTGAAAAATTCGAATTTCCTCAAGAATTAAATATTTCGACGAATGAGATTCAAAGAAATTTTAATATTCATCAATGGTCGAGATTGTTTTGACAAAGATCACTCGAACTAACTGTTGGAAGATTTATCTTTAAATAGGAAATCATTTGACAGTCGATCCATCTGACCTTTGAGTCATGTGCTTAGCAAGAAACTCTTGTGTAATCTTTTTTGAATAATAAAGAAACACTTTGGGGTTAAGTTTTATTGATGTTACTCTTCATGGAAATACTGTAAGATGTGTTGTTTTCATGCATAATTTTTTCTAAAACCGTTGATTATAGCTTTCAAAGAGTGATTTGAGTACAAATATCTTGCTCAGTTGCTGGGATTTGAATAATAATATAAATTTTGAATGTAATAGCAGGTATCTCTATTTATCTGAGTTTTATTATTATTTTATCGCTTTATTTTTAATGGCTAGATCATATTTTGCAGGAAAATCTTGATTTTAAATCCTCGGGGGTTAGGGGAAGTTTTCAGTTGGACCAACCAACTCACGATCCGTGTTTTATAAAGAGCCCAGTAAATTAATCTTGGGCTTATCATAAGATTTTTTTTGTTGGTGATGCACAAAGGGTTTAACACATATTTCATTAAAATTGGAAAAATTATATTGCAAGGACATGACTAAATTTGAGATTTTTGGTTATTTTGAAGTTCTTGATCCACCATTTAATTCCAAATTTAATGAAATATGTGTTGTTTAGAGTTGGCACCTCCTTGAAATTTAAAAATTTAATTTTTATGGGGGAAATTGATAGATTTGGTTGTTGAGATTCTTAGATTATTATATCTGGAAGCGGAGTTGAACTCATACTCTTCAGATCTGATTGATCTACCATTCTTGTGCATAGGTTTGTAACTTTTGTAATTATTTTTCTAACGTGGGTTTTTCTAGGTTTTAGTTTTTATCATTGTATATATCGTTTGGGTGTTTTCTTGTTGTCGTGCAGCTACAAATCTGAGAAAGAAATTTGTGTAAAATCGAGATCTAAGTGCTAGAGGGTAAAATTTGGATCTATGGGGTTTATCAACATTGTTTTCCAGGGATATTATTCAGATTCTTGCAGTCCAAAGTTTTAAAAGTTTTAAACCTGGAAATTTTCATAAAGGTTTCATGGATAAATCTGAGGCAAAAGCATATCATTTTAAAATAAGATTTTATGGGAAATTTTCTTAGTTTCGTTGCTGCATGCAAAACCCAAACTTTTTGATTTTTTTTTTATTTACTTCATTTATCTGTGTATGCTTAGGTTTAGGTTTCAACTTTATTTTTTTTTATTTATTTTTTTATGTTTATGTGTTAGGATTTAGTTAGCTTCTTTTTTCATTTTTAATTTAAATTCATTTTTTTTACTTTGATTAATTTCTAGATTCATTTTTATTTTAAATTTGATTTTTGTTTTGGATTTCTCTTGTTTACTTTAGCATAGTTTTCTTAATTAATTCAATTTTATTTTTCTTTACTTTTCGATTTGTGTACTTTTGATTTTATTTTATTTTGATTTCCTTTCCTTTTATTTTCATTTTTTTATTTTGATTTTGATTTCATTTAAAAAAATCTAAAAAAAAAAATTAAAAAACATTAAAAAATCTAAAAATTAAAAATTTTCATTTATGTGGCTTTAAAATTCCTAAAGGATTAAATCAAATGGTGATTTGCGCTTTCACATTAAAAAATTTATTGTGGCCTATGACCCATTAAAATTTCAATTTATTAACTTTTTTTTATTTGATTTGTTTTACTTTGGTCACATTAAAAATTTAATCTTTTCATTTTACCACATTAAATTAATTGCCTAAGGGATAATTCAAATTCAAATTTCAAGTTCCTTGGTGTCATTGGTGTTAAATGTAAAAGTTTAGTTTTTGTGGTACTGATTTCTCTATTGGCAAGTGCGATTAATGTTTTAAAATCATTGACTATAGAAGAAAGATAATTAATTCTAGATCTAGGTTATTGAAGAAAATCATTTTTAATCTAGAATCATTGCTTAGCAGTTAATTTTCATAATTCTTCTTGGGATTTAATTGCTATAATATATTGCAGTTTTGGGCATTTACATTTACTTGTTCATGATCGTCACTTTTGCCACATTATAAATTGCTCTAGGTAACTTGTTTTTATTTAGTCCTTGGTTAATTGAACATAAGGCACTGGTCTATAATTATTTGTATCTTGTGGTTATGTATTATTTTAATCTATCCATCTCAGTTGACCAAGATCTGTTCTCAATTCATCAAGTTGTCCATCTTTAAGTCTCCCAGACCCTGTGTTTTACAAGCTTTTCTCATTTATTCACCTTAGGGACTACCCCCCTTGACTTGTCTAGGAGAGAGTCTAAACGAAGTGAGTAAGAATTAGAGTGACAGCCCTTACTCTCACCGTTGTCACGGTGCCTAGACACTTTTTGCAACAACAGGATCCATAGGCTCAACAGGTTCATCTAGGTCCTCATGATCAGAGTCATGGGTAGAGGGATCCACATCATCATGTGTTTCTTTAGAAGAGATAGAAGGAGGACTAATTCTTACTTTTTCAAGAGTTGCATCTTCATCAAATGTTACATCTCTGCTGAAGTCTATTGTTCTTTGACTAGGTATATATATTTTACATGTTTTAGAATTTTCACAATAGCCCACAAAAATATCTTTCTTACCTGAAGCCTCAACCTTGTTCCTCTTTTCTTTTGGTACATGAAAATAAACAGGACAACGAAAGATCCTTAAATCACTGACATCAGGTTTCTTGCATGTGAATACTTCTTCAAGAGTCTTTTCATATAATGCTCGATGAGGGGTCCTACTCTGTACATATACGGCGGTGTTGGCAGCGTCTCCCCATAGGAAATTTGGCACATTTTGATCATGTAGCATGGCACAAGCAGCCTCCATGATAGTTCTATTTTTTCTTTTTGCCACACCATTTTGTTCAAGATTATATGGTACAATGGTCTCTTTCTTGATATCGGCTTCTTTGCAAAAGTCAATGAATTCATTTGAAATGAATTCTCCTCCATTATTTGATCTAAAGACTTTGATTTTCTTTCCAATTTGGTTTTCAATCAATGCTTTGAAATTTTTAAACATATCAAAGGCTTCATCTTTGTGCTTTAGAAAGTATATCCACGTTTTTCTAGAGAAATCATCCACAAAGGTGATATAATACAAATATCCACCTATGGATGTCACTGGCATAGGTCCACACAAATCTGAATGAATTACTTGCAGGATGTCATGAGATTTGGTACTGTTATAAGGAAAAGGCCCTCTCATTTTCTTTCCACTTTCACAACTAAGGAAAACACCATCATATTTTGATTGGATTCATGACATTCCATAAACTATATTCTTTACTTTGGGTAGTGTCTTATAATAAAGATGAGAAAATATGTGATGCCATAACTCAATTTGATTGAAATTGCATTCTTGAGTCAGCTTTAATAGGTCTCCCATTGACCTTGTAAAGCCTTTTGACTCTCGATCCAAGAGTAAAATCATTTTTCATGTTTTTTTTCTCTGGCCAGGTTAACACCTTTCCTTTTATAAAAGCCACTTTCATTCATTTATCTTCTAGACCAGATATAGATACAAGAATTTTTTTGATGAATAGTTTCTCCAAGATCTAAATGAAAAGAAATTGAACCAAACCCTTTTACAGGGTATGTAGTGTTATCTCCAAGGATAATGTTTAAACCAAACTACCTAACAACCAAATTAGAGAGGACTTCTTTATAACCAAAGAAGTGCCTAGAGGCACCACTATCCACTAACTAGTTATCTAAATAATATGGAGGAGAAGCACTAGATAAAGTTGAAATCAAAAAGTACTCAAATTGAGAAGTAGCGGCATTATTTTCATACCTTGTATTTATGTATCTCTTTTGAGGACAAGGCTCTTGATCACGATCACTATAAGCATTGTTGCTTCCTTCATATCTTCTTCCTTCATAATTCCTCCCTTTTCGACCAAGAGGCTGATTATTGTAGTTGTTGCTACTCCTTTGATTATAAGAGGATCTTCTTTCTGGACAATATCGAGCATAGTGCCCTTTCTTGTGACAGTTAAAGCATTCAACATTCCTCATGCTCTTCTTGAAAAACTTGGGTTTGAACTTTGGCTTAGGCGAATTTCCCTCTCTTCTTCTTTGTTTGTGCAATGAAGGCAGATGGTTCTCCTTCTTCATGTCTCTAAATGTTGCCCCTTGAAATCATCCTTGATTCTTCCTGCTTGCATCTTCTGATCAATTCATCAAAAGTTTGCAGGACATTGTTATTGTTGATAGTAGTAATGAATACTTCTCAAGAAGCAAGATGTCCATCAAGGGTTGTGTGTACCAATTCCCTATCAGACAAGGGCTCGCCAACAGACAAAACTTGGTCCTTGAGTTTAGTGATCCTTATAAAATAAGACTGAATAGATTCTCCCTTATTCAATTTGATATCTTTGAGTTGTTTCTTCAGGTCAAGGACGTGATTCAGATTTTGTACTTCAAACATGCCAACAACATTGTCATACATTTCCTTAGATGTCTTCAGTTTGGAGATACGGGTAAGAAGATGGTCTTTCAAAGAATCAATGATAATTTTGCAGGCTTTGATCTCACCTTTCTTGTATCTTGCTTTAGCAAGAGCAGGGGCATTTTCAGGAGGCTTGGGTACACCTCCTTGGACATACTCTAGAACATCTTCTCTGTGCAATTTGGTGTCAAGTCTGAGTTTCCAAACAGCGTAATTTGAAGCCCCTGTCAACTTCTCGTTGTCCTTGAAGAAGGATGTAGCCATCTAAACTAATCTGTTGTTGTATTTGGAGCAGCAAATAAAGTATTTCAGCAAATAATTGCCTTAAGCTTACTGTTCTTGAGCTTATCTTCACCACAGCTCTGATACCATGTTAAATTTCGCAATTTTGAAATTAATTATCTTAGATCTTCAACCTTTAAGTGCAGACAGTAACCAATAACCATATAGAAGACAGTGAATAAATAGTAAGACAACATATTTGGTCCAAGACTAGCGAAAAAACCCCACTATGGGGGGAAACCCTATAAGAATATTCTTCTATTAAATCTTCATCAGATGTTCAGCAGAGATATATAAGCATAGTACAAAACCCTTTTCTCAATGACAGCAACATTACCCCTTTAGGACAGATCTTCTGAAGTGTGGAATGTGATCACAAATGTAAAATAACGAATCCTTCAACAAAGATTACAAGTGTGAGAAGAAGATTAGCTTTCACGAATGATATAGACAAGTCTCCAAATGCATGCTAGAAATCCAAGACAATACACCTTCACAATAAGATGATATGGCCAAAAATAATAAGTAAATATCCTCCAAGTCTGAGATAATGAGACTTGTTATATGAGATCTGCAAAAAATTGATACAAGGGAGATTTTCCAATGATGATAAGATAATTTCCATTGATAATCAAATATGTGAATGATGATAAGAGATTTGCCACTGATAATCAAATTTGTCGTTGATGATAAGAGATATGCCACTGATAATTAGATTTGTTGTTGGTCATATGAGATCTGCCACTGGTAATCAGATCTTCCATTGGTAATCAGATCTGCCACTGGTAATCAAATCTTCCATTGGTAATCAGATCTGCCAATGATGATAAGAGATTTTCCACTAATAATCAAATATGTCGTTGATGATAAAAGATCTGCCACTGATAGTCAGATATGCCAATGATGATAAGGGATTTGCCATTGATAATCAAATATGCCAATGATGATAAGAGATCTGCCATTGATAATCATATGTGTCGTTGATGATAAGAGATCTGCCAATAAGAGAGATAAATTACTGATGCGAGGGGTTGATCACCAATGTGAGAGCTAGATTGTTGATAAATCCAGGGCATTGAGATTAAGTTATTTCTCTTTTATTAGTAACTGCTTATGAATGTTTTTTACTTTCTTAGATTAGGATCTTCCTTCATGTTAGACTATTAGTGTTCTTTTTCAACAAACAGCTACCAATGCATAAACCATAAAGAGACAAGAGACACAGAATATAGGCTATCAGCCACGGCCAAAACCTCTCCCACTTAAGAGGAAAACCTGAACAAATTCTTCTTCTTATAGAGATTCCAATTGATGAATACCAAGACCAAGATCCTTGACCTACCTTGACCTATTTGCCACCCCAAGACCAAGACACAAAGTTTCCTCTTCCTCCGATAGTCAAATTCCTTGTTTCTTCCACTGCTTCAGCTAACCTTCAGATTTCAGTCCTTGAATCAGATCTACACCTTTCAGTCCTCCTTTGGAAGCCCTAAATTCGACACTTAAGAGATTTAGACTTTCAATCTTCTTCGCTTAAGGTGGAGACTATCCTTCCTCAACTCAGCTTGAGGATTTTACTAGATCTTTTCCCAAATTTTCCTTCTCATGATAACTTAAATACTTCAGCTCTTTCTGCAATGAACAGTCTTGCAATCTAGCATGTGTGGGATAGATCATCCCTAAAACAGATTAGAAATATTTCGAAAAACTTCCCTTCTTCCTCTCTTGGTGATTAGGCTCCTTTCTAGTCTTTTTCGCACCCCTTAACTTCAAAATTTGACTGAAAACCCTTCTCTGAAATTATGTCTCTAAATGAAATCTAAACTGCCCTATTTATAGTTGTTGGAGCCTGTAATACGCCGACATGACTTGGAGATGAGCCAATGTGTCCTCTAGAGAGATATTATTATTCCTTTTGAAGCCGACTTGAAGGGAGATGTGTGTGCTTGTCTTGTAGGGCTTTTTATACTTATCTAATGACTCATACAAAATGTAACATGCCCAAGAAGGGTCCTTTATACATGACATAGACTCAAATTGACTTTTATGACTAGATGACAAATCCTAAAGGCTCACAATGGGAGCCATCACTAAAAATAAAATTCCTTGACCATGAAACCCGTGAGACAAGCATTACAATAATAATTTTATTTTTCTTCTTTTCATCAATTACATAAAATCACAATTACACATGTCATTATGAAGATCGAACCTAGTTACACTTTTCAACATAGATCACCAAAGTGAGAGAGAGAGAGAGAGAGAGAGAGAGAGAGAGAGAACTCAATATGTTGCAAATGAAGGCTTCTCTTCAATATATAGAAATCTTTGAGGAAAAATCCCTTTTTCGAATTAAGTGTTTTAGAAGCTCCTAGAGTGATCCATTCGAATTAGATAACTTAAGTGATTTTATTTTGCACATGTCTAATTGCTTTATAGAATATTTTTGAAATAACTTTTGCTCTCATGAAAAGTAATTTTCTCTTGACAAATAATTGGCTTCAAGGGTGAAAGGAGTTAACCACATAAAGTGATTTCTAGAGAAATTTCTCCCTAGTTGTTCAAAAATTCAACAGATATGTGGACAAGGCATGGGAAGTGTGTCAGTGCCTTGTGGACCCAATGGTCATTTGGACCTAGAGAAGGAAAATGATGAAATAGGGCTTGTAACGTGTGAAGGGGAGTGAAAAATGTGGAAAGGTAAAACGGGACCACGCTACCAAAATCAGGGTTCCCCAAGTAATGTCCATCCTAAAGCCATAAGCCAATAGGGGAGATCCCACAAGACTAGGATTGAAGATTAAACCCCCATTTTAGGTGAGGGAACAAAACCATGATCAAAACCCACCCTTCTTCCAAGTTACCCAATAATCCCTGCCTGAAATGCCCAATGAAAAACAAGCATAAGCACTTGATCGCACAATGAAAAACATACCTTTTGGATTAGATTGCCCACTTCCTTATTGAGAAATTAATGCTAGTAGGATTAGGGTTAGATTTATGTTTCTTGATAATTACTTGTGAATTATGTTGCCTTCTTTTACTTATTTTTTATATTATCTTTCATCAAGCAATTACGAAATTATGTGTGTGTGAAGATCACAAAGCACAAGACACAAGATGTAGGGATTCTACCAGGGAAAAACCCCTATCTAGGGGAAAATATAGTCAAAAGCTCTTCCTTCAATAGTTTTCCTTTAGACTTCTTCAACCTAGACAAAGACCTCCTCCACACCAAGCCAGCCTCTCCTTCTTCGATCCAACCTTCGACCTAGCAGAAACAACGCTTCAACCCTGGCAAATTTGACTTGGAAGCTTCTGGCATCAAAAACAACTTCGACCTTGACAAAGAGTCTTCAATCTCCTAAACCAGCTGACACGAGAGAGAGAGATAGAGAGACACCAAACCTTTGATTTTTTTCTTCCCTTCTTCCTTGACCAAACTCGCACTCCTTTTAGCCTCCTTCTTCAACTTCACACTTTTCCCAGCTTCCAGCTCCAAATATCTAACTATGTGAGAGAGAGTGAGATGCTCCAAAAGAAGTCGAACTACCTTTGTATATGTAGCCTTCCAATGAGGTCGAATTGCCTTCCTTGAGGCTGACTTGGTGTGGAGGTTTCATAATTCATTTTTTATTCAAAAATAATTATTTTTACATCGTTTGAAACCCCAAGAAGGATCTCATAAAATATACAATGACTCTAATGACTCTTTATTAATCCTCGAAGTCCACAATGGGGACTTTGACTAATAAAATGATGACCCAAGCATGAAACCCGTGCTTCAATAAGTCATTGTAACAATAATAAAAATTCTTTTGAAAAATACATTTTATGAAGACCGAACCTAGTGACATTTTTCAACACTCCCTCATAAATAGGAAGGTATTCATACGGAAGATCTCAAACTATATGAACTATGAAGAGTTTAGGCACGACAATGTTATGGAGTAGATTCCTAACCAGGGTAATCTATCCAAGGTCTCTCAACAGTTTAGGCACCGCAATGCCACAAACTAGATTCCTGACCAGGGCAATCTATCCAAGTGGGACTAAAATGGACTAAAGCTTTCAGCCTCTCTAGGTACCATCAGGCTTACTTGTTAACCATCAACCCAGGGATCTAGATGCGTATCTGAGGTCAAAGCTCCATGACCAACGCCACCCTCCCTACTTCGGGAACTATACATCAACACATAGTGTCGGCCAGATGTCCTCCCAGGCAATGTGTCTCACACACAAGGCCTCAACAAATATCTTCCAAACTTTTATCATCATCAACAAAAATCAGCAATATCAACTAAGCCAAGCATGCTTCTAAGATATTCAAACTTCTTATTAGGAAAAGACTTTTTAGTATATCAACTACCTAATTGTTTGTTGGGACATATTGTACCTTCGCGATCCCATCCTGCACCAAGTCCTAATATAGTGGAACTTATTGTTGATATGCTTCATCCTAGCATGAAACACGGGATCTCCAGACATCTTGATACAACTTTGATTATCACCATTAATCACAATAGAATCCAGAGGCTTCTTGAACAAATCTGTCAAAAGCTTCCTTGACCATACAGTCTCCTTTCTTACTTCACATACGACCACGTACTCTGCTTCAGCACTACTCAAAGAAACAGGATCTTGCTTTCTACTCATCCATGAGATCATGGCAGATCCCGAACTAAAGCATCCTTTGGGAGTGCTTCTTACATCGGTCCCACTACCACCGTAATCAGAATCTTTGAAGCCAATCAACTTGACTTCCTTGCTATTGTACTTTAGGCAGTGATGTATTGTACCACAAATATATCTCAATATATGTTTGGCAGTTATCCAATGATCATGATGAGGCTCCAACTGAAACTGACTGAGGATGTTCACAGCAAAGCATATATCTCCCCTAGTATTTACCATATACATCAGAGAACCTACCAACTAACAATAGGAGGTAGGATAAAAGAGAATTGAGTCGGAGCCCCTCAATTTCTTGAGATTGTTGATCATAGGAGTAGTCATGAGTTGGAATCCATCATCTCAAATTTCTACAACAACTTAATGATGTACTTTCCTTGCCCCAAATATATCTCCCTAGGATTTTTTCATATTTCTAGACCTAGGTAATGTTGAGAAATCTAGGGCATCAATACTTAGGTGATTTCTCTACTTATGATAATTGCTTGTGATAGACTTTTGCTTCTTGATTAGATCTTATCTTTCTTGTAATAATTATAATGTTCTTTTCATCAAGACAATTACCATATCATGAACAAATAGAGAGACAAGAGACACAATATATAGGCTTTCCAACCATGGCCAAAACCTCTCACTCTATGAGAGGAATACCCAAACGAAATTCTTCTTATAGATCTTCAATTCACGAACGCCAAGACCATGACAATGACCCTTGACACTAGAGTCCTCCCAAGACCAAGTCACTAGCCTCTTTTACCAACACTGCTCTTCTTCTTCCTCTTCTCTACTTCCTTTAGAATCTCGGTCTTCTCCTTCTTGGCTTCCTTGAGAATCTCGATCTCCTTAAGGTTTCAAGAGAGAGACCGAATGTACTTCTACTCAACCCCTTCTAGCGAGTTCTTCTTCCCAAAAAAGATCACTTTGATGTAGTTGCAGGACTCCGACCTTCTTCTGGCACCTTCGTATATTTTGCCTTCGCACGTGGGAGGATATATTACCCAAAACAATCTGCAAACTAACTTCGCTCTTCTTCCCTCTTACTTTGCTGAGATAGTGGCTCTCTCTAGTATTATTCTCGCACTTCTTTGTAGACTTACTTGATCGAATTGCTTGTTTTGAAGTGAAATCGAGTACTTGTATACATACAGGTTTTCTCTTGTCCTTTAGGCCTACATGATCACTTGAAGGAGCGTTAACATCATCTTCTGGATTTCCCCCTTCGTTGTAGGCCAACTTGAAGAGAGCTAGTGACAAGGTCTTGGGGGATGAATTTACATAGACAAGTGTGACTTTTTACAATGTGTAACATGTCTTCATTACATGGCAATGACTCTTTATACTTTTATGACTAAATGACAAAATTCCTAAGGGCTCTCAATGGGAGCCTATACTAAAATAAAATCTCTTGCTCATGAAACCCATGATGCAAGAATTACAATAATTTTATTTTTCTTCTTTACATCTCTTACATAAAATCACAATTACATGTCATTATGAAGACCGAACCTAGTTACACTTTACAACACTCCCTCTTAACTAGGGAGGTATTCATAATGGTACTTGGTCATTCTCAATCTGAATAATTTCTCATAAGAAGAATCGGATTAGTAACGCATTTGTTTAGCATCATATTAACCAACATTTATATAGCAAGGCCTTAACTAACAGCTCTATCTCTCCACAAGATCTGAGCTCAATAGTGGTGAGACCAATGATTTACAGACACCCTCATCATTGTCTCTCTCGGAACATACCCCACTCGGGTTCTCAGGGTGTATTCCATGAGGGTTATTCTTATTTTGGGCTCCCCAACCCTCAAAGAATATCGGTCCTCCACAACTCCTCTTATCTTGTATGCCCTATCTCATCCTCAAAGAGCATCGAATGCCAAATGATTACCCAATCCTCTATTCTATCTTCCCAAGTGAAGACAAGGATAATGTTCCTATCTCCCCCTCTCAATTAGGGAGGACAAATTTACTCATTCCTACAGAAGGAATGTACCTAAGCTCCTCTTGTCTTAGGAATTTCCAAGTTTCTTCCAAGTCAGAAACTTGCTTCCAGGCTCCCTCTTAATTAGGGACCCACAGTAGCTCCTTGGGTGGAGATGATGGGACAAATAGCTGCTAGAAGAACTCCTTCCTTCGATGTCATGTATTTTCTTTGTCAAGGAGTCTTCTTCTTTTGGGGACTTCTTCATAGGGCACAAGACCATTCATCACTTTCATCCATGAGTCATTCATGTCATCATCCTTCTCATCAGAAAGTGAGCTATCAGTTTACGTTTGGCATTGCTTCATGTTATGCTAACATCATCGTGCTTTCTCCTTCAGAAGGATATTGCATCCTTCTATACGGTTATCTTGGAAGATATTCATAGTTCTTCCCTTTGGTAGTCTTGCATAAGCCCATCCAGATACTAGTTCATAAATAACTAATGAACACTTAAATCATAATTACCTTTGTGAAGGTTTTTCACCATGACATCTTCCTGTAAGCATCAGCATCTAACGTACATGTTGACACATCTCTTAAATATATGTGTTGTTAAGGGTCTCTCTCCTTTCCAGACTTTCCATCAGAGCCTTAATATCTTTCTGGGAGATATCATATTCAAATCTGCTTTGTCTCTCGGATGTTGACTACATTTACCATTGGTGCTTATACCACGATCTCTTCCTTTCTTTCTTCAGACCTTTCATTCCTAGGAACTTCCAATTAGAGTTCCTCAATTGTAGTCAGTGACCTCATCTTTCATATGAGGACATATCATGTTGATTTCATCTAGTAAATATGTGATCTATGCATTCTTGCATCCTAGGACGAGATCCTTTCTCTGATTATGCTTCTCAAGATAGAACATTAATTCATGATGTCTATAACCATATTACCTATAAGCACACATACCTCATCTTTCCTCATACTTTCTGTAGTAGCTTCCTTTGAAGAAGTCTTATTCTATTGACATGCTTCCCTGTACTTTACACAATAGAAGAATATTTGAAGGAGATCATCTTAGTCATAGTAGAGATCTCTCACTTCCTCCTTCTTAGGATTCTTTGTTTCAGGTTCTTCCACTTCTTCGGTAATATGAGCTTCTTCCTTGTTTCTCTTGTTATTTTCCCTTTTAATTTTAGGGCAACCTCTTCTATAATGCCCAAATTCGTGACAGCCAAAGCATTACACCTTAGCCATGTTCTTCATTTTCTTTTGAGGACCAAATTTTCCAAATTTCCCTTTTCCTTTTGTCATAGTATCATATGCTTGATTCTGCGCATTCGATCCCACATAAGTTTTTGCCTTCAATTTGGTTTCTTCGATTTTTCATAACGACCACAGATCTTGGAAAGGGGTGGCTTATTTCTTCCCATAAATACTTGAAGTGAAGTTGCCCCATTCCTCTAGTAGTGCATTTAATACTACAGTGGCCATTTCTTTTTCAAACATTATTTCACCCAAACCCTGAAGTTGATCTCTTATTTCTGAAATCCTCAGAAAAATATGAGGCTATTCATTCTTCTCTTGAGATCTTCAATTTGTAGAGTTCTTGCCTTAGAGAGATAACTTCTCCTACAGTGCTTACAGAAAATAACTCTACCAATTTGTCATATATTGTTTTTGATGTGTCTAATTTTGATATATATGGGATGAGAGAGTCTTTGATGGATTCTATAAGAATCCTTTCGACCCTCACTTCCCCCTTCATTTATTTAGCAAGTGCTTGAGTATCTTCTTTGGGAGGTTAGGTTATTAATTCCTTGATGTGATCCATGACTTCATTCTCAATGAAGTTTAGGTTTGTCCTTTTCTTCCATGCAAGGAAATTTTAAGCCCCAACAAGTTTGTTGCTTTCCTTGCAAAAAGGAAATTTGGTAGTTTCAGATGAAGTCATATACTTACTTGAGTGAATGTTGGTTCTTTCACTTGCTTCCTCCTTAATCTTGATGTTGATGTAGATAGTAGAAGATTATTCTTTGAAAGAATGATGAGAGAAAGCGTGTTTTATGAACCTTCCCAAAAATTATGACAATGTTCTTTTAACCTAGCCTTCCTTAGTCTTTTGAAGAGATTCCACTTATCTGGAGATGAATGATGAACTCGAAAATGCTTCTAAGGTTTTTATCCTTTCTTTCTGCTACCTCATTGATGATGATTCCTTCAATCTAGGGTTTTGGTATGATGAAGATTTTGATCTCTTGCTCGATATCTTTTGTCTCGCTTTGATCCTTCCTTGAAACTCAATCTTTGTGTGCCTTCTCGATTAGATTCCCCTTCTTGACTTTAGCATCTTAACTCTGATAGCATGTTGAGAAATCTAGGGCATCAATAGTTAGGTGATTTCTCTACTTATGATAATTGCTTGTGATAGACTTTTGCTTCTTGATTAGATCTTCTCTTTCTTGTAATAATTATAGTGTTCTTTTCATCAAGACAATTACCATATCATGAACAAATAGAGAGACAAGAGACAATCTATAGGCTTGCCAACCACGGCCAAAACCTCTCACTCTATGAGAGGAAAACCCAAAGGAAATTCTTATTATAGATCTTCAATTGACGAACACCAAGACCATGACAATGACCCTTGACACTAGAGTTCTCTCAAGACCAAGTCACTAGCCTCCTTTACCAACACTTCTCTTCTTCCTCTTCTCTACTTCCTTTAGAATCTTGATCTTCTTCTTCTCGACTTCCTTGAGAATCTCGGTATCCTTGAGGTCTCAAGAAAGAGGCCTAATGTACTTCTACTCAACCCCTTCTAGCGAGGTCTTCTTACTAAATAAGATCACTTTGATGTAGTTGTAGGACTTCGACCTTCTTCTAGCACCTTTGTATCCTTTGCCATAGCATGTGGGAGGATATACGTTAAGTTATGGTATGTTCTATGCTTAGAGCAATTTACTTCAATTTCTTCTTATTAGCCTAATGTCAATTCACAATTTAGCAATCACATTAACAAAAAGTAAAATGTTGATAGAACATAAATAAATCAACAGAAGACAAGCCAAGACAAAAGACACCAGATGTGGCGGCTAGCCAGGGACAAACCCCAATGTGCGGAAACCCTTTGATCAATTCTTCTATATTCTTCAATAATTCAAAATAGAGAGAGAGATAGTACAATATCACAAATCTAATATTTTTATATCAATAATAATATATCAGCAATCAACAAAGTCAAATCTAGTCAAATAGCATCGATTTGACCTCTAGTCAACCTTGAAGGACTCAGTGTTCAACAACAAACATCAGCAGCCCAAAATAGCCCTCAGTCAACAGTCAAAATAGCAATCAACAAATCAACAGCCTGTGGTCAGCCCTAACCAGTCAACGATTCGGTCAACGTTGCACCCAAACAGCAATGTGCAGGTCAACACATCCCTAGCAACCCTGCACCTTGGTCAACGCATCCCAAAAAGTCAATGTTTCCCTATAAACAGTCAACGTTGCCCTAGAAACAGTCAACGATGCCCTAAACAGAAAATTTTGTCCTTCTGCTTGCACGTGTGAGAGAGATTGCTCCTATGCTGGCTCGATAAGATTCGGAGAGAGATGATGTGTGTTGAGATGATGGAGAAATGAGGCACAATGTCTCCTTCCTTTATATGCAACGTTGAGGTTAAGCTGGGGATGTGCCACACACTTTATCTTGTTGGCCAACCTTAACAAATTTTCAAGAAATACAAATAAATTCATATCTCCACAAATACATGTCGAAATCGGATGATCGTTAGATCAGTCCTACACCTCTCGACGAGATGAATCCAAGAAAAATATCAACTGCTATAAATAAGATGACCCACATGGAGTTTGGCCCTAGTTGCCAATTTTAACACTCCCTCTCAACTAGGAAGAACTCCATCTACCAATCCATCTGACCGTCGGTACTATCTCTGCCATTAAATGCATTGCCCTGCACTACCCTGCACTGCTCGACTTTGCTCTACTGAACTATGAAGAATAATAAATGATCGAGAATCTATCATACCATCCTCTACTGACCCAAAGTCAATCTCAGATAAAAGGGAGTGCTCAATAACACTCTTACTAACCTGAAGTCAGTCCCAGAGAGTGTGGCATACCACTCTTACTAATCTCAGATCAGTTCCAAGAGAGACTGAGCTATATCACTCTTACTGACCCGAAGTCAGTTCCAATTGATCCTAGATCAATGTCGGTCATCCTAGCATAGGGAGTACGATAGATACACGATGCGTCCATTGATACTACTACGGTCCCTATCCTCATTTCCCTACTCATTGACCAAATGAGAGGTACTTCCCATGAGTCCCAGACCACATGGGTAGGATGCCTCGGCAGGAGAAGGATGAACCACTCATCCTACCTACAAGTCGCCACGGGGTATCACAGGGGAAGGCTGAACCATTCACCCTGTACACAGCGTACCACTAGGGGAGGGTGAGTCTCCCTATGGCGCTCTTCACTCCAAGAAGTACCCCAAGCCCCCCAAAGCTCCCAGAGCTTAATGCATGCATCATACAGGACCCTCACATGAGGGTCTCTCAATGACTCCTAGTCGTTCTCGAAAAGTCAAGAATTTGACCTTTCCCAAGGGCTTTGTCAAAATGTTGGCGACCTGCTCATCTATATCAATATGATGGAGCCTTATTGCTCCTCGATGTACCATACCCGGATAAAGTGGTATCTGATATCGATATGCTTGGAGCGATCATCGAATACGGGATTCTCGAATAAACAAATCCTACTCTAGTTGTCGCAAAGGATCATGGTCATATCCAATGTATGTCCAAACAGCTCACTGAAGAGCTTCCTCGACCAGACAGCCTCACAGGAGGCCATACTCGCATCAATGTACTTTGCCTCAACGGTGCTCAGAGCCACCGACTTCTGCTTCCTGCTCATCCAGGATATCGAGGCAAAACCCAAAGAGAAGCAACACTCGGAAGTTCTCTTGCGATCCTTCACACTGCCTGCCCAATCAACATCGATATATCCATGTAGCCTCACATCTCCAGCAGTGTATCTCAACCCATGAGTGATTGTGCCCCAAAGATATCTCAGAAGATTCTTGGCACCAATCCAATGTGAGTGATGAGGCTCAACCATATATTGGCTCAACGTTTTAACTGCAAAACATATATCTGAATGAGAGTTCACCAAGAACATCAATGCTCCTATGAGTTGACGATACTCGGTAGCATTTCCCAAAACAGGTCCGGCAGCACTATTACATAACTTCTTGGAGTTAAGCTCCATCGGGGTAGTCACGGACTTACAGTCCACCATACTGAATCTCTCCAATATTTTCACCATGTATTTTCCTTGAGATAGGAAAATCTCTCCTGACTTCTACCAGACCTCCAACCCTAGGAAATAATGCATAAGTCCTAGGTCCTTCATCTCAAATTCGGAAGCTCACTCCCTCTTACATTTGTGAATGAGAGGGTCCGCACCCGTCAGAAAGAGGTCATCAACATACAGCAATGGTATGAGAGGCTTATCATCCTCAACCTTAAAGTAAAGGTTTGGATCAGCTTCACTCCTAGTGAATCCCAACTTCATCAAGTAGCTATCGATCCTCTCATACCAAGCTCAGGGTGCTTGCTTCATCCCATAGAGGGATTTCTTCAAACTACACACTTGAGATTCTTGATTATGAATCTCAAACCCCTGGGGTTGTTCCACATAGACTTCCTCTTTGATCGAACCATGCAAGAATGCGGTCTTGACATCCATTTGATGTAGGTTCCATCCTTGTGAAGCAGCAAGGGATATGATCGAGCAGATGGTGGTGTATCAGGAAACAGAGGCAAATATCTCGTCATAGTCTACGCCTTCCTTTTGAAGGAAGCCACGAGCGACAAAGCGAGCCTTATATTTTTCAGCACTCCCATCAGCTCCATGCTTTATTTTGCAAAGCCACTTCGAGGTGACAATTGTTTTGTCCTGGGGTCTAGGGACCAAATCCCAGACATCGTTCTTCATGATGGACTCGTATTCCTCATTAATAGCATCCTTCCAGACTTGATGCTTCATGGCTTATTCGAACGATGAAGGCTCATTTTGAATAATGTTAAAATTGGAAACTACGGCCAAACTCCATGTGGGTCATCTTATTAATGGAAGCTGATATTTTTCTTGGATCCCTCTCATCGAGAGGTGTAGGATTGATCTAAAGATCATCCGATTTCGATAAGTATTCATGGAGATATGAATTTATTTATGTTATGGGACAATTCATCAAGGTCGGCCAGCAACCAAATAAATCCCACTTGTGCTCAACGTTTTAGTATAAATAGAGGTGGCCTTCGAGTCATTTCAACACACTTGGGATCTCTTCCTCTCTACTTGTATTTGGGTTTTAGTAGGAGGAGAGATCCTAAGGGATAATGTTGCCCTAATCCAGAGGGCAGAAGTCGGAACTGTCGGAACTACCAAGAAAAGTCGGAACTGCTTGGAACTACCGGCACTGCCGGGAACTGTCGGAACTGTTGGAACTGCTAGAACTGCCGAGAAAAACCAGAACTGCTGGAACTGCCAAGAAAAGTCGGAACTGCCAGAACTATCGGGAATAGCCGGAATTGTCGGAACTGCCGGGAAAAGCAGAATCTGCCGAGAAAAGCCAGAACTGCCAGAACTGTCGGGAATAGCCGGAATTGCCGAAACTGTCGAAACTGCAGGGAATCGTCGGAACTACCGGAACAGCCGGGAAAGCTGATGCAAAGGGCAAAAATCGAAACCACCGGGAACTGTTGAACTAGCATGCAACAACAAGCATGCAAAGGACAACAAGCATGTTATGGACAACAAGCAAGCAAGATGCAGCCAACACATAGGTCAGTATGGAAACATGGTGTAGCAATGGCACATAATGCAGTACAGTGATGGGTACAGTGATTATTAATAAAGCATGATGAGATGCAACATAGTGATGATGGGTGTAGCATGGTGCAGCACGATGAGGTGCAGCACAATGACAAAATGCATCACAATAATAGGTGAAGGAGTCACCTTGGAGAATTAGTTGAAGCAACATGTCTTCAACTGAGCTCATGTATCATCTTCTTAGAGATGATCTATGCTCTTATCTAGATAATTCGAAGTGTTGACTTCCATTGTAAACATACTATCTCTCTTTGTCTCTGTTGAACTATTGAAGAACATATAAGAAGAATTGATCAAGGGTTTCCCCACAATGGGGTTTGTCCTCTTGTCTTGGCTTGTCTTTTGCGATTTATGTTTATGTTCTATCTGCAATTTACTTTAACGTTGATGTGATTGCTAATCTGGAAAAGATATTGAGCTAACTGTGAAAATTGAAATAAATTGCTCTAAGCATAGAACATACCTAAAATTAACATGGTATCAGAGCTGAGGTGAAGACAATGCCCAAGCAAGAGTGAAAGAGCAATCACCGAAGACAGTTGGGAAAGGACAAAAGGATCAGTGGATTCCTCATCCCTCTTCAAATTCACCGAGGGTGAAGTCGAAGCAGAGAATATTATCAGAATAGCGCAGCAAAAGTTTCTAATGGCCTACCTAAAGATCACTTCATTGGGAAGTCCGAATCTAAGGGTGGAAGGAAAGGCAGATGCCTTGGTTGCAATAAGTTCGGCCATTATGCGAAGGAGTGTCTGAATGGCAGAGACACATCTCTTGATGAAGATAATAATCATTCCATGGACATCTTCAATGATCAAAGGAATCACAAGTAATGCAGGTCATCAAGGAAATGGCCGACTCTTCAAAGAAAGCAAGGAACCCCAAGTATGAACAATCAAATGTTGTTTTTGATAAGATAAAGAAGCGTTATCTTGTATTGGCCCTCTCCTTCAGATTCTTTGTGAATCTGGCTTATTGATTGCAATGCTTCAAGGCACTTCATCGAATAGAAGGGTGCACTCTCTAATTTGATAGAGATGGAAATAATCATGGGATCATACTTGGAGTCGAGGCCATCTATCCCAGAAAGGGTGTAGGGAATGTTACCCCTCAATTGAATGAGGGTAACTCGATTCATTTACAGAATCTCTTTTATGTACCTGATCGCAAGAAGAACCTGGTGTCCATTTCAGCAATGGAAGTCAAAGGTTACGAGGTGGCACTCATCGATGGAAAGGTATATGTTTGAGAATAGAATTTTCAAAGATGTTTTTGAGTTCATGGTTGTATCAAGTTGCAGGAAGTCCATTGGGGACCATGTCCATTGACACATAGCATCGGAGGTCTGTGAGTCAAATGGTGACAGGGATGCTTGAATTCAAAAAGAGCATGAAAGTACATGTATGAGATGTACCAAAGCAAAATCTTACAAGGGGACCATTCCCCTCATGTAGCAGGTCCACAGCTTTGGAACAACCCGAGGGGTTTGAGATTGATGATCAAGAATCTCACGTGTGCAGGTGGAAGAAAACCCTTTATGGCTTGAAGCAAAACTCCCCAGGCGTAGTATGAGAGGATTGATAGCTGTCAGATGAAGCTGAGATTCACTAAGAGTGAAGTCGATCCAAACCATTGTTTGAAGGTTGTGGATGATAGACCTCTCATACCAGCACCTTATGAGGACGACCTATTTCTGACAGGTGCAGACCCTCTCATTTGCAAAAGTAAGAGGGAGTTGGATTCTGAATGTGGAATGATAAACTGCAAGCTTGTGACTACCTCAAGGATCTTAACTTTCAGAAGTTATATGGTAGTGATGTCAGACCAGATTTGAGAAATGCCTCTGAGTTTCAGAAACTCGTTCGCATTGATGTTCTTGGTGAACTTCCATCCGGAAATGTGTCTTGTAGTTAGCATGGTGAGCTCATATTTGGTTGAGCCTCACTAGATTGGTGCCAAGAATCTTCTGAGATATCTTTGGGGCACAATCTCTCATGGATTGAGATATACTGCCGGAAATATGAAACTGCATGATTATTCGAATGTTGACTGGGCAAGCAGTGTGGAGGATCACTAGAGCACTTCTCAGTGCTGGTTCTCTTTGGATTCTGCTTCGATACCATGGATGAGCAGGAAGTAGAAGTCGGTTGCTATAAGCACCGCCGAGACCGAATACATAGCTGCGAGTATGATCTCGTGTGAAGCTGCATGGTTGCAGAAGCTCTTAAGTGAGTTGTTTGTATGCATGATGAATACCACTATGATTCTCTGTGACAACCAGATGGGGGATTCAATTATTGAGGAATATTGTATTCGATGATTGCTCCAGCAGATAGACATCAGATACTACCTTATCTGGGATATGGTAAGTCGATGAGTGAGGAGGCTCCATCGCATTGAGACTGATGTACAAGTCACAAACATTTTGTCAAAGCCCCGGGGAAAGGTCAAATCTGTGACTTTCCCAAACGAGTTGGAGTCGTTGAGAGACCTTCTTATAAGGGTCATGCATGTTGCATGCGTTGAGATCTGGGAGCTCTAGGGGGCTTGGGGTACTTACTGCAGCAACATACGACCACAGGGCGACTCACCCTCCCCTGGTGGTGCGCTATGTACAAGATGATAGGTTCAACCTTCCCCTGTGATACCCCATGGCAACTGTTACACAGTAATTTGTCACCATTTGTCACCGTCCCTATTACCCCTCTCCCGCACTTTGGAGGACTCATTCCGGGACCTGTGAGAAGTGACATAACTTGAAAACCCTTGCATTATGTTCCCCTAAGTATGGACTTCATATGCCCTGAAGACATCTCCTGCAGAGTATCCTTAAAAAGTTCCCTTTTTCCATTAGCGCGAATCCACAGTGTATTACTCGCGCCAATGGGGGAAATCCTCCAAAGAGGGCGTGCTAGTTGGCGCTCTGTCTCAGAGTTATACCCGCGCCAAAATATTTTGGGAAAGCTTTTAAACAAACGCACGCGTGAAGGTTTTTTCCTTTCGACTCATGAAGCTTTTTAAGGATAATGCCAATCCCATGGATGTCCTGATTCATCGTATCTCCCTTTCTTCTATCCATAATAGCTTTTTGAGGATAAACCCAATCCCATAGATGGTGTGATTGATCTTATCTCCTTCTCCTCCATCTATAAAAGCTTGTTCCATTGCCTTTGCAAGCTATTCCGAGCATAGGGAGAATTATACTTTCAGAAGTTTGAGAGATTACTGTAAGAGTCTTCTTTGCATTCATAATCAAAGAGAGAGAGGCTTGTTCCCAATCCCGACAAGCTTTGCAAGACATATGTAGCTGATCACCCAGCCAAAGGAGGATTTGACGTCAGAACTATGGTTGTGTTCTTCTTTGTTGTTTATCAATAATAGATGACTATCATTATGGTTCCACTCTTGTTGTTCATTGTAATGATGTTTGAGTTATATCTTTTCTGACCGATATATAATTGCATCTATTGGATTTTATGCTTGTATTTGTGTCGTTCTTTGCATGTGCAGGTGTCCATTCACGGAGATCGTGAGGATCGTGACCAGCCGGAGCAAAGGAACGGGAGTGTCGACTCTTCTACAACACTAGCGTTGGAATCCAAGTAGGCTCTCATCATTTACCTTTAATTTGTAATTAGGAACCTGCGTGTTAGCATTGTTTGATTGTTTCTAGACCCATTCTGAGCTAGTGGGGATCGCCTCTGTCCGCAGAGGGGATTTACCTCTCCAACAATTTGGCGACTCCACTGGGGATACTATTTGTTGTTTGATTTGTAAACTTTGGACAGAGCCTGAAGTGTCTTGTCTCTTTAGTTTTCTCTTGTTTTGCTTGCTTAGATAAGCTTTCTGGGTTGAATTTTTAAGTTGTCTCTTGCTGCCTGGTCTGTCTGGATACTGTTGATCGAGCACTGGACTGCTTGTTTTTATTTTTAAGCTAGAAAACTTGATTAGCGCGATTTTTTGCCTGACAGTCGCGCCAGTGGGCGCATGTTGTACAAAAACAACTCGCGCTAATCCCTTAAAAGCGCGAGTTACAGCCTGACAGTCGCGCCAGGCCTGTCAACTTTTCCAGTTTGCTTGTTTGGAAGCCTTATGAACTTGGATTTCTGTCTTTTACATCTTTTTCAACTACTGGAGTGTGTCAGGGCTTTGTTTGACTGGTTTTGACCTTCATCCTTCGGGTGTTTGCCTCTTTCCATCGATTTCACATTCCAGCCCTAGGGCATCTAGTGGCTTTGTGCATCGAGCCTTCCGTAGGAGTTTTTGGTTTTTTGATTGTCCAGTCGACTTCTTGGCTACTTTTTGCACTTTTCTAGTAGTTGTCAAAACTTTTTATTATGTTCTTCAAGCAATTTACCTCTTTTTCGTTTGGATTTCACTTGGCTTCGTTTGGGCTTAGATTACATAGTTCATTGAGGTCTTTGTGATTTTTCTTGGTTTGAAAGATTGTCTTGGTGTTTCAAGCACTTGATTGGGTTTTCATTGAGTGAAATTTGTCTTTTTTACTCTTTGTTATTATCTCTCAAAATTTGTTTAGTGCATTTTGCCATCAAAAAGAAAACGAACAATCTCTTTTGCATTGCAGTAGTTAATGGAAATTAGAGCTTTTCATTGTTAGTAGCGATTAGTGACTTTAAATAAAAGTTTCGTTTATTGCCATTAGCTGAATTACAATCATTGTTGATTGTTTTATGATCATTTTGTTTGATTGAAAGATCTCAACTCTCTCGTAACTAGCATTCATCAAATGAAATGATATATTTTGGCATATAGCTTGCATTTAGGAAATTGTGAGAGATTACATACGGTAGGACCTAGAAACTGAAACCTAATCAAAGATCAATCGTAAAATGAACTGAATGAATCTAAAAACGCATTGGAACTTAACGTATACATCTAGAGGTCTAGGCTAGAGACGTGTTCCGGCGTCGTTAAACCTAGTCACTATTTTTTCACATTAAAGTTGGGTGATTCCTCCTTTTGTGACTCAATAGTGTTCTAGCACGGATTTGTGCTCCCACGTACCATCGAGTATATGGGGAGACCCCACTAGGTTATCATCCTTTATCCACAGGAAGCCGTGTCTGCCGCCTTACAAGCCGTAACGCACTGAACACAGCATTCGGGAGATTGACTGCCGTACGGAAAGTCGTTGGTTTTCATATGATTGCCAAGGTGTATATGCAGTTTTACGGATTTGTTTGGTAAACCCTTTGCCTAGTTTCTCCAGAGTAGTCACTTTTGATCCTTTTCAGACTCCCTAAAAGAAAAGGCTCACCTGAGCATTTGTCACTTCGGGCTCACTAAACATTCAAAGGCGACTAGAGTCACATTTTCGTCCTTTTCTCGACTCTTAAAACATGAAAAGGTCAAGTTCAGTTCCTTTGTCTTAAAATTTATTCGGCCGCGATTCACATTTACCCGATTAGATCTTGTTTGCATTAGTTTGAGTAGGGTCCTTTTTCGTTAGCTTCCCTAGGATTTTGTGAAGTTTTCATCCTAGCGGAATTACCAATTTCGTCCCCTATTCCAAGTGACCAAGGGTCTCCATCCTTTGCTGCTCCCGAGATACCAGTTGCGAGTGATACTCTTCCTGTTATTCCGAGTATCCAACCGATTAACTCTCGTGCTCCAGGCGACGAGACTTACGAATTTCATTGGAACCCCATTTGAGAACCTTCTGAAGACGGTATCCCCTTTTGGGAATACACTTCTCCTCGTGTTTTGGCCCCACTATTTTCTTCCGATATGGAGGAAGTATCCCCTACTTCGACTGAAAAATCCGTTGCGACGAGCGGTGAAATTCCCACCGCAACGGAACTTATACCTGTTAGTAGCACCCCTACTACTGGGAGACTACCTACAAGCTATAAAGCATTAAAGGATGTTACGTCTTCTAGGACTCCCTCCACGAGTTCTATTTGGTCACAACTCGCCACTCCCACCATGGAGCCTTTTACTCCACAAGGTCGCAGTACGTCTGTTACCTCAATCCCAACCATTCCAACGGTATGTGTAGCTTCTTCGACCCCCGTTTTCAGTGGTCCTTCGGCCTCTATATTCGGAGTCGTTGATCCTACGTCAAACGTCCCAGCAGAGGGGCCATACGACCAGTATTTACGACATCTTGGTAGGCCTTTGTCGTCTCAACCGACTGTTGAGATTTCGGTCCCGTTGTCAATTGATTGGGGCGCCACCTATTATCATGGTGGCCAAGTATCGCCTGTGCAACCCCAAGGGCCACCTAATCAAGACCAACAGTCTTACGCAGGGCAACCTGGGAGCCAACAAGGACAACCCTTCCAGGGACAACCTTTGGCCTCTGGTGGTCCGTCTTTCACCTCTTATGCTCAACCTTCTGGTAACCCAGGTCAATCTTCTGTTCAACAAGGCCAGCCTGGTATCCAGCAAGGTTACCCTACTGGACAAATTGGTCAATCGTATGTTCACCCAAACCAACCTAATGTCCAGTATGGTTCAACATCTGGACAAGCTGGTCAACCGTATGGTCAACCCACCGTCCAGTATAGTCAAGCACCTGGGCAAGTCGGCCAGCCTCAAATCCAATTAGGCCAACCAACTGCCCAGCCCACTCAGCCATCCGGTCCGTCAGGACAACCCTCAGTTGTGCAACGACAACTCCACCCCCAGCAAGTACAACCTTCTGGGCAGGTGGGCCAACCTCAATATCAACTAGGTCACCCTTCCGACCAGATGGCCCAACCTACAGGACATCCTTCCGGCGCTACTCAACCGGGCACTCAAATGGTTGTTGTCTCACAAGCTCAACCCGGTTTTAGGCCCCAGGCTCCATCCGGTCTTCAAATGCAAGTTGGAATTCAACCCCAACCAGTCTATCAAACTCAGCCTTTTTCTCAAACTCAGTTTGGAGTCCAGCCGCCTTATGGTTACCAACAACCCCAAGGGCAACCTTCGTTTGCCCCATATCAAAATTATTAACAACTGTAGGCAAATCCTTATCAGAATTACCCACAACCGTATGGTGCTCCTATAGGACAGTTTGGTAATCAATGGAACGCTGGGGGGCAGAACCAGAATCCCTACGGACAAAACCCTATGGGGCCAAATCCGTCCGGACAAAGCCCATGGGGGAAACCGCCAGTTGGTTGGAACCCTGGTGCTCCATCATACCCGCAGCCCCAGATGTCCTTCAACCCTCAGTTACCCTTCTTAGCAACCTTAGAATTATCGGATGTGTCCAAACTGACCAATGATCCCATTCTCCATAATCCGTATTGGCCTCCGGTTCCGACGAAAAATTCCCGGTGATTGTCCCAAATTCGATGGTAAAGCTAATGAAGATCCTCAAGCCCACGTCATGACATATCACTTGTGGTGTTCATCGAATTCGTGGCTTGATGATTCGATTCGGCTTCGCCTTTTTCAAAGGACTCTCACTGGCTCTGCAGCTAAGTGCTATATTGAGCTCACTCGCGGATCCTTTCAGGATTTTAACTCGTTGTCTATGGCATTTCTAACTCATTTTCAGTTGCCCATTCGATATGAAACGGGTACACACCTCCTGACATCCTTAAGACAGACAACGGCTACGCATATCTCTGATCATATCCATGAATGGAGACGGCGTCGAAGTATGATCAAGTTTTGGATTCCCAACCAACTTCTTACCGACTGGTTTACGACTTCGTTCGTTCCTCCAATAGCACGGGACATTGCAATGGGGGCATGTGTCACTGAAGAGCAAGCTATCACGCGCGCTCAGTACCTTGACTTGGTTTATTCCCAGTCTGGTACATTGTATGATTATTTGCCTGATGCCCCAAGACCAGGAACATCTAAAGCCCCGCCAACACCATCTGTTGACGGTATTATTGGTTCTGTTAACTCATCCTCGAAGAAGAATTCCGCGAACCCTAGGAAGCAAAAATCAAATGCTTCGAATGAACACACTTCTCAGGCTACACCCAATTCGAATATTACTTCCGAGGTCAATGCCGTCCAGTCCACCACGGCAGACAAAGCCTCGAAAGGAAAGAAGAAAGGAAAAGGGAAGAATAAGCCGGATCAACCTAAACAAGACTCCCCTAAACCTCCACCCGAGGAAGGTGCCAAGCGCAAACCCAAGTATCCTTGTCTTATCTATGATGACGATCACTATACCAAAGACTGCCCCAGACGGTCCGAAGTTAGTCGTTTGTTGAAAGGCGCTCCTGGGACTCCTGTGGTGCTCAAAGAACCCTTTCCCTCGCAACAAACTCAAATGGTGGCTGACCCCTCTCAACCTCCATCTTCCTTCGGTTCTCAAGTATTTATGGCTGGAACGATCCCTGTCCACATCAGTACTCGGACAAAAGAATATCCGTCATCTGCCGGGAAAGAGCCTGAGGTCCCCTCTAGTGCTCCTCCATCCAGTTCAGGCCCGCTCCACATCGAGAGACCTAGCACTGAGACGCCTATTCGACCCCCTCCAAAAGGAGTACTCCGGAAATCTTCTTACAACCCAAATGCTCGTGCTGCACAGCACTACAGTATTGTTGAGGACTTAGCTCAGGCTCCGTCAGCTATGTCCGCTTTAGAAGTCCTCCAGAGCTGCCCCTCTCAGAGGAAGTCCTTGCTATCGGCCATCGGTGGCATAGACCCGGCCAACTCGGATCTGATTACTTTTGATTTGGAAAGCCATACGCCGAGACTACCTCACCAAGTCGCATTCCTCATACAGGTTATTATTAATTCCAAAACGATTCATCGTACAGTGATTGATGAAGGTGCTTCAACTTGCATCATGTCTATTGCCTGTTGGAAAGCTATTGGTTCTCCGACGTTGAGCCAGTCTCCCACAACCTTGGAAGCTTTTGATGGAAGAGCATCCTGTCCCTATGGTATACTCCAACGTTTGCCTATCTCTTTGGAAGGGAAGACAGTCGAGATGGAAGTTGAAGTTGTTGATGTTAATCTTACCTACAACCTCCTTCTCGGACGTAGCCGGACATACGCAATGCAAGCTGTAGCTTCGTCTCTGTTTCGTATCATACGTTTTCCTCATCAAGGGAAGATTGTTACCGTAGACCAGCTTTCATTCTTCGCTTCCTCTTTCGAAGGCAACATCCCTTTTGTGGAGCATACCTCCAAATCATATGAGAGTCTGGGAGGCGGGCTTTTTAAAGATCCCGCCCTCATGGGTGTTTTTCCGCTCCCACCTCCTAACGTCGCTTCCGTCAATATGATTACTGTTCGTTCTGATCCGTGGATCCTCCCTCCCATTGATCAAGTAGAATCTTGGGGCGATGAGATGCCATTGAGTCCCGCCGAGCTCAACTACGTCAAAATCATTGCTGCATCGGCTCCCTCTCCTTAACCTACTCCTTCGAGCAAGGTTCCCGACTCGTTCGCTCCATCCTCATGGCTTGGAAATGAGACTTCTTTGGACCCTTTAAAAGAAATATTCCCTTCTGATGAAGCCATTATTGATACTATGTCTCCCGAGGAACCTCCTTGGCATGATTATCACCATCGTTCCTCATTTCTCCCTAACCATCAAAATATGCTTACTTGCCTCGAACGGTTTGCTCCTTGTCTCCCATTTCAAACCCTTCAAACACCTATCCAAGTTTATCAAGCATCCTTTGAAGGAAATATGGGGAACATCACGCAAACCCAGCCTATCGACATCTCTGCGAAACCAGGGATTGTCGAACATCATCACATTGGAGTCACTTGTACTCCGGAGGAGATTCGACTCTATACCAATCTTTTTCGCGAATTTCGTGACGTCTTTGCATGGTCCTACGAAGAAATGCCCGGAATTGATCCTAGCATAGTGGTGCATGAGATACTCACGTATCTGGGTGCTAAGCCGATTCGTCAACGTTTACACCCCATACACCCCCGCAAGGCTGCAACTATTAAGGCGGAAGTGGAAAAGCTTCTTAAAGCTGGTTTTATTTACCCTATCCCACTCACAGATTAGGTCTCCAACATCGTGCCTGTGAATAAAAAACAGGGTACCATCCGTGTTTGTGTCGATTATCGTGATATCAATCGGGCCTGTCCTAAAGATAATTTCCCCACACCATTCATTGATCAACTTATTGACGAGTGTGCCGGAAGCAAAATGTACTCCTTTATGGATGGTTTTTCTAGGTATAACCAGATAAATATTGCCCTCGCTGATCAACACAAGACCGCTTTTATCTGTCCATGGGGCACTTTTGCTTATAAGAAGCTCCCTTTCAGTCTCAAAAATGCCGGTGCTACCTTCCAACGTGCAATGTCTTACGCTTTTCATGATATTCGCCACATTGTACAACCATACCTGGATGATCTACCAGCTCATTCAGCCAAACGCCAGGACCACCCTACCCATCTTCGCGATATCTTTCTTCACTGTCGACACTACCGTATCAGACTCAATCCTCACAAATGTGTCTTCTGCGTTGAATCCGGCCGACTTCTCGGGTTTATCGTCTCCCGAGAGGGCATCCGTTTGGATCCCCTTAAAGTCGAGGCTATTGTGAATCTTCCTCCCCCTGCTTCTTTACAACAATTGCAAAGCTTGCAGGGTAAAGCAAACTTTCTAAGACGATTCATTCCAAACTATGCCGAAGTGGCTAAAGGTTTTACACGGTTGCTAAAACGAGACGTTCCTTTTCATTGGGATGCTCTCGCTCAAAAGTCTTTCGAGCATCTCAAGAATCTCTTGGTTTCCGCTCCATTGTTGCGTCCTCCGAACTATCATCGCGACTATACTCTGTATTTGGCCGCCGCCGACACCACTATCGGCATGGTTCTCGTTCAAAGTGACGATGATGACACTGAGCATGTTATATATTATCTCAGCCGCAACCTTTTAGACATGGAAACTCGATATGCTTATGTCGAGAAGTTGGCTTTGGCCGTCGTTTGTGTCGTCCAACGCTTCCGTCACTACATTCTGCTGCGCACTACCACCATGGTTTCTGATTGCAACCCCATGACATGCAGTTTGTCACGCCAGTTGCTGGGGGGCAAGTACTCAAAATGGATTGTCAT
Source organism: Pinus tabuliformis (assembly GCA_031772625.1). NCBI lineage: Eukaryota > Viridiplantae > Streptophyta > Pinopsida > Pinales > Pinaceae > Pinus > Pinus tabuliformis. The sequence goes on along the minus strand of CM062807.1, from coordinate 716,390,014 downwards.
CCTCCAAGAGTTCATCTTGGAATTTACCACTGCCAAGTCCAAGAAATCCCTTGTATTCGCTGAGTTACTTTGCTCTTTGCAATCTTCTTCCCCGCCCTCTCACTCAGAGGATCATATTCCGGATGAGACCTTGTTTCTCATTAGCACCCTCGATCCCTGGTACGGGGATATCATCGTATATCTACAAACGTCCTCCTTTCACCCCGCTGTGTCCAAAGACGCTCGGCGAAGGATCCGTCATCAGTCTCAACCATACCGTATCATTGGGGATACACTATACCGCCTCCGCGCCGACTCTGTTCTCCACCGATGTCTAACTCTCAAGGAAGCTGAGCGTGTTTTGAATGACTGCCACTCTCGCACCTGTGGTAGTCACATGTCCGGATATGCCACTGCCCAAAAAATCCTCCGTGCTGGCTACTTTTGGCCCTCTATCTTTAAGGATTGCATTCTTGTCGTCCGCTCTTGTCATGAGTGCCAGATATACCAGCGGAAGATGCGTGCGCCTCCCGCTCCATTGCACCCTGTTGTCACCGTCGGCCCTTTTGCAAAATGGGGCATTGATTATACAACCTGTAACCCTCGCTCAGCCGGGGGGCATGGGTATATTATCGTTGTCGTCGATTACTTCACTAAATGGGCCGAGGCGATGCCCACATTAACTGAAGACGGTCACACAGCGGCGCAATTCTTGTTCAACCATGTTATCTCGTGATTCGGCGTCCCTCAAGCCATCGTCACTGATCACGGGAAGCATTTCCGTAATCATATGATGACAGAACTAACAACCCAGATGGGCTTACGGCACGATAGTTCGACTCCATACTATCCTCATGCCAATGGCCAAATTGAAGCTATCAACAAGATTTTGGTTACAATGCTTCAACGTACCGTTGGCATGCATAAGTCTAACTGGCACTTGATGTTGTTCCTTGCCTTGTGGGCCTACCGAACCTCTGTGAAGGATGCCACCGGTTTCACTCCATTTCAACTAGTTTATGGACTAGAGGCTACCCTTCCAATCGAGTGCGAAATCCCTTCATTAAAATTGGCCATCGAACTACTTCCCAACACTACTCCGGTAGAAGAACGCCTTCTTTACCTGGAATGGCTAGATGAGACCCGTCGCCTAGCCTCTCTGGCCATTGAAGCACAAAAGAAGAGAGTGAAAACTCACTTCGATCAGACTGTCCACCCACGTTCTTTCGTTGAGGGAGATTTAGTCCTGCTATACGATCAGGCAAACGATAAGCTGGGGGCAGGAAAACTCGAGCCTATGTGGCTAGGTCCTTATATTGTCAAGAAAGTTTTGCAAAAAGGGGCCTACGAGCTAATTGACTATGAAGGGAACCCTCTCGAGAAGCCCCGAAACGGGCTGTACTTGAAAAAGTACTATGCGTGATGCTTATACACTTTGTTTTGTACATACATGTACTTTAGCAGGTGTGTTGTGTGTGTGTGTGTGTTTTTGTTTTGAAGGCGTGACTGCTGCTTATTGTGTCTTTCGCTTCTTGTACAGATGTCTGATGCACCTTATGTTGGTTTCGCTGATGGTGCCTGCCGCAGTACTCACAACTTGTCCTCTGCGGCATGGGTGATCTATGATCCTCATGGCAAGTTGATAGATCTTCAAGGTGTGTGTTTGGGCTCTACCACTAACAATGTCGCCGAATATTGTGTTGTAATTGAACTACTTGCTGAAGCAATTAATCTTGGCATTCGTGCATTGGTAGTGAACCTAGACTGTCAACTTGTCGTCCACCAGCTCAAAGGGCAATATTCCGTCAGAGACCATCGCATTCTAAGGTTGTATTTACGTGTGAGATTGTTAGAAAGGAACTTTGATTTCATTATATATCAGCATATTCCAAGACAATTGAACACATTAACTGATGCATTGGCTAACCATGTATTAGATAGACATTTGCGTAATATATAAAACATCATACAAGAAAGCATATAAAGCACAAAAATAAAACCATAGAAATAGGCATATGTACATATATATGTGTCGCAATGTTTGCACCACATGCATCATATAGTTCAAAAAATAATACATGTTCATCTCAAATACATCTGAAGACGACATGTCTCTCAAAAAAATATGCATGAAAAAGAAACCTAGGAGTCTAGTCCCGGTGGTGCTCATGATAGCACAACACCGCACGCACCAAGCGTCTCAACAGATGATGGACACGGTTAGGCACCCCCACTGTGTGCCTCTGGTATGCTAGTGGCATATCTGCCAGTCTAACGTAATCAGGAATCCCTCGGGCGAGTCCCTCAAGATTCTGAATCAGTTCCCCCCCCTTGGCACCCTCTTCCTGAGGGTCGGCAGCGGGCTGGTTCCTCTGAGTGATGGGAGACATGCCAACTGGTCGCTCTAGGCCAACATCTACATATATATACAATTGTTGTTAGGACAAACATGTATTAACAAAAAAACATATAAAACATCAAAAACAAAAAGAGATCTTACCCAGCTCCTCGTCTCACTCCTCTCCCTCAGGCAGTGGGAGATATGGGTCTCCGGTGAAGTCAGTCCCTACATATGGCCAATCCTCCACCACAATCAGTTGACGGCGGAGCCATATAAAGAACTCGGGCCTCCAGGACATCTGTTGGCCCCCTCCTCCCCTGGGCATCAGTGCTGCCCAGCGAGCCATTCTAGGCTCTCGTGGCAAAGGATCAGCCACTATAGCTCCCTGTCCCTGAAAAATTGGTAATCGTTCCAAGAAGAACGATACCACGATCGAGCCGTACCCAAACTGCTTTACCCCTCCTCGCTTGCACTTTGTAAGCTGCCTCTTGATGTTAGTGGTCACTGTTGTGGCCCAGTCAAAGATGGTAGGATTTAGGCATTCTGTGGCTAACAGAAGATGGTTTTTGCTCGCCTCATGGGGTGCCTGCACCCCTGCAGCTCGAGTAATGGTGAACAGTATCACCCTGAGAGTCAAGTCCGGAACGGTGGGAATATCCACCTTTGCACTGTTCCTTCCAAATTGTGCCCCTGGGCACACTCGGTCTCGAACTTCGGTCATCTTCTCCCCGGAAGGTCTACTCCCGGTCAAAATGGGCCTCACCCCTCTCCGTGACAACCCCGTGATGAAGTAGACATCAGACACATCAAGCTCCAGCACTTGGTCCCATAAACAGAACACTTGGTCATTAACATCCCACAGATCAATTATGAATTGCAGTAGCTCAGGCTGAGCGCGCAAGTAAGGCGTAAGAAAGAATTTCTTAAGCCCACAGTCCCTTAGGGCATTCATGCACCCTTCATCCTCAAGGGCCAAAGCATCCACGGTATCATGTTCTCGTTCCTTCCATTCTACTACCATTCTGCCTGCTTTCCTGCACCCACAAGAACATTAAATCACAATTAGATCATTGGTAAGCTTGCAGTCCAGTTAAATTCAAAATGCATTGGGAAATTTTAAGCGAAAAATTGAGTTGCGCGGTTGGAGCAAAAAATTGAGTTGCGCGGTTGGCGCGACTATTTCTAAAACAGTCGCATTAATGGGCGCGACCCTTTTGGAAAAATCGCCCCATTAACGCGGGTCTGTGCGGATACCCGCGCCAATGGGCGAAGCCCTAAATTTTGCAATATCCCCTTGCAGAGGCCAATCGAGAAGCAAAAGGCATAAAAAAATGTATGGAAATGGAGCCAAGGGAAGCGCCTCTTACCTGGAACCGACAAAATCTCGAATGGTTGCACGGATTGGCCGTAATCACCGTCTGAAGTTCACTCCCCAAACAGACCACTGCTACTCTTCAAAGAGGTAAAAAGTAAAAGTAATTCTATTTTTACCATTTTCACCATATTTATAATTTTTTGACTTATAATAAGATTTGAAGAGTTACTTTTTGAATATATCTTGGTCGAAAATGGATTTTACACTTGCTTTTTGTGCAACGACAGGTCTTTTACGCAACTTCGATGGTGAAACGAGTTGTATTTTATACTTTTTCGAACTCGGTAAATACATGAAAAAGTCACTATGGAGTCATCTTTCAGCTCTTTTCTGACTCTCTAAACATGAAAAGATCGCCGAGTTATCCCTCTTGACTCGTTAAACGTAAATAAGAGGTGGTCGTCTTTAAACTCTTTTCTGACCGTGTAAGAACGAAAAGATTGTCAGACCCTTGTCGTTTCAGGTTCGTTAACGATTACGAAGTGACGTGGCTTCGATCGCTTTTTTATTTTTTCAGGTCGAAATCACTACTCATGAAAAGTACTCCTCGATCGTAATGGTCGGGCGGTTCTTTCGAGCATTGTTTTATACTTTTTCGGGCTCGAGAGACACAACTTTACGAAAAAGGACACCCTTGGAGTTTTCTTTTCTGCTGTCTTTTCAAACTCTCTAAACATGAAAAGACGCTAAGTTCTTCCTCTGTCAGACTCGTTAAAACTTGATGACATTGGAGTCCGTCGAGATGACGCTTTACAAGCATATGCTATCCCCGTCAAGCTTGTTAATAAAAATAACTGGGGTACTCGCCAGAAATGGTGGGGAAAATGAAACCATAATTATTGTCGTGTCGGCAGTATGTCGCTCTTGAACATGGCACTTGTCTGCTTTCGTGTCTGGGTGGGGACAACTCATCTCGTTTTTCACTTGCCTCCATGGATTTGGGTGATCCTGTTTGACCTCTCATCTACTCATTTCCTCGTCACCATGACCTTTGATCCATTGATGTCGAATACTGCCAAGTCCACTATCGTGCCGCCGATATGTTCAAGAGAAGTTGACCTCTGCAGAGTAACAACCTCCCTCTGGTAGCTCACATAATTCTGATCCACCACACATTCTTCCTCTGTCTCATGTCGATGATGTGGGAAACACTATGGCCCACCTTCGATCAAGGTCACTTCCTGTCGACTTCAGCTCATTATCCAGGAAGCTGATCTAGAGACTCCCTTCCGGTGCCTTGGAGCCTGCATGTCTCAATGGCAGGTTCTTCGTGTTAGACGTGAGGTTTTCATCATTGACCTCCGGTCGAATGATTCTACGGGTGTTCGACGCCAGCTCACTGATTCGCACGCCATAGATTGTACCTATAGTACCTTGAGGGCCATTGTCATTATTGGTGGTACCTCTCGCGTCTGTTAACAGTTTTCATTATTGACTGGTAATCAGACGATGTTCATGCATGTTCAACTTCAACTCATGTATTCGCATGCTTGAACTTGTACTTTTGTTCGGGTCGAGATGGAGCGCAAGACCCTGGATTTTGTCTGTTGGAATCAAGGCTGTGATTTTGTGGATTATTGTGATTATTACATGACTCATTCACTGGATGGCTGCGACCATGCCTGAGTCTATTCATCGATCCTCACCGGATGGCTGCGCCCATACCTTGGATCTAGATTATTATGTACTCCGTTATGGATGGCTGCGCCCATACCACATATATCATGTACTTGAGATATCAATTGTACCTCTCTATGCAGATTCTTCGGCGGCAGCATTTTTAGTTGCATGTGTTCTTGTAAAGCATTTCACCCCTCTCTCTCGGGCCTCATGCTTTAGGGGGCATCTGTTACACAGTAATTTGTCACCATTTGTCACTGTCCCTGTTACCCATCTCCCGCACTTTGGAGGACTCATTCCGGGACCTGTGAGAAGTGACATAACTTGAAAACACTTGCATTATGTTCCCCTAAGTATGGACTTCATATGCCCTGAAGACATCTCCTGCAGAATATCCTTAAAAATTTCCCTTTTTCCATTAGCGTGGATCCACAGTGTAGTACTCGCGCCAATGGGGGAAATCCTCCAAAGAGGGCGCGCCAATTGGCGCTCTGTCTCAGATCTATACCCGCGCCAACAGAGTTTGGGAAAGCTTTTTAACAAACGCATGCGCGAAGGTTTTTTCCTTTCGACTCATGAAGCTTTTTAAGGATAATGCCAATCCCATGGATATCCTGATTCATCGTATCTCCCTTTCCTATATCCATAATAGCTTTTTGAGGATAAACCCAATCCCATAGATGTTATGATTGATCTTATCTCCTTCTCCTCCATCTATAAAAGCTTGTTCCATTGCCTTTGACAAGCTAGTTCGAGCATACGGAGAATTATACTTTCAGAAGTCTGAGAGATTGCTGTAAGAGTCTTCTTTGCATTAATCAAAGAGAGAGAGACTTGTTCCCAATCCCGACAAGCTTTGCAAGACATATGTAGCTGATCACCCAGCCAAAGGAGGATTTGACGTCAGAACTATGGTTGTATTCTTCTTTGTTGTTTATCAATAATAGATGACTATCATTATGGTTCCACTCTTGTTGTTCATTGTAATGATGTTTGAGTTATATCTTTTCTGACCAATATATAATTGCATCTATTGAATTTTATGCTTGTATTTGTGTCGTTCTTTGCATGTGCAGGGGTCCATTCACGGAGATCGTGAGGATCGTGACCAGCCGGAGCAAAGGAACGGGAGTGTCGACTCTTCTACAACACTAGCATTGGAATCCAAGTAGGATCTCATCATTTACCTTTAATTTGTAATTAGGAACCTGTGTGTTAGCATTGTTTGATTGTTTCTAGACCCATTCTGGACTAGTGGGGATCGCCTTTGTCTACAGAGGGGATTTACCTCTCCAACAGCGACTGTGGAACAGGATGATTAGTTCTCCTATGGGCCGGAACGATTAGTTCTCCCGTGGCGACTGTGGAACAGGATGATTAGTTCTCCTGTGGGCCGGGATGATTAATTCTCCCATGGCAACTGTGAAATAAGATGATTAGTTCTCTTGTGGGTCGGGATGATTAGTTCTCCCATGGCGACTGTGGGGCAGGATGATTGTTTCTCTTGTGGACAAGATGATTAGTTCTCCTGTCGAGGCATCCTACCCATGTAGTCTGGGACTCGTGGGAAGTGCCTCTCATTTGATCAATGAGAAGGGAAATGGGGTTATGGACCATAGTAGTACTATCGATGGACACATCGATGTATCTACCGTACTCCCTATGCTAGGATGACCTCCATTGATCTGGGATCAGTATGAGTGGTTTGAGACACTCTCTTGTGATATTGATCTGGGATCAATAAAACTAACTTTGGGCCAATAAGAGTGATGTGACACACTCTCTTCATATGAAACTGACTTTGGGTCAGTAGAGAATGGTATGAGACATTCTCGATCAATTCTTCTTCTTCATGGTTCAGCGGAGCATAGTAGAGAAAAGCAGAGCTCAGCAGAGCAAAGCAGTGCAGGGCACTAATGGCAGAGATAGTACAGTTGGACATATGGATCAACGTATTGAGTTCTCCCTATTTGAGAGGGACAATTAAAATTGGCAACTAGGGCCAAACTCCATGTGAGTCATCTTATTAATGGAAGCTGATATTTTTTTTGGATCCCTCTCATCGAGAGGTGTAGGATTAATCTAAATATCATCTGATTCCGATAAGTATTCATGGAGATATGAATTTATTTGTGTTATGGGACAATTCGTCAAGGTCGGCCAGCAACCAAATAAACCCCACTTGTGCTCAACGTTTTAGTATAAATAGAGGTGGCCTTCAAGTCATTTCAACACACTTGGGATCTCTTCCTCTACTTGTATTTGGGTTTTAGTAGGAGGAGAGATCCTAAGGGATAACGCTGCCCTAATCCAGAAGACAGAAGTCAGAACTGTCGGAACTACCAGGAAAATCCGAAACTACCGGAACTGCTGGAATTGCTGGGAAAAGCCGGAACTGTCGGAACTGCTGAAACTGTCGGGAAAAGTCGGAACTGCCGGAACTGCCCGGCACTGCCGGAATTTCCGGGAAAAGCAGGAACTGCAAGAACTGCCAAGAAAAGTAGGAACTGCCGGAACTGCCAGGAATAGCCGGAATTGACAGAACTACTAGGAACTGCCGGGAAAAGCCGGAACTACCGGGAAAAGCCGGAACTGCCAAAACTGCTGGAACTGCCGGGAAAAGCCGGAATTACCGGAACTGCCGGAAAAAGCCAAAACTGCTAGAACTGTCGGGAAAAGCCGAAACTGCCAGAACTACCAGGAAAAGCCGGAACTGCCAGAATTGCTGGGAACTGTCGAAACTGCCGAGAACTGCCGGAACTGTCGGGAACTGCCAAAACTATCGGGAATAGCCAAAATTGTCGGAACTGCCGGGAGCTGCCGGAACTACCGGGAATAGTTGAAACTGTCGGAACTGCTGAGAATAGTCGGAACTGCCAGGGACAGCCGAAACAGCCGGAACAGCTGGGAAAGCTGACGCAAAGGGAAGAAGCCGGAACTGCTGAGAACTGTCGAACTAGCATGCAACAGCAGGCATGCAAAGGACAACAAGTATGCTAGGGACAACAAGCAAGCTAGGGACAACAAGCAAGCAAGATGCAGCCAGCACATAGGTCAGTGTCGCAACATGGTGCAACAATGGCACATAATGCAGTACAGTAATGGGTACAGTTATGATTAATGAAGCATGATGAGATGCAACATAGTGATGATGGGTGCAGCATGATGACGAAATGCAGCACAATGATAGGTGAAGGAGTCACCTTGGAGAATCAGTTGAAGCAGCATGTCTTCAACTAATCTCATGTATCATCTTCTTAGAGATGATCTATGCTCTTATCTAGATAAGTCAAAGTGTTGACTTTCATTGTAAACGTACTATCTCTCTCTCTCTGTTGAACTATTGAAGAACATATAAGAAGAATTGATCAAGGGTTTCCCCACATTGGGGTTTGTCCCTGGCTAGCGCCACATCTTGTGTCCTCTTGTCTTGGCTTCTCTTCTGCGATTTATGTTTATGTTCCATCTGCAATTTACTTTAATGCTGATGTAATTGCTAATCTGGAAAAGATATTGAGCTAACTGTAAAAATTGAAATAAATTGCTCTAAGCATAGAATATACCTAAAATTAACATATGATGGTGCTCATAATAGTCAAGTATCCCTGATACCTGGTCGGCTTCTTACTTTCACGGAAAATCCCTCTAGGTGCAATGTGTCCTTCGGTATCATCAAGTTTCCCCCTAAGCCATGCGGGCCTCTTCCTAGAAGAGGAAGGCTCTTGCGGAGGGGAATCAATGGGATCCATAGGTTCTGCCACATCGGGCATCGTCTCATCTTCCTTCTCATCCGGCTTCCTGGTGTCAGCTTCTTTAGTTTTCCTTAGTATAGGAAGATTGTCAACCTTGCTAAGAGCCATATCTTCGTCAAAGGTGACATCATGACTACTCTTGACTTCCCTTTGACCAACCACATAGATTCTATTGCCCTTAGAATTTTCGTTATAGCCCACGAAGATTCCCTTCTTTCCAGATGCACCCAATTTATTCCTCTTCTCTTTGGGCACATGAAAATATTCGTGACTTCCAAAAATTCTAAATTGAGAGACATCAGGTTTCTTACCAGTGAACATCTCTTCAGGAGTCTTGGAATCCAATGCTTGATGAGGGCATCGGTTTTGAACATATACGGCGGTATTTGCAGCTTCAGCTCATAGAAACTTCAGAAGCCTTTAATCATGGAGCATGGAACGAACAGCTTCCAAAATCGTACGGTTCTTCCTTTCTGCGACACCATTTTGCTCAGGAGTGTATGGTGTTGTGGTCTCCCTCTTAATGCCAACTTCCTTGCAAAAGTAATGGAACTCATTGGATTCATACTCAGTCCCATTATCAGCCCTTAAGATCTTGATCCTCTTCTCGGTTTGATTCTCAATCAAGGCTTTGAAGTGACGGAACCAAGAGAACACTTCATCCTTCTTTTTCAAGAATTATATCCAGGTCTTGCAAGAATAATCATCTGTAAAAGTGAGATAATATAAATATCCTCCCAAAGAGTTCACAAGCATCATACTAGATATGTCAGAGTGAACCAATTGCAAAATGTCAGAGGTCTTGCTATGGCTTGAGGGGAATGGCCCCATTTTGAGTTTTCCTTCGGCACACCCCAGACATACACCTTCTTTCTCTACTTTAAACTCGAGCATCCCAGTCACCAGTTGTCTCACGTCAGGTAGAGCCTTATAATGAAGGTGTGCAAATCTCTGGTGCCATAGTTCAGACTGAAGAGTTGTGTTGCAAGAGATGACTCCCAACGGACTTCCTCCAACTTGATATAAAGAGTCAACTCGAAACCCAAGAGTGAAAGCATCTTTAAAATTCTTTTTCCACACATGTACCTTGTCATCGATGAAGGCCACCTTGTAGCTTTTTTCTTTCATTGCCAAAATGGACACCAGGTTCTTCTTGAGATCAGGTACATATAGGACTTCTTGCAAATGAATTGTGTTACCCTGATTTAATTGAAGAGTAACATTCCCTACACCCTTTACGGGATAGGTGGAGTTATCTCCAAGAATAATCTCCAAGTTGGTCTCCTTCTCTATCAGATTAGAGAGAGCTTCCTTGTAACCAGTGAAGTGCCTTGAGGCACCACTATCAATAAGCCAATTGCCCAACGAGTCCGAAGGAGAAGTAGTGGAGAGGGTCGATATCAGATAATATTCATCTTGCTTATTGTTAACAACATTAGATTCATACCTGGAATTCCTTGCTTTCTTGGAGGGTTGACCACTTCCTTGATTTCTGGCATTCCTCTTTCCTTTGCCATTGAACCTGCCATTCCTTTGATTGTGGTTGGAATTGCCCCAGGAGTGATTTTGATCATCGTCATGAGATGTGTCCTTCCTATTTGGACACTCCCTCGCATAGTGGCCAAATTTATTGCAAGCAAAACACCTTCCTTTCCTTCCACCTTTCGATCCGGCCTTTCCTTTGTATTTAGACCCAGAATTATTTCTCCTTTCAGCATGAGAGGAGAAAGCAGTGGGGTTGCCTTTAAATGAAGGCATTTCCTGCTCTTCCAGCCTTGTCTCTTCTTGAATGCATCTTGCCATCAATTCCTAAAATCCCATAATTACATTATTGTTGAGAACAGTGGTTCTAAATACATACCATTCGGATGGGAGCCCTCCAAGAGTTGTGATAGTCAGTTCCCTGTCAGGAATGACTTCTCCAATCGATAGGAGGTCATTCTTGATCTCAGTGATCCTTAAGAAGTAGGATTGCATATCCTCATCTTTGCCCTTCTTAATTTCCTTCAGCTTATTTTTGAGGAACAAAACTTGATTTGCATCACTAACTTTAAACAAGCTTACCAGTCTATCGTAGATCTCCTTGGAGGTGTTCAGCTCAGAAACGTAGGCCACCAGACGCTTGTCAATAGAGTCCTGGATGATCTTCTTTGCTTTGACTTCACCCTTAGTGTACTTGTTCCTTGTAGCAGCCGGTGCATTTGATGGAGGCTCTGTAATTCTACCTCTCACATAGTCCAACACTTCCTGCTCTTCCAATGTCAGATCGAGAGACATCTTCCATCCGTGATAGTCAGACTTCTCACGGAGCTTGTCTTCAGCGGGGAAGTGTGATGAGGAACCCATGAAGTCTTAAGACTTTTCCAACAGTCTTCGTTGATTGCTCTTGCTCTTTCTTGGGCTTTGTCTTCACCTCAGCTCTGATACCATGTTAAGTTATGGTATGTTCTATGCTTAGAGCAATTTACTTCAATTTCTTCTTATTAGCCCAATGTCAATTCACAGTTTAGCAATCACATTAACATAAAGTAAAATGTTGATAGAACATAAATAAATCGACAGAAGACAAGTCAAGACAAGAGACACCAGATGTCGCGGCTAGCTAGGGAAAAACCCCAATGTGGGGAAACCCTTTGATCAATTCTTCTATATTCTTAAATGATTCAACAGAGAGGGAGAGATAGTACAATATCACAAATCTGATATTTTTATACCAGTAATAATATATCAGCAATCAACAAAGTCAAACAGCTTCAATTTGACCTCTAGTCAACCTTGAAGAACTCGGTCTTCAACAGCAAACATCAGCAGCCCAAAACAGCCCTCAGTCAACGGTCAAAACAACATTCAACAAATCAGCAGCCTGCGATCAGCTCTAACCAGTCAACGATTCAGTCAACGCTGCACCCAAACAGCAATGCGCATGTCAACGCTTGGTCAACGCATCCCCAGCAAACCTGCACCTTGGTCAATGCAGCCCAGAAAGTCAATGTTGCCCTATAAATAGTCAACATTGCCCAAAAAGTCAACGTTGCCCTAGAAATAGTCAACGTTTCCCTAAACAGAAAATTCCGTCCTTCTTCTTGCACATGTGAGAGAGACTGCTCATACGCTGGCCCAATAAGATTAGGAGAGAGAAGATGTGTGTTGAGATGATGGAGAAATGAGGCACAATGTCTCCTTCCTTTATATGCAACGTTGAGGTTAAGCAAGGGTGTGCCACACACTTTATCTTGTTGGCCGACCTTGACAAATTATCAAGAAATACAAATAAATTCATATCTCCATAAATACATGTCGGAATCAGTTGATCATTAGATCGATCCTACACCTCTCGACAAGAGGAATCCAAGAAAAACATCAGCTGCTATAGATAAGATGACCCGCATGGAATTTGGCTGTAGTTGCCAATTTTAACACTCCCTCTCAACTAGGGAGAACTCCACATTCCAATCCATCTGACCTTCGGTACTATCTCTGCCAACAAATGCACTGCCCTGCATTGCTCAGCTTTGCTCTACTAAACTATGAAGAAGAAGAAATGATTGAGGATGTATCATACCATCCTCTACTGCCCGAATTCAGTCCCAGATAAAAGAGAGTGCTTAATAGCACTCTTACTGACCCGAAGTCAGTCCCAGAGAGTGTGTCATACCACTCTTACTGATCCCAGATCAGTTCCAAGAGAGAGCGAGCTATATAACTCTTATTGACCCAAAGTCAGTTCCAATTGATCCCAAATCAATGTCGGTCATCCTAGCATAAGGAATACGGTAGATACATGATGTGTCCATCGGTACTACTATGGTCCCTATCCTCATTTCCCTACTCATTGGCCAAATGAGAGGTACTTCCCATGAGTCCCAGACTGCATGGGTAGGATGCCTCGGCAGGAGAAGGATGAACCACTCATCCTACCTACAAGTCGCCACGGGATATCATAGGGGAAGGCTGAACCATTCAACCTGTACACAGCGCACCACTAGGGGAGGGTGAGTCACCCTATGGTCGCTCGTCGCTCCAAGAAGTACCCCAAGCCCCCCAAAGCTCCCAAAGCTCAATGCATGCATCATACAGGACCATCATAAGAGGATCTCTCAACGACTCCTAGTCGTTATCGGAAAGTCAAGAATTTGACGTTTCCCGGGGGCTTCATCAAAATGTCAGCGACCTGCTCATCTGTACCGATATGATGGAGCCTTATTGCTCCTCGTTGTACCATATCCTGGATAAAGTGGTATTTGATATCGATATGCTTGGAGTGATCATGGAATACGGGATTCTCGGATAAACGAATCCCACTCTAGTTGTCGCAAAGGATCACAATAGTATCCATTGTATGTCTAAATAGCTCAATGAAGAGCTTCCTCAACAAAATAGCCTCACAGGAGGCCATACTCCCAATAATGTACTCTACCTCAGCGGTGCTGAGAACCACCGACTTCTGCTTCCTGCTCATCTAGGATATCGAGGCAGAACCCAAAGAGAAACAGCACCCGGAAGTGCTCTTGCGATCCTCCACACTGCCTGCCCAATCAGCATCAGTATATCCATGTAGCCTCACATCTCCAGCAGTGTATCTCAACCCATGAGTGATTGTTCCCCGACTAGGTCTAGGAGCGATTTCCCAATCCCCATTCTTCATGATGGATTGATATTCTTCCTGCATAGCTTTCTTCCATACTTCTTGATGAGTAGCTTCTTCAAATGTAGATTGTTATGCTTCAATTGGTTTTATCATATATGCAACATATCCAGAATATCTCATCGGCCTTTTGCTTTCCCTAAAGGTTCCTTTCGCAACTCCATGCCCTTCAGCATCTTCAATAGTAGCTTTTAACCAATTTGGCCTCTTCCTTGTGCTTGGCGTGACCACAAGTTGAATAGGCTCACTTGGTCCTTCTTCTTCTTCTTGAATTATAAAAGGGTTATCGGGTTGTACTTCTTCTTCAAATATGCGTAGATCTTCGTCATCAAAATCAATAGGAATATCCTTCGATCTTTTGTAGGCTTGATTCTCATCAAATATAACATCACTACTTACTTCAATGTGTCTCCCTTCCTTGATGTAGATTATATATGCCTTTGAGGAGAGACTATAGCCAACGAAGATCCCTTTGATGCTTGCACAATCTAGCTTCTTTTGTTTGTCCTTTAGAACATGGATATAGGCAGGACTCCCAAAGATTCGAAGATGCTCCACATTTGGCTTCTTCCCTGTGAATGCTTCCTTGGGTGTCATATTATCGAGGATTCTATGACGACTTCTATTTTGAATATATATGGTTTTCATTGCTGCTTCTCCCCATATAAACTTTGGTAAGTCTTGATTAAGTAGCATGGTTCATACACCTTCTTCAATTGTCCTATTCTTTCTTTCGGCCACTCCATTTTGTTCGGGATAGTAGGGAACAATAAGCTCCCTCTTAATTCATGATTCTTTACAATATGCAATCAATTCTTTAGAAGTGTATTCCCCACCATTGTCAGATCTCAAAGTCTTTATCTTTCTTTCGGTTAGGGTTTCCACTTCACATCTAAACTCTTTGACTTTCTCAAATACTTCATATTTTTCTTGAGAAGGTAGATCCATGTCTTTCTAGAGTGATCATGAATAAAGTTACATAGTAAAGATGATCTCCAAGTGATTTGTCAGACATGGGTCCACACACATCAAAATGTATGAAGTCTAATATTTCTTTAGACTTTGTTTCACTATTTGAAAATGGTTTTCTTGTATGTTTTCCCAAAGAGCATCCCTTGCAAACTCCTTCACGATCTTATTTGATATCGGGGATGCCATGAGCTAGATGTTTAAGATTGGGAATGAACTTGTAGTGAAGAGGACCATATCTTCTATGCCATAGCTCAATAGGAGAAATTTCCATATGAACGAGGGCTTGAGGAGGTGGTGTAATGACTCTATACAAACTTCCTTCACGAACTCCAATAACCCTAGCTTTGTCAATACTTGAATCTTTCCCCCAAACCAAGACTTTTCCATCAACAAAAGCAACTTTATCCCCTTTATCTTCTAAGCAAGAAATTGAAAGCAAATTCTTTTTCAAACCTGGAACATATAGTATGTTGTTGAGATGTAGTTTTCTCCATTCTCTAACTTCAAAGATGTTGATCCCATGCCTCTAACAGCATAGCTTTTGTTGTCTCCCAATTCCACTGCATGGGAGTATGGTTCCTTTGATAGAGTTTGTAGTTGTTTACTTTCCCCTGTCATATGCCTTGATGCTCCACTGTCAATGATCCATGCATTATCATCATTGAGTGATCTTGTAAGTGCAGCTAAGAACCCTTGACTTTTGACCTTGTTGAATAAGTAGTAGACAATCTTCTTGATCCATCTTCCTGTAGAATTGAATCCCATTCTTATCATAGAGGGAGTAATCATTTCCTTCAAGCCAATGAAGTGATCTTCAATCTTCTTTGACCTTAGCTCTGAAACCATGTTGAGAAATCAATGCTAGTAGGATTAGGGTTAGATTTCTCTTTCTTGATAATTACTTGTGAATTATGTTGCCTTCTTTTACTTATTTGTTATATTATCTTTCATCAAGCAATTACCAAATTATGTGTGCATGAAGATCACAAAACACAAGACACAAGATGTAGGCACTCTGCCAAGGCAAAGCCCCTATCTAGGGGAAAACCCAGTCAAAATCTCTTCCTTCAATCGTTTTCCTTGAGACTCTTCAACCTAGACAAAGACCTCCTCCACACCAAGACAACCTTTCCTTCTTCGATCCAACCATCAACCTAGCAGCATCAACACTTCGACCTTAACAACTTCGATTTGCCATCTTTTGGCATCAACAGCAACTTCAACCTTGATAAAGAGACTTCGATCTCCTAAACTAACCCACACGAGAGAGAGAGAGAGAGAGAGACCAAACCTTTGATTTTGTTCTTCCCTTCCTCCTTGACCAAACTCGCACTCTTTTTAGCCTCCTCCTTCAACTTCACACTTTTCTCAGCTTCCAACTCCAGATATCGAACTATGTGTGAGAGAGTGAGATGCCCCAAATGAAGTCGAATTGCCTTGTATATATAGCCTTCTAATGAGGTTGAATTGCCTTCCTTGAGGCCGACTTTATTTTCTTGAGGCCAATAATTCATTTTTTACTCAAAAATAATTATTTTTACACCATTTGAAAGCCCAAGAAGGGTCTCATAAAATATACAATGACTCTAATGACTCACTATTAATGACCCAAAACATTTTATGAACACCGAACCTAGTTACATTTTTCAACACTTCTAACATATGCTCTCGATAGATGGGTGAGGAAACATATAATTGATGTTGAGCGAAGAAAAAGCGGCACATTACATCGGCTATGGGTAGCTATCCATGGTTGTTGGTTGTTGGCTAAAGAAGATGAGTAGGAAAGAAGCTCTCCTAGGGGTCCCCACTTTTGGTGGGTAATGGGCTCTATAAATCTCATTTTATGAAGTCTAGTATAGTAACACCAGCATTTCAATGAAAGACTTGAAAAAATCATTCAAATGGGATGCATGCGATTCTTTCATGCAACATGATGTGCAAAAGCTAAATCGAGTGCTTTGTGAGAAGTTAGAAGATAAAATGAAGGACACAGTTGTTGAGGATACAATAAAGCATCTATTTGAAGGACATCATATGAACTATATTGTGTATAAATGTGGATTACAAATCTACAAGGAAGGAATCATTATATGATCTACAACTTGATGTTAAAGGTTGTCGAGATATCTATGCTTCATTTGACAAGTATGTTGAAGTTGAACAACTTGATGGTGATAACAAATATCATGCAAAGCAGTATGGACTAAAGGATGCAAGAAAAGGTGTTATTTTCCTTGATTTTTCTCTTATACTACAACTTGAGTTTAAGTGATTTGAATAAGATTTTATGTGAGATGCAATGGTCAAAATAAATGATCAATATGAATTTCCACTTCAATTTGACTTGGATAGAGACAATGGCAAACATCTTTCTCCATATGCAAATAAAAGTGCGTGCAATTTATATACTCTTCATAGTGCTTTGATTCACATTGGAGGTGTGAATGGTAGCCATTATTACACTTTCATTAGACCAACTCTCTCAGACCACTGGTACAAGTTGTATGATGAAAGAGTCATAAAAGAAGAAGGAGAGCACTGGAGGAATAATATGGTGGTGAACAGGAGCTACCTCAGTTAAATCCAGGCGTCATCATCAGTCTAGGATTCATCAACACGCCATTTAAATTTCCCAAATACTCTAATGCTTGCTTGTGTATATAAGAGAAAGTGGCAGGGATAAGATTATTTGAAATGTTGATGAGAGAGATACAGCAGAGCACCTGCAGGTAAGATTGAAGAAAGAACAAGAAGGAAAGGAGAAGAAACGGAAAGAGAAGACAAAAGCACATCTTTATACTATTATTAAAGTGGCATGGGATGAAGATCTTGTAGATCAAATTGGTAAGGACATATATTTTGAACTTGTCGATCATGATAAGGGCCAGATGTTTCAAAAGCAAGTTCCTTTTGACTCTTTCAAGGAAGAAGTTGGAAAATAAGTTGGCATTCCAGTGAAATTTTAGTGGTTTGGTATATGGACTAAGTGCCAAAACCATACTTACCATCCTAACAGGCCCTTAAAACAACCAAAGGAATCCCAATATGTTGACTACCTAAGGAAGATTTCAAACAGGGCACACATTGCAACTTCAAACAAGGCACACACTACAGAATTGAGATTGTTTTTGAAATCCGAATATGGGATGGATTTTCGATTACTCTCACCTCCTGCATCGAGCAGAGGCAATTTTATTCCAGTGATTTGTGCCAAGGAAGAGACAAACTTACAGAATCAAACTTCTAAGAAGTTGATACCACCAAATGTAGATAGTACTGACCATTTGGAATCAAAATCGATGGCCATTATGGATTCATTTGAAACTGGGAATGTGGGGAGAAAGCATGGAAGCAACTATTGCACAATGATTTTCCCCACCAACCTGATGGCCATTGTGATGCAAAGGGGGTGTTTATATGACAACAGTTAGGACAGAAGGAAGCATGTTATTCTTAAAATTTTGAAGTGGAAATTATGCAGCACCCAGACATGGCATTGCTTGAGGACAAGCAATGTCGAGAAGGAGGACTGTAATGTTCCAAAGGAATCAATTGGCCCAAGGGAATAAGTACCCTATCGATCCACATAGGCAATAGTCATCGATAAAGGGGAAAACCAAAAATACCTAATGTTTGAGGCAGTTGGGACAAATAAAAGCCAAAAGTTGGGGCTTGGTGTGAACCTCACTCAATTTAATTAAAAAGAAAGCCCCCCTCAAGGAAATCTATAAATACAAGAGGATTAGAATCACTTCAGGCATCATTGGATTAGATTATTTATCTATGTTTTTCTTTGATCCTAAGGCTCTAAGTGTTTAAGACCCCATTTTTCTCCTTGGACTAGTTTCAGTGGAGGTGATCCCACCCTACCTAGTCACTCCTTTTCTTCTTGTTCTAGCACAGGTTATTGGAGTAGTCTGGTTGGTTTAAGAATTAAAAAATCTACATTATTCTGGCACAGCATACTCTTTCCAGCAAAAGCGGGTCTAGTATGAAGAAAGGATTTTTTGTGGAGCGAGGATCGGCTTGGAGGCATCCCATTATTACTGAACTTTGTTTATGAGGTAGGGCCCTTCCTGTGAGTTAATCACCAATCAGGGTACAATGAAGACTATAGAAATTTTGTCATGGATTGTGAATTAAAGTGGCATACACTAGCAACAATCGTATCTGAGGGTTTGGTCAGCGTATTTTCTCCAGGTTGAAAAGGCACAGTCGAAGATACCTTTCCCACTTAATTAAATTATGCACTAGGGCTCCTAAGACACCCAATCGGGTGCTCAGGACTATGTAGCAAGAATTGCAACAGACCCTCCCCCCCCCCCCGAGCCTACATCAGATTAAAAAGTGTTATTCACAGCTAAGCGGAAAGCATACCCTACGATGCTCTTACACATGCGCACAACAATTAAGGAAAGCGTTGTCATACCACAAGTATTCACTAGCGCGAAATCGGATCAACACGAGAATATTCCCAGGTGTAGATTCAGAACAAGGATAACCAAACAAATAACCTGTCGTTGGACATTAGTATAGTGGACAATTACAATTAAAGGATTGAATTACTAATTTTTGGTATTTCTTTCAAGTATATTGGCATATTTGTGAATCGATTAACTGATTGTGGGTTTACTATAGGTTTGTATTACTGTAACAATAGAAAACAGTATCATTGGTTGCTTTTGTTGTTCATTGGATGCTTTTATTTATTGACAACTACAATATTGTTGAAGATCTCTATAATTGTGATGGCTACCCACTAGTATATGAATGCATAAACATGTTTTGTGGTTAAATTATTAAAAACCCTAGCCATAATAGAAACCCTAAGGGCTAAAAAACCCCTTGGGGTATTGCAGGTTTGTCATGTGCAGCCAGCCGGAGCATTAGGATAAAGCTGGGACATAATTGGCATGGTGACATTGTTTGAACCTAGTTTATTCTCCCATTAGATATTTTATAATTTATGATATGTTTTGATGTTATGTAGATATATTTTGATCTTAGGGGTTTTTTGTTAAGCTTATAGCAAGTATAAAATTAGAGTAGGGGGTAAAAACTATCACAAGAACATAATATCTACATTTTGGACTCCTGAAAGCAGTGAATATTTGGATCACGAAGAATTTTGCAAGGGACCTAACCTAGAACCCAATTCTTTTTAATATAGTCTTATACTTGTTCCTTAAAAAAAACAGTGGTTGTTCATCACCAATTATTAGTAGAACTACTACTCAATGCTTTTAGACATTGTGCACATGAGTTCTCATTGTGTGCTCCTTCTCATAAGCTTTAATGAATCTTCACCAATAACCCTTAAACCCTTCCCTGTTTCTTTGTTGACTGCAATTTTATATGCCCTGTGTAGCTTACGACGAGAAAGAACTTCATCTTGGAGAACAGACTGCTGGAAAATTCAAAGTGGGAGCATATTAAATCAATTTTCCTTTACCTTAATATTTGCTTGTGAACTTATTTAGTCTTCTTCTGTTCTTTATTTAGATCTTTTCATCACACAAATATCAAGAATAGAAACAGCAACAACAAAGGACACAAAAATTAGGCTCTTAGTCAAGGAAAAACCCCTCCAAGGGGAAAACTCGAAAAATTCTTCTCTTCTTATAGAATCTACTTCCAATGAGACATTAAAGACCTAACCCTAGACCAAGTCCTTCTCCAAGTACCAACTCAGCCCTTCCAAAACAAGTCCTTCCTTGATCTAGCTCCAATCGGCTTCACACTGCAACTTCGACCTCCCAGCTACAGTATTGCTTCTTCGACCTGCAACTTCAACCCTTGAAATTGTTGCAGAAACCCTAATCCAACCTCCTCTTGAGACCTTCCTTGAGCAAGACAGCTCCAACCAAGGTCAATAAGGTCACTATAGGGTAATTCTTCCTTCCAGCAACAAGAGATTGCCCTTTTTCCTGCTGTGACTCGAATCTGCAATTTTGACCCCTTTTGTTGTTGCAGAAACCTTAGTTTTCACATGTGAGAGAGAGAGAGAGCCCAAAAACATATTTTCCTTGTCTTCTTGGATTCCTTTTGCATTCTAGACCTTCGCTCCTTCTTCCTTGTCTCTTCTTGCCCTAGATCAAACTTTTTCTCTTGAGATCAAACTTCTTGGTGAGTGAGTGTTAAATGAGGTCAAACTACTCCTTTATATAGCCTTTCCAAGGGGTTGAATTCCCTCCTTTAGGCCGACTTGAAGCTATCAGGGTTGACTTATACTTTTGGAGTTTCCTAGACTTTCTAGACTCAAAAATTATTATTTTTGCAATTAAATTTTGCCTGGAAGGGTCTTATAAACATCATGTTGACTCCTTTGGCTCATAACAATAAATCCTAAGACCTAACAAACCCTAGAAGCATGAAGAACATGTTTTTACCTAAAAGACCATCAATAAGAAGCATGAAACCCATGCTTTAATAATAATAACTTTTTCTTTTCTTCTTTTGTTTATTGCATAGGATACATATTGAAATGACTACAACAATTATGAAGACTGAAACTAGTTACATTTTCGACACTCCCTCTTAACTAGGGAGATATTCATAAGTGTACAACCAAAACAACATCATTCTCAAACGGAAGAGTTCTCATAAGAAGAGTCTAGATTGATAAGGCAACCTTAAGCATCATCATTATAACTAGCACTGTCTCTGAGGACTAACTAGACAAGCTCTACTTCATTCAAGAGCATTATGCTAGGAGGCTTTATGTGTGATACCGCACTACCTCTACAAGGAACATACCCCATCTAGATGTTCACAAGGTATGTCCTAGGATTATTCTTATCTTGGATCTTTAATCCTAAGTCCTCAAAGAATATTTGTCCTCTTCGACCACTCTTTTCTTAGATACATGTCCCATTCTCAAAGAGTGTTGGTACCTTTCCTTTCTTGGATTCTATATCCTCAAGGAAACCACAGATGCTTATCCAATCCTCCATCATTCTTTCTTCATTACCTGAAGAAGAGAATGCATATGTGATGTCCAACATCACTCCCTCTCAACCAAAGAGGATATCCCTATTCCTTCTTGACTAAGGAATAGATCCTTGCTCTTATTTAAGGAGACTCCTTAAATCCTCAAAACCAAAGAAGATTCCAAACTTCCTTTCTATTTGGGAAGTCAACACCACAAGCCTTATAGTTTGTCTTCATAAGAGTATTAGCTACCAATTCTCCATAGTTGTCTGGCTCCTTCTTTTCTCTACATCTCATTGTATCGAGCCTACTTCCCTTCGAAGTATCATGGAACCATCTTCACTCTTCAATCTTTTGACGGGATCCAGGTGATCATTTTCTTGCTTGTCACTTTCATCTTGACATCATAGATGAAGGCATTATAATGAGCCTTCCCAAATTTTAAGCTTGATCATAGCTTCTCCACGAAAGTGATCTTCTTTGACCTCCAAATTATCTTCTCGCATTGCTACCTTTCAATCCCAAAATAGGCACATCTTGACTTCGTAGTTATCAAGTACTCGATATTGAGCTTCCCTCATTATTCTTCATACAGTTCCATCTAAACGATTGAACTTGCCTCAATTGCCATCATGTATTCCTACAACATCCTTCTAGGTAGCAAAATAACATGTTAACCAGATAAACAACAATAATTGAAATTAGACTTACTTCATGTTGTCGCACAGATTGTGTAAGCAGCACGACAACATTCAGACCGGGGGCTGTCACCCTGATCCCCGATCCCTTCGTTTAAGCTGTCTCCCGAGGCTAAGGGGGGTAGACCCTATGGGATAAAAAAAAGACCAATTGTGGACCAATTGGGTTGGGAGACATAGCAAGGCAATTTAGCACCTGATTGATTTTAGAAATTAATGTACCAGTGCCTTATGGAGTTAATGATTAAATGAGTATTTATTAAATGTTGCAGAAATATGAACCTTGTAAAACAATCATTTATCATCAAATATCCCAAGCAATACAAGCTATTCAATAAACTCACAATGCTTTAATAATGATCCAACAATTCCCCGGATGCGGGTGGTTGTTAGTTATGAAAGGCTTATGGCTTGTCAGCAGGGCATGTGTCCGCCCGGACAAGCCACGTACACCAGGAGGACGCGCCCTAAATGTTACAGCACGCAGCATTTAAGGAGGAGGGATATGGCTCATGGCAGAAGCGTCCCTTCGCCATTAACTGCTCGCCTTGAGAACCAGAACATGGCGCTTCAAAGCCAGAGGTTCTCGGACATTCTTCCGCATTTCTCGTTTGTTCCTGTTCTGTTCTTGAGGGAGGTGGCGGAGGCTCACTGTTTCGGCTCCTCTTCAGGTTCTGAGAGCGACTGTGATGGTCTAGAGGCCTTAGATTTGGGCAATTTGGAGGCATACCCGCAGTCTGGTAACGGGACTGGGAGATTGGCAGTGTTGCATACTTGCTACCCGCAGTCTAGTTTGAGGATTGGTAGTCTGGTTCAGAGTGACAATTCGCGTGAGCATACTTGCCACCCGCACATTTCCAGCATGCAGCAAGAACGCCAACGGGGAATCAGTCGGCGTGGTAGTTATAGTGGCAGAGCCCCATCTCAGAGGCATGCCCCTTCTCCCTCTTCCTCAATTGAAGTTTCTTCTGAGCGCAGACGAACCAGGGGAAGGCCTCCGGGCAGAGGAAGAGCGGCGGAATTTCAAGAGCGAATGGAATGTGGGCACTCTGAGCACCCAATGGTAAGATACCGCATTCCATGTACATTGTCCAATTCCACTTTCTTTGTAACGGTTTCGGTGGAGCACTGCAGCAATCCTTGGGGTGAAGATGAGGCTCCTCGTGCCAGCCCTCCGCGGATTCCTGGGATAGCACCCACAGTTGACATGCAACTTCCCGCCATTGACATTCTGCACCCTGTTCAAGACAGCCTCTCCCCAGATCCTGGAGCAGGCCCGAGTGAACCTGTGCAGCGCAACGCTGGTAAGGCCATCCACCAGCCTCCCCGTTGCAAGAGGGAGGACGACCCGCAAACAACCGATGATGAATAGTACGCCCAGCTCGCGCTCCAGGTTTCTCAGCAAGGATTTTTCTCTTTATCTGCTCCCTATGCTATCTTATATGTGTCTGCACTTTGTCACTATGTATCTCTGTCCTTCTCTGTTACAGTGTCGGTTATCTACAGTTGTTTCAGACTCCATGTGTCTCTGTTGTTTCAGTCTCCATGTGCTTCAGTCCATGTGTTGGTTTCATGAATGTCGCTCTGGTTTCAATCTTTTGTAATCCTGGACATGAATACTCCTGAGTCTACTGTCTGTCCTAAGACAGGTTTTACAGGGCCTAGGCTCTGTTGTAATACTGCTGATGTAATTTTTGTTCTTGTTGTAATATAATAGCTCAGTCTTATTTAGAAAAAAAAAAAAAAAAATGATCCAACAATTAAATTTCTAAAGATTGAATGCTTTAAACAACCATACAATTTAATAACTAGTTTTCGAATAGTTAATCTTCAGATATAAACATTTAAGCACATTTAACTATACCTTAACAAAAAAAAAGGCTTTAAAAGGAATTTCCAATTTTTAATTAGTCTTTTTTCATAATTTTTTAATTTTTATATATTTTTTAATTTTTTTATGAGATTTTTTTAATAATTTTTTGATTTTTTAAATTTTAAAAATAAAACAAAACTAAAGTCTAGATAAATAAAATTTAAATCTAAATAAATCCTAAAGACCAACTCTTTTTAACTTTTTTTATTTTTCATGAATGAAATAAAAAAATAAAACAAAATTATCCTAAGTAATGTGAACAAGAAAAACCAAACTAAAATCTTACTAAAAATAAACCAAACCCAAAATTGTTTTTTATATTTTTATACTTTTTGATATTATTTTTAAAATCAAAATTTAAACAAAATTAAATCTAAATTAAAACTAAGACCTAGGACTAAAAAGCTAAGCTAAAAACAAAATGAAAGAACTAACACCTGATCTATAACAAAAAATAAAAATCTATAAAATTCAAAACCTAACTAAATAAAACTCTAAATCTAAATAGAAAAATAAAAATAAAAAATAAAAAATATTAATCTAAACTAAAATCTGTCTTAAAAGAACTAAAAGAGACTTTTTTAAAAACTTTTATGATTTTTTTATTATATATATATATATTGAAACCATAAAATGTATATACATATAAAAAAAAGGAATGGAACGAAATTTGAATCCTAACCTAAGTCTAACGTAAGTTGATATTAAAAAAAAAAAAAGAAAAAAAAAAAGGATATGCACCCTAACTATCAAACGCATACAATTAAAAGGAAATCGAATAGTTCTGAATATGTGTTTATGCTTGCAGGTTCGAAGAAGCTTGGACGGCGGCAGAAGAACCACGGAACAGAGGAAGGAGCTGATGGAAGGCAGCTCAAATGGAGACGAGGATGGGGCTCACGCGGAGGAGGCAAACGCTTTCTTCCGCTGTTTGTGGCAGCGAGGAAGACCAAGATGACGACTAAACAAAGTAAAACATTGTGGGGAACGTGGGATGGCTAGCGTGAGAATGGTAGAAGGGTGCAGCGAACAATGGAATACGCAGGCAAAGGGACGTGAGGGATATCGGAAGATTTGATGGGGGATCGAGTGCAGGAATAGTTGCATGAGGAGGGAGATGTTTCAGTTTTTGTTTGCAGGCAATGGAGATCACGCAGGTTTGGACAGCGGCAGGGAGTTTTAATGGGCGAGGAGTGATGTCCGCGTGAGATGGATAGTTGCACACTTGCGTGGAGGGATAACGCAATACAAATCAAGCGGATTTCCTTTATATGGTTGCTTGCAGGTATGGCAACTGCGTGTGAGGGGTAGGGTGAGATGAGCAGCGTGGAGAAAGCTGGAAAGCAATGGCAGAGAATGATCAGGCAGCTCGCGGAAAGGTTTGCAGATCTGGACAACATAAAAAATTTGAGATTTTCTGTCAGAAAATAAAAATCGACCTTGGGCAGCAGAGAAACTGAAACTGGCGGCCCAAAAACCCTTGAACAAATGACTTTCAGAAAATTTCAATAGAAATTTTGAATCGTGCTGCTTCAGATTTGTGAATTGAACCCTTATAAAAAAAATTGCCGCATTTTCAAACCCTTGAACAACAGAAACATGCACCTGCAAAAAAGGGGCTCTGAAACAAATATTCCTGCTAGAGTTGATCCTAAGGCCAGATCTTACCCTCCAATGTCTAGATTTTGCTTCAGATAAAATGTTTTCTTCCAACCTGCAACCCGCAAAAACCGAACACCCAGAAATAAAATGTACAAGGAAGAAACCTAAAACCCTAACAAAAACCAGCTAAATAATTACAGTAATTACAAATTAAAGGCTCTAAATAGACAAATTTGCCATTAGGCCACAGAAATATTTTCAGAATTTTAAATTTAATGTGAGGTGCTTCAGAAAACCCTTTATGCATTCACCAAAAAATTTCAAATAATAAGCCCGGGATCAAAACTGGCTGGGCTCTTCAAAAAATGCAATCCGGGAGTTGGCTGGTTCAGCGGAGAACTTCCTCGAACGCCCGGTAATCTCAAAAAATAATTTCCCACACAGCTTAAATCAACCATTAACGAAGAAGGAGAAAACGATACTAAAAGCCAAATGTAATGGAGATACCTGCCATCATATCCAAAAATTTAACTACCATTCAAACCCTAGCAACTAAACAAGATACATGTGTTTAAAATCACTCTTCATCAAGCTGTCATCAATGGCTGAAAATAAATTTATGCAGAAAAATAAAACATCTTACAGCAATTCCAAAAGAGTAACACCAGCAAGATTTCAACCCCAAAGTCTTTCTTTACTGCACAAAAAATGACTACATGAGAGCTTTCTTTAGCACAAGGCTCACGGATCGAATGATCTCAAATGACCCCTAACACCCTATTTAAAGGAAAAATTCCCAACAGCTAGTTCAAGTGATCCATGTCAAACTAATCTCGACCGTCGATAATGATCAAAATCTCTTTTAATATCATTCGTCGAAATTTTAAATGCATTTTAATATATTAAAAAATTAAAATCTCGCATTTATTTCCTCAAAACTGACTTATTATTATTTTATTATTTTATTTTATTTTTCAAAATTTTTATTTATTTTTTATATTTTATTGTATTTTATTTTTTATTTTTTAGTTATTTTTAATAAAAAAATAATAATAATAATTTTATTATTATTTTTTATTTTTTATTATATTATTTTTTATTTTTTATTTTTATTTTATTTCTACTGGACCCTCGAACTTAGCCTTTGGAAAAAACACCTAAGACCTATGACTATGAGGGGATAAAACATTTTCTAACCCTCAAGACACTTTACATCCTAACTTGTACAATTTTACATCTCAAGCGGGAAATCCCATTTGACATAGACCCTCATAGACTAACCTAGTTCTGCGACACAAATATAATCTAGCGGATCAAGAAATTTGTAATAACCTAACTAAATAATTAGGATTATTTCCAAATTACTTTTACATAGACTCGATTTAGCACACTATGACTCCCCTAAGATTCTATTGACAAAATCCATTACAGCGTTGGGGTTAGGCTGAAGGAAAACTCTGCCGATCATGGATTGGTGAAACAAAAAACCTTCCGGAATGTAGATCATCACTAGAAAATTAGGTTTTCATAGGCAAATACATACGTGACACAAATCTGCTAAGATTATTTACAATCTAAACATGCAAAGTGGGTTTACAACATAACATGATCGGGCCGATGATGACAGTTGAATGACACGGACACGTCGATCAAGCACTATCCCTTTTGCGAAAAATGGGGTGTACTGCTATGGGTAGTTGACACGCAGTGGTCAACATCTGGCTCTACTTGGGGACACGTTGCTGCACTGTAGGAATGTGAGAATCCAGAATTTGCATCCACGCAACACACAACAAAACATAAGTAGCGTCCATCCAAAAAAATTATCATATAACATTAAGCACAGGAAAGATATAATCTCTTCATTTATTAGCTATCTAGTAACATGAAAAGTAAATCTAATCCTAAAACAGAAATGAAAATGCTGAAAAAACAAGGAGTAGGGTTAGAAATACATCTGATGCCCATGGAATCAGATGTGTTCAATATAGTGTATAATGAGAATTTCCCTACTTTCAGGCAAATATGTCGGCTGCTTCTCGGATGTGCCATGTCCAATTCTGCATACAGTAGGACTTTTTCCTATCCGAAAATCAAGTTGCTCGCGGCCATCTGATGCGTCAAATTTTCTTCTCGTTCTCTTTCTTTTGCGTTTTTTCTTTGTGGCAGGGTATATTACTAATGACATGGAACTTTCTGCTTCAAAGCTCTCAAATGAAGTATGTAAGATATGCGTGACATGTCTTTCTTCATTCTGCATCTGCACTGTCAAGGATGATGGATCAATCTCACAGGTGCCATGATTTATAACTTGATCTTCTATGACTGGTGGTTTAGCCGTGTGAGCATCAACCTGATTATTAATTTCCCTTTTATCCAGGTCACCTTCATTTATCCACTTTTCAATGGAACAAAGGACTTCATAATAAGATGGAGCTTGTTGCAACAGATAAGGAGGCTCCTGATCTATTGACGTTCCCTGGTTTCTTTCATCCTCTGACCGTTGTTGAATTTTCTGAACCTGTATTTTAATGGCATCTATCTGACTAGAGTGTTCAACCTTCATAGCACTGATTTCCCTGGCATGGTCTTCTTCCATGGTCAATAACTTATTCTGAAGACATATCTGATTAGCTTCCATATCTCTTATTACTTTATCGTCTTTTGCTTTTATGGTCATCCATCAATGTTGCATAGAGTTTATCTCTTTCTTATAATTTTCTTGCATGATAGACAACTGATTATTATAATCGAATTCCATGATCGTCATATTTTCCTCTAAGCCTGATAACTTGCTTTGCATAAAATTAATTTCCTTGTCATGATTAGCTTTTATCGTCTCAAATTCTTTAGCATGCTGATTTTGCATGTCGGTTACATGATCAGAGTGTATAATTTTCATGATATCCATCTCCTTATCATGTTTTTCCAGGCGAGTGCATAAAGTTCTCACATCATTGGCGTAATTAGTTTGATTGATCTCCATATTTTTTTACCAGTCGCATTAGTTCTTTTATAATTTGCTTATGATTTTCCCTTTCATTGTCGACACTGATTTTACAATTTGTCTCTGCTTTTCCACTATCGTGGATTTGATCTGCAATGGTACATCTGGATGGCACATTCTGATATGAAGAATTGTCTTGAAATCTTTCATCGACAGCTGGACCTTTCATAAGATTACTTTCATTCTGTTGCACAATTTTAGGGGCACAAGGCGAGCTATCTAGATAACCATATCTATCTTTAAAAGCATTGACAATGTCTTGTAAAGAAGTGAAAAAATCTTGAGGACAATTGTTAAACCAATTCAAAGCATCACCCTCTAAAGAAAGAACAAATAGACGCATTTTGACATCTTCATGATTATATTGAAGAAGTCTACAATATATGATCATTATACGAGTAAACTTACTTAAATGCTTTCTAAAAGCGACTGAATCACCACCTGAAAACAAAGGTAATTTAGAAATGGCCACTTCTGGAACATCATGGAGATCACCAATAAAATGACATGGGTTAAATGAATAATCCATGATAAATAATGAGAGACCAAATGGATGATAGAAAGAGATCTCTACTCAAGAAAACCAAGAGATGAAAGAAGTGGAGTCACCACTTGAATAATGAATCTAATTCTAGCATCCAAAAAGCAACCAACAAACAGGGATGAGGGAAGCTTCTTGTCTGGGAAAAATAAATGAAAATAAATGGAGTCGCCAACCAAACAAGAAACGAGTTAAAGAGTAGGTGCTGATAGGACGAAAGATAAGGTGATGAAAATATCCAAATAATGCCAAAAAATGTTGACTCTGCCAGCTCAAATGAGAGATGAGAAAGATGAAAGAATGATGAATGTCGAATAAACCAAGGACAGAAAAAATTGTGTCCCCGGCAACGGCGCCAAAAAATGTTCTCGCACAGATTGTCTAAGCAACACGACAACGCTCAGATCGAGAGCTGTCACCCTAATTCCCGATCCCTCCGTTTAAGCCGTCTCCCGAGACTAGGGGGGTAGACCCTATGGGATAAAGGAAGACCAACTGTGAACCAGTTGGGTTGGGAGACACAGCAAGGCAATTTAGCACCTCATTGATTTTAGAAATTAATGTACTAGTACCTTATGGAGTTAATGATTAAATGATTATTTATTAAATGTTGCAGAAATATGAACCTTGTAAAACAATCATTTATCATCAAATATCCCAAGAAATACAAGCTATTCAATCAATGCTTTAATAATGATCCAACAATTAAATTTCTAAAGACTGAATGCTTTAAACAACCATACAATTTAAATGCTAACCAGTTTCGAATAGTTGATTTCCATATATAAACATTTAAGCACATTTAACCATACCATAACAGAAAAAAGGCTTTAAAAGGAATTTCCAATTTTTAATTAGTCTTTTTTAAGAATTTTTAAATTTTTAAATTTTTTTTATATATTTTTTTATTTTTTTATGAGATATTTTTTATAATTTTTTGATTTTTTAAATTTTAAAAATAAAACAAAACTAAAGTGTAAATAAATAAATTTTAAATCTAAATAAATCTTAAAGACTAACGCTTTTTAACTTTTCTATTTTTATGAAATTTTTTATTTTTCATGAATGAAATAAAAAAATAAAACAAAACTATGGGATAGGGTCTACCCCCCTTAGCCTCAGACCGAAGGCTCACCCTGATCCCCGATCCCTCCGTTTAAACTGTCTCCCGAAGCTAAGGGGGGTAAACCCTATGGGATAAAGGAAAACCAACTGTGAACTAGTTGGGTTGAAAGACACAGCGAGGCAATTTAGCACCTGATTGATTTTAGAAATTAATGTACCAATGCCTTATGGAGTTAATGATTAAATGATTATTTATTAAATGTTGTAAAAATATGAACTTTGTAAAACAATCATTTACAATCAAATCTCCCAAACAATACAAGTTATTCAATAAACTCACAATGTTTTAATAATGATCCAGCAATTAAATTTCTAAAGATTGAATGCTTTAAACAACCATACAATTTAAATGCTAACCAGTTTCGAATAGTTAATCTCCAGATATAAACATTTAAGCACATTTAGCTATACCATAACAGAAAAAAAAGGCTTTAAAAAGAATTTCCAATTTTTAATTAGTCTTTTTTCAGAATTTTTTAATTTTTAAATATTTTTTTATTTTTTTAAGAGATTTTTTTTATAATTTTTTTATTTTTTTTATTTTAAAAATAAAACAAAACTAAAATCTAAATAAATAAAATTTAAATCTAATTAAATCCTAGAGACTAACCCTTTTTAACTTTTTTATTTTTATGAAATTTTTTATTTTTCATGAATGAAATAAAAAAATAAAACAAAACTATCCCAAGTATTGTGAACAAAAAAAACCAAACTAAAATCTTACTAAAAATAAACCAAACCCAAAATTGTTTTTTATATTTTTATACTTTTTGATATTATTTTTAAAATCAAAATTTAAACAAAATTAAATCTAAATTGAAACTAAGACCTAAGACTAAAAAGCTAAGCTAAAAACAAAATGAAAGAACTAACACTATAACAAAAAATAAAAATCTATAAAATTCAAATCCTAACTAAATAAAACTCTAAATCTAAATAAAAAAATTAAAAATCTAACCTAGCCTAAAACCAAAATATTAATCTAAACTAAAATCTATCTTTAAAAAAAAAATTAAAAGAGATTTTTTAAAAACTTTTATGATTTTATTATTATTATTATAAAATTGAAACCATAAAATGTATATACATATAGAAAAAAGGAATGGAACGAAATTTGAATCCTAACCTAAGTCTAACATAAGTTGATATTTAAAAAAAATAATTAAAAAAAAAAAAAAAAAAATGCACCCTAACTATCAAACGCATACAATTAAAAGGAAATCAAATAGTTCTGAATATGTGTTTATGCTTGCAAGTTCAAAGAAGCTTGGACGGCGGCAAAAGGACCACGAAACAGAGGAAGGCGCTGATGGAAGGCAACTCAAATGGAGACGAGGACGGGGCTCACGCGGAGGAGGCAAACGCTATCTTCAGTAGTTTGTGGCAGTGAGGAAGAGCAAGATGACGACTAAACTCAGCAAAAGACTGCGTGGAACGTGGGATGGACAGTGTGAGGATGGCAGAAGGGTGCAGCGGACAACAATGGAATACGCAGGCAGAGGGACATGAGGGATATGGAAGGATTTGATAGGGGATCGAGTGCAGGAATAGCTACGTGAGGAGGGAGATGTTTTAATTTTTGTTTGCAGGCAATGGAGATCACGCAGGTTTGGACAACGGCAGGGAGTTTTAATGGGCGAGGAGTGATGTCCGCGTGAGATGGATCACTGGACACTTGCGTGGAGGGATAACGCAATAAAAATCAAGCGGATTTCCTTTTTATGGTTGCTTGCAGGTATGGCAGCTGTGTGTGGGGTAGGGTGAGATGAGCAGCATGGAGAAAGCTAGACAGCAATGGCAAAAAATGATCAGGCAGCTCACGGGAAGGTTTGCAGATCCAGACAACATAAAAAAATTGAGATTTTCTATCAGAAAATAAAAATCGACCTTGGACAACAGAGAAACTGAAACCGGCGGCCCAGAAACCATTGAACAAATGACTTTCAAAAAATTTCAATAGAAATTTTGAATCGTGTTGCTTCAAATTTGTGAATTGAACCCTTATAAAAAAAATTGCCAGATTTTCAAACCCTTGAACCACAAAAACGTGCACCTATAAAAAAGGGGCTCTGAAGCAAATATTCCTACTAGAGCTGATCCTGAAGGCAGATCTTACCCTCCAGGGTCTAGATCTGGCTTCAGATAAAATGTTTTTTTCCAACCTGCAACCTGCAAAAACCGAACACCTAGAAATAAAATGTGGAAGGAAAAAACCTAAAACCCTAACAAAAACCAACTAAATAATTACAGTAATTACAAATTAAAGGCTCTAAATAGACAGATTTGCCATTATGCCACAGAAATATTTTCAGAATTTTAAATTTAATGTGAGGTGCTTTAGAAAACCCTTCGTGCATTCACCAAAAAATTTCAAATGATAAGCCCGGAATCAAAACTGGCTGGGCTCTTCAAAAAATGCAATCCGGGAGTTGGCTGGTTCAGCGGAGAACTTCCCCGAACGCCTGGTAATCTCAAAAAATGATTTCCCGCACAGCTTAAATCAACCATTAACGAAGAAGGAGAAAACGATACTAAAATCCAAATGTAATAGAGATACTTGTCATCATATCCAAAAATTTAACTACCATTCAAACCCTAGCAACTAAACAAGATACCTGTGTTTAAAATCACCTTCATCAAGCTATCATCAATGGCTGAAAATAAATTTATGCAGAAAAATAAAACATCTTACAGCGATTCTAGAAGAGTAACACCAGCAAGATTTCAACCCCAAAGTCTTTCTTTATTGCACAAAAAATGACTACGGGAGAGCTTTCTTTAGCACAAGACTCACAAATCGAATGATCTCAAATGACACCTAACACCCTATTTAAAGAAAAAAATTCCCAACGGCTAGTTCAAGTGATCCATGTCAAACTAATCTCGACCGTCGATGAGGATCAAAATCTCTTTTAATCTCATCCGTCGAAATTTTAAATACATTTTAATATATTAAAAAATTAAAATCTTGCATTTATTTACTCAAAACTTTGACTTATTATTATTTTATTATTTTATTTTATTTTATTTTTCAAAATTTTTATTTATTTTTTAATTTATTTTTTAAATTTTATTTTATTTTATCTTTTATTTTTTTTAGTTATTTTTAATAAAAAAATTTAATTTTATTATTCTTTTTTATTTTTTATTTTATATATATATATATATATATATATATATATTATTTTTTTTGTTGGACCCTCGAACTTAGCCTTTGAAAAAAACACCCAGAACCTAGGACTTATGAGGGGATAAAACATTTTCTAACCCTCAAGACACTTTACATCATGACCTGTACAATTTTGCATCTCAAGGGGGAAAACCCATTTGACATAGACCCTCATAGACTACCCAGTTCTGCGACACAAATATAATCTAGCAGATCAAAAAATTTGTAATAACTTGATCAAATAATTAGGATTATTTCTAAATTACTTTCACATAGACTCGATTTAGCACACTAGGACTCCCCTAAGATTCTACTGACAAAATCCATTCCGACTTTGGAGTTAGGCTGAAGGAAAACTCTGCCGATCATGAATCGATGAGACAAAAAACCTTCCGGAACGTAGATTATCACTAGAAAATTAGGTTTGCCTAGGCAAATACATACATGACACAGATCTACTAAGATTATTTACAATTTACACATGCAGACTGGGTTTACAACATAACATGATCGCGCTGATGATTACAGTTGAATGGCACAGACACGTCGATCAAGCACTATCCCTTTTGCGAAAAAGGGGGTGTACTGCTATGGGTAGTTGACACGCAGTGGTCAACATCTTACTCTACTTGGGGACACGACGTTGCACTATAGGAATGTGAGAATCCAAAATCTGCATCCACACAACACAACAAAACATAAGTAGCGTCCATCCAAAAAAATCATCATATAACATTAAGCACAGGAAAGATATAAGCTCTTCATTTATTAACTATCTAGTAACATGAAAAGTAAATCTAATCCTAAAATAGAAATGAAAATGCTGAAAAAACAAGGAGTAGGGTTAGAAATACATCTGATGCCCCATGGCATCAGATGTGTTCAATATAGTGTATACTGAGCATTTTCCTGCTTTCAGGCAAATTTGTCGGTTGCTTCTCGGATGTACCATGTTCAATTCTGCATACGGTAAAACTTTTTCCTATCTGAAAATCAAGTTGCTCGCAGCCATCTGATGCGTCAAATCTTCTTCTTTTTCTCTTTCTTTTGCGTTTTTTCTTTGTGTCAGGTTGTATTACTAATGATGTGGAATTTTCTGCTTCAAAGCTCTCAAATGAACTATGTAAGATATGCATGACATGTCTTTCTTCATTCTGCATCTGCGCTGCCAAAGATGATGGATCAATCTCACAGGTGCCATGATTTATAACTTGATCTTCTATGACTGGTGGATTAGCCGTGTGAGCATCAACCTGATTATTAATTTCCCTTTTATCCAGGTCACCTTCATTTATCCACTTTTCAATGGAACAAAAGACCTCATAATAAGATGGAGCTTGTTGCAACAGATAAAGAGGCTCCTGATCCGCTGACCGTTGTTGAATTTTCTGAACCTGTATTTTAATGGCATCTCTCTGACTAGAGTGTCCAACCTTCATAGCACTTGATTTCCCTGGCATGGTCTTCTTCCATGGTCAATAACTTATTCTGAAGACATATCTGATTAGCTTCCATATCTCTTATTACTTTATCGTCATTTGCCTTTATGGTCATCCAGCAATGTTGCATAGAGTTTATCTCTTTCTTATAATTTTCTTGCATGGTAGCCAACTGATTATTTTAATCGAATTCCATGATCGTCATATTTTCCTCTAAGCCTGATAACTTGCTTTGCATAAAATTAATTTCCCTGTCATGATTAGCTTTCATGGTCTCAATTTCCTTAGCATGCTGATTTTGCATTTCAGTTACGTGATAAGAGTGTTTAATTTTCATGATCTCCATCTCCTTATCACGTTTTTCCAGGCGGGTGCATAAAGTTCTCACATCATTGGTGTAATTAGTTTGATTGATCTCCATATTTTTTTACCCGCCGCATTAGTTATTTTATAATTTGCTTCTGATTTTCCCTTTCATTGTCGACACTGATTTTACAATTTGTCTCTGCTTTTCCACTATCATGGATTTGATCTGCAATGGTACAGGTGGATGGCACATTCTGATATGAAGAATTGTCTTGAAATCTTTCATCGACAGCTGGACCTTTCATAAGATTACTTTCATTCTATTGCACAATTTTAGGGGCACAAGGTGAGCTATCTGGATAACCATATCTATCTTTAAAAGCATTGACAATGTCTTGTAAAGAAGTGAAAGAATCTTCAGGACAATTATTAAACCAATTCAAAGCATCGCCCTCTAAAGAAAGGACAAATAGACGCATTTTGACATTTTCATGATTATATTGAGGAAGTCTACAATATATGATCATTATACGAGTAAACTTGCTTAAATGCTTTCTAACAGCCACTGAATCACCACCTGAGAACAAAGATAATTTAGAAATGGCCACTTCCGGAACATCATGGAGATCATCAGTAAAATGACATGGGTTAAACGAATAATCCATGATGAATAATGACGGACCAAATGGATGATAGAAAGAGATCTCTGCTAAAGAAAACCAAGAGATGAAAGAAGTGGAGTCGCCACTTGAACAATGAATCTAATTCTAAAATCCAAAAAGCAAACGACAAGCAGGTATGAGGGCGGCTTCTTGTCTAGAAAAAATAAATGAAAAGAAATGGAGTCGCCACCCAAACAAGAAACGAGCTGAAGAGTAGACGCTGATAGGACGAAAGATAAGGCGATGAAAAGATCCAAATGATGCCAAAAAATGTTGACTCTGCCAGCTCAAATGAGAGATGAGAAAGATGAAAGAATGATGAATGTCGAATAAACCAAGGACAAAAAAAACTTTGTCCCCGGCAACGGCGCCAAAAATGTTCTCGCACAAATTGTCTAAGCAGCACGACAACACTCAGGCCAGACGCTGTCACCCTGATCCCCAATCCCTCCGTTTAAGCCGTCTCCCAAGGCTAAGGGGGGTAGACACTACGGGATGAAGGAAGACCAACTATGGACTAGTTGCGTTGGGAGACACAGCAAGGCAATTTAGCACCTGATTGATTTTAGAAATTAATGTACTAGTGCCTTGTGGAGTTAATGATTAAATGATTATTTATTAAATGTTGCAGAAATATGAACCTTGTAAAACAATCATTTATCATCAAATATCCCAAACAATACAAGCTATTCAATAAACTCACAATGCTTTAATAATGATCCAGCAATTAAATTTCTAAAGATTAAATGCTTTAAACGACCATACAATTTAAATGCTAACCAGTTTCGAATAGTTAATCTCCAGATATACACATTTAAGCACATTTAACTATACCATAACAAAAAAAAGGCTTTAAAAGGAATTTCCAATTTTTAATTAGTCTTTTTTCATAATTTTTTAATTTTTTAATTTTTTTATGAGATTTTTTTATAATTTTTTGATTTTTTAAATTTTAAAAATAAAACAAAACTAAAGTCTAAATAAATAAAATTTAAATCTAAATAAATCCTAAAGACTAACTCCTTTTAACTTTTTAATTTTTATGAAATTTTTTATTTTTCATGAATGAAATAAAAAAATAAAACAAAACTATCCCAAGTAATGTGAACAAAAAAAAACCAAACTAAAATCTTACTAAAAATAAACCAAACCCAAAATTGCTTTTTATATTTTTATACTTTTTGATATTATTTTTAAAATCAAAATTTAAACAAAATTAAATCTAAATTAAAACTAAGACCTAAGACTAAAAAGCTAAGCTAAAAACAAAATGAAAGAACTAACACCTCATCTATAACAAAAAATAAAAATCTATAAAATTCAAATCCTAATTAAATAAAACTCTAAATTTAAATAAAAATAAATAAAAATTTAACCTGGCCTAAAACCAAAATATTAATCTAAGCTAAAATTTGTCTTTAAAAAAAACTAAAAGAGACTTTTTTAAAAACTTTTATGATTTTTTTTATTATTATATATATATATATTAAAATCATAAAATGTATATACATATTAAAAAAGGAATGGAACGAAATTTGAATCCTAACTTAAGTCTAACGTAAGTTGATAGTTAATGAAATGAAAAAAAGGGATATGCACCCTAACTATCAAACGCATACAATTAAAAGGAAATCGAATAGTTCTGAATATGTGTTTATGATTGCAGGTTCAAAGAAGCTTGGACGGCGGCAGAAGGACCACGGAACGGAGGAAGGAGCTGATGGAAAGCAGCTCAAATGGAGACGAGGATGGGGCTCACGCGAAGAAGGCAAGCGTTGTCTTCAGCAGTTTGTGGCAGCAAGGAAGAGCAAGATGACGACTAAACTCAGCGAAAGACTGCGTGGAATGTGGGATGGCCAACGTGAAGATGGCAGAAGAGTGCAACGGACAACAGTGGAATACGCAGGCAAAGGGACGTGAGGGATATGGAAGGATTTGATGGGGGATCGAGTGCAGGAATAGCTGCGTGAGGAGGGAGATGTTTCAATTTTTGTTTGCAGGCAATGGAGATCACGCAGGTTTGGACAGCGGCAGGGAGTTCTAATGGGCGAGGAGTGATGTCCGCATGAGATGGACAGTTGGATACTTGCGTGGAGGGATAACGCAATACAAATCAAGCGGATTTCCTTTTTATGGTTGCTTGCAGGTATGGCAGCTGCGTGTGACGGGTAGGGTGAGATGAGCATCGTGGAGAACGCCGGACAACAATGGCAGAGAATGATCAGGAAGCTCACGGAAAGGTTTGCAGAGCCGAACAGCATAAAAAATTTGAGATTTTCTGTCAAAAACTAAAAATCAACCTTGGGCAGTAGAGAAACTGAAACCGGCGGCCTAGAAACCCTTGAACAAATGACTTTCAGAAAATTTCAATAGAAATTTTGAATCGTGCTACTTCAGAGTTGTGAATTGAACCCTTATAAAAAAAATTGCCAGATTTTCAAACCCTTGAACAACAGAAACGTGCACCTATAAAAAAGGGGTTTTGACGCAAATATTCCTACTAGAGCTGATCCTGAGGCCAGATCTTACCCTCTAGGGTCTAGATCTGGCTTCAGATAAAATGTTTTCTTCCAACTTGCAACCTGCAAAAACCAAACACCTAGAAATAAAATGTGCAAGGAAGAAACCTAAAACCCTAACAAAAACCAGCTAAATAATTACAGTAATTACAAATTAAAGATTCTAAATAACCAGATTTACCATTATGCCACAGAAATATTTTCAGAATTTTAAATTTAATGTGAGGTGCTTTAGAAAACCCTTCGTGCATTCACCAAAAAATTTCAAATGGTAAGCCCGGGATCAAAACTGGTCGGGCTCTTCAAAAAATGCAATCCGGGAGTTGGTTGGTTCTGCTAAGAACTTCCTCGAACACCCGGTAACCTCAAAAAATGATTTCCTGCACAGCTTAACTCAACCATTAACGAAGAAGGAGAAAACGATACTAAAATCCAAATGTAATGGAGATACCTGCCATTATATCCAAAAATTTAACTACCATTCAAACCCTAGCAACTAAACAAAATACCTGTGTTTAAAATCACTCTTCATCAAGTTATCATCAATGGCTGAAAATAAATTTATGCAGAAAAATAAAACATCTTACAGCAATTCCAGAAGAGTAACACCAGCAAGATTTCAACTCCAAAGTCTTTCTTTATTGCACAAAAAATGACTACAAGAGAGCTTTCTTTAACGCAAGACTCACAGATCGAATGATCTCAAAAGACCCCTAACACCCTATTTAAAGGAAAAATTCCCAACGGCTAGTTCGAGTGATTCATGTCAAACTAATCTCGACCGTCGATAAGGATCAAAATCTCTTTTAATCTCATCCGTCAAAAATTTTAAATGCATTTTAATATATTAAAAAATTAAAATCTTGCATTTATTTCCTCAAAACTTAACTTATTATTATTTTATTGTTTTATTTTATTTTTCAAAAATTTTATTTATTTTTTAATTTATTTTTTATATTTTATTTTATTTTATTTTTTATTTTTTAGTTATTTTTAATAAATAAAAAATAATTTTATTATTATTTTTTATTTTTTATTATATTATTTTTTATTTTTTATTTTTATTTTATTTTTGTTGGACCCTCGAACTTAGCCTTTGGAAAAAACACCTAGGACCTAGGACTTATGAGGGGATAAAACATTTTCTAACCCTCAAGACACTTTACATCATGACTTGTACAATTTTACATCTCAAGGGGGAAAACCCATTTGACATAGACTCTCATAGACTACCCAGTTCTGCGACACAAACATAATCTAGCAAATCAAAAAATTTGTAATAACCTAACTAAATAATTAGGATTATTTCCAAATTACTTTCACAGACTCGATTTAGCACACTAGGACTCCCCTAAGATTCTACTGACAAAATCCATTCCGGCTTTGGGGTTAGGCTGAAGGAAAACTCTGCCGATCATGGATCGGTGAGACCAAAAACCTTCCGAAACGTAGATTATCACTAGAAAATTAGGTTTGCCTAGGCAAATACATACATGACACAGATATGCTAAGATTATTTACAATTTACACATGCAGACTGAGTTTACAACATAACATGATCGGGCCGATGATGACAGTTGAATGGCACAGACACGTCGATCAAACACTCTCTCTTTTGCGAAAAAGGGGTGTACTACTATGGGTAGTTGACACGCAGTGGTCAACATCTAGCTTTACCTAGGAACACGTTGCTGCACTGTAGGAATGTGAGAATCCAGAATCTGCATCCACGCAACACACAACAAAACATAAGTAGCGTCCATCCAAAAATCATCATATAACATTAAGCACAGGAAAGATATAAGCTCTTCATTTATTAACTATCTAGTAACATGAAAAGTAAATCTAATCCTAAAACAGAAATGAAAATGCTGAAAAAACAAGGAGTAGGGTTAGAAATACAGAGGATGCCCCATGGCATCAAATGTGTTCAATATAGTGTATACTAAGCATTTGCCTGCTTTCAGGCAAATCTGTCGGCTGCTTCTCAGATGTGCCATGTCCAATTCTACATACGATAGGACTTTTTCCTATCCGAAAATCAAGTTGCTCGCGGCGATCTGATGCGTCAAATCTTCTTCTCGTTCTCCTTCTTTTGCGTTTTTTCTTTGTGGCGAGCTGTATTACTGATGACGTGGAACTTTCTGCTTCAAAGCTCTCAGATGAAGTATGTAAGATATGCGTGACATGTCTTTCTTCATTCTGCATCTGCACTGTCAAGGATGATGGATCAATCTCACAGGTGCCATGATTTATAACTTGATCTTCTATGACTGGTGGATTAGCCGTGTGAGCATCAACCTGATTATTAATTTCCCTTTTATCCAGGTCACCTTCATTTATCCACTTTTCAATGGAACAAAGGACCTCGTAATAAGATGGAGCTTGTTGCAACAGATAAGGAGGCTCCTAATCTATTGGCCTTCCCTGGTTTCTTTCATCCTCTGACAGTTGTTGAATTTTCTGAACTTGTATTTTAATGGCATCTATCTAACTAGAGTGTTCAACCTTCATAGCATTGATTTCCCTGGCATGGTCTTCTTCCATGGTCAATAACTTATTCTGAAAACATATCTAATTAGCTTCCATATCTCTTATTACTTTATCGTCCTTTGCCTTTATGGTCATCCAGCAATGTTGCATAGAATTTATCTCTTTCTTATAATTTTCTTGCATGGTAGCCAACTGATTATTATAATCGAATTCCATGATCGTCATATTTTCCTCTAAGCCTGATAACTTGCTTTGCATAAAATTAATTTCCCTGTCATGATTAGCGTTCATGGTCTCAATTTCCTTAGCATGCTGATTTTGCATGTCAATTACGTGATCAGAGTGTTTAATTTTCATGATCTCCATCTCCTTATCACGTTTTTCCAGGCGGGTGCATAAAGTTCTCACATCATTGGCATAATTAGTTTGATTGATCTCCATTATTTTTTACCAGCCGCATTAGTTCTTCTATAATTTGTTTCTGATTCTCCCTTTCATTGTCGACACTGATTTTACAATTTGTCTATGCTTTTCCACATTCTGATATGAAGAATTGTCTTGAAATCTTTCATCGACAACTGGACCTTTCATAAGATTGTTTTCATTTTGTTGCACAATTTTAGGGGCACAAGGCGAGCTATTTGGATAACCATATCTATCTTTAAAAGCATTGACAATGTCTTGTAAAGAAGTGAAAGAATATTCAGGACAATCATTAAACCAATTCAAAGAATCACCCTCTAAAGCAAGAACAAATAGATGCATTTTGACATCTTCATGATTATATTGAGGAAGTCTACAATATATGATCATTATACGAGTAAACTTGCTTAAATGCTTTCTAACGGCGACTGAATCACCCCCTTAGAACAAAGGTAATTTAGAAATGGCCACTTCCGGAACATCATGGAGATCATCAGTAAAATTACATGGGTTAAAACGAATAATCCATGATGAATAATGAGGGACCAAATGGATGATAGAAAGAGCCTACAACTTGACCCATTGCATTCCTTCATCCTTTCAAAAGTATTATTTCTACATTACATGGAATGTATATTAATATTGTCAAATGCTTCTCTCAAGAACCTCCAAAATGATGGTTCTTATAGGATCATGATGATCCACCTTAGCAAGATGACTACCTCTAACATAATGTTAGATAATGCTCGGATGAACAATATGCAAAATGGTCTATCTATATTTTTAAAAATTAGATGATTCGTGCAAGGCAACTTAATCATGTAGACCCTGCATATGCTACTATCACATGCTTCTCTCTATGATGTTATGCAAAATCAAGACTCTTTTCAAGTAAACAACAATGCATATTATCCTAAGGAAAGACCA
The DNA here is from genome assembly GCA_031772625.1 of Pinus tabuliformis. NCBI lineage: Eukaryota > Viridiplantae > Streptophyta > Pinopsida > Pinales > Pinaceae > Pinus > Pinus tabuliformis. Next base: position 716,347,613 of record CM062807.1, on the reverse strand, counting down.
ATTTTACCAGGAACATGACAAACAAGATGCCTTAATAGTAGAGATCTTTCACGTCTTCTTTCTTCAACTTCTTCTTAAGTTCTCCCATTTCTTCGACTACATGAGCCTCACTTCTTTCCTTGAATCCTTTCTTTTGTTGTTTGGTTGGCTTGGACAATCCCTCTTATAGTGTCCATATTCATTGCACTTAAAGCATTGAACCTTAGACATGTCTTTATTCTTAGACTTCCCGAACTTTCCTTTCTTTATCTTCTTGACGTGAGCTAAAAAGGCTTTACACTTCTCATTTGATCCAATGTCATCTTTTACCTTGATCCTTGATTCTTCCAAAATACATTGTGCCCACAACTCATCAAAGAGAGTTGAATCTTTCTTAGAGTATATGCTTGTTGCTAAGTTGCTCCATTCTGGTGGCAATGCATTTAATACATATGTGATCATTTATGAATCAGAAATGGTCTCTCCAAGCCCCTACAAGTAATATCTTAATTGAGATTTCTTCATTAGAAAGGATGTCATGTCCTTGTCCTTTGATTTCTTCATCTTGTATAGTTTAGTCCGCAAAGACATCTTTTGTCCTAATGTACTCACAGAGTACAAGTTCACTAGCTTGGCATACATAGCCTTGGAAGTTTTCAAATTTGTAACGAATGGAACAAGAGGATCCTTGATTGATTCAATTATGATCCTTTGTGACCTTACTTCTCCTTTCCTGTACTTTACTAGTTCTTGAGTCTTGTCTTTGCTAGGTTCAATGATTTCCCCAATTACATATTCCATTACCTCATGCTCTATCAACATCAGATCAATCATTTTCTTCCATGCTAGGTAATTTAATGCTCCAACAAGCTTATTGCTCTCCTTGCAGAAAGAACCCATATGACCAGTAGATTCAGAAATAGAGTAATAATATGATACTTGATAACTAAGATTATCCTCTTCCTTGATGATGTCTTCAACCTTTCTTGATGCCTTTACGACCCTTGAAGAAACTTCAATAATGTCCTTGAAAGATGTTCCCTAGGATTCTTCCAACAACAACTTTCAAGAGTGATGAATGGTACCAATATCCTTTAGATGCTTCCTTCAAAGATACCTTTTAATGAGCCTTTAGATCTTCCCTTCTCAAGAGACAACCCTTTCTTGCAGTCTTCCTCTCAAACCCTCCTTTGATGAGAGCTTGATGTAGTCTTGACCTTCTTCAATGTAGAAACCCTCCTTCTAGATCAACAAGCCTTCAACTTATTTTCTAGTGTCCTTCCACTTCTTGATAATCAACATTTTCTTGTGTCGACAAGTTGATCCTTCTAGTTGCTCTCTTGTCCACCTTAGCTTTGAAACCATGTAAAAAATTCAAAGTGGCGGCTTATTAAATCAATTTTTCTGTTACCTTAATATTTGCTTGTGAACTTACTTAGTCTTCTTGTGTTCTTTATTTAGATTTTTTCATCAAACAAATATCAAGGACAGAAATAGCAACAACAAAGGACATAGAAATTAGGCTCTCAACGAAGGCAAAACCCCTCCAAGAGGAAAACCCGAAAAGCTCTTCTCTTCTTATAGAATTTGCTTCCAATGAGACAGCAAACACCTAACCCTAGACCAAGTCCTCCAAGTACCAACTCAGCCCTTCCAAAACAAGTCCTTCGTTGATCTAGCTCCAATCGGCTTCACACTGCAACTTTGACCTCCCAGCTTCAGTACTACTTCTTCAACTTGCAACTTCGACCCTTAAAACTGTTGCAGAAACCCTAATCCAACCTCCTCATGAGACCTTCCTTGAGCAAGACAGCTCCAACCAAGGTCAAAAAGGTCACTATAGGGTAGTTCTTCCTTCCAATGACAAGAGATTGCACTTCGTCCTACTGTGACTCGAATCTGCAATTTCGGCCCCTTTTATAGCTGCAAAAACCTTAGTTTTCACGTGTGAGAGAGAGAGAGCCCAAAAACATATTTTTCCTCATCTTCTTGGATCATTTTTGCCTTCTAGACCTTTGCTCCTTCTTCCTTGTCTCTTCTTGCCCTAGAACGAACTTTTTCTCTTGAGATCGAACTTCTTGGTGAGTGAGTGCTAACTAAGGTCAAACTACTCCTTTATATAGCCTTTCCAAGGGATCAAATTCCCTCCTTTAAGCCGACTTGTACTTTTGGAGTTTCCAGGACTTTCTAGACTCAAAAATAATTATTTTTGCAATTACATTTTGCCTAGAAAGATCATATAAACATGTGGACTATTTTGACTAATAACAATAAATCTTAAGACCTAACAGACCCTAGAAGCATGAAGAACATGCTTTTACCTAGAAGACCATCAATAAGAAGCATGAAACCCATGCTTTAATTATCATAACTTTTTCTTTTCTTCTTTTGTTTGTTACATAGGATACATATTGAAATGAGTACAACAATTATGAAGACCAAAACTATTTACATTTTCTACACAAACCATTGTCTATTACAACCAAGTTAAGGAAAGAAGAATTTAGCAGGGAAACAACTATAATGCAAGGATGTATAATCACCTATTTTATCATTGTTCTTTCAATGTCCAATGTGTTGTTAGAAAAGTATGAAGCACATCACCCCAACCAATGTTGATCCGCCAATGCATCCTAACAATATAGGCACCAGCTCAATGACTATTTCCCTAACTATGGTGTTGAATTAGGCAGTGTTGCGTTTAGAACTAAAACGAAGTGATTAACATACATGTTATATCAAAATCAAACAGCAAATAGACGCAACAAATCTAGAAAAAAAATAAGGAAAGTCAAGTTATCTGTGAAAAAAGAATGAGTTGAGTAGCGCATAAAGCAGCCCGCCTTGAGACCTCGAGCTTCACGATTGGGAAGACAGGGGAGTAATTGGTACTAAGATTCTAACAAGCATCCTTGGCAACTACTATTCGTAAGGGTGGGCCAACACTGAGCGAGACCATATAAGGAGCCAATCACATAACCGTTATTTGCAAAAGTGTTTTCTATGAGCTTCCCAGATAAGGCAGTGGCTCTCTGAGAGAACGTCTGTGGAACACTGTCATTTGTGGAGCCAAAGACATGGGAAGCCCCAAGGTCGACATCCTAACCGTATAAACTAGTATTCTCATAGCAGATGAAACAATCGTCCAGATGAACCCGACCACCAGTAGATTGGGGTAGTGTGCCGTTACTTGAGTCTTCTCTTTCGTGACACATTCTAAGCACTCTTGGGCACTTAAGTGCTTCCGACACACTGCAAGACCATACACAGGATTCATTTTTCCAAATTTGTTTATATTGAAGTAGCGAACTGCATGTGTGCGGAAGAAAGTTTGTATTCCTTGCTCCGCACACACAATTCCCCTTCACACCCTTTCTCCCACACATACCCTCTTTCTGCACATACTTTATTCCGCACACATCCCTGATTCCATACCCCTGTTCTTCCGCACAGTAGTAGAAACAGAAGGTGCCGCCATGTACAAAAATCCGTTTTTGAATAAGGAAAAAACATGGACCCCGCACTACCTTAATCGCATCAGCATACTAATAACCACCAAAATAGAGGTAAAGACTATGCTGCTTTGCAACGATCTCACTTGTTAATTTTTGGAGTGCCATCTTTGTATCCTCAAAAGTCTTTTGTCACTGTCCAATTAGGAGATGGGATGCTCTATCCTTTGCGAAAATTGATATGCTTGTCCATATCTCGCTCCATGTTCGATGACGGGTCAGAAGTTACGTCCTCCCGTTATCCTTCAAGGCTCTCGGTCAATACAAACCAGCAAATAGTCTGAGCACAATTTTCGTTGTTTAGATCACAATTCGAATGATCTGCATCCATTCGGATTTTTCACAAACCCTTTAAATCACAGTTTGAAGATGGTGAAATTGCAGATTTGCTTCGTTGACATGAGTGCTACGAACCTTAGCAGAAAAACCATAGAAAGAGGGCTGGTCTGAGTGTCCATTATCCCACAATCTTGAAGAAAGCTTGATACACAACTTTTAAAATACCCCATTTGCAGTGACGTGCATCACTATTCCGCCAACCGAGAAATGCTCAAATTGCAATTTCTGTTGCTCAGATTTCAATTTCAACGATCTGGGTCGAATCACATTGGTCAAAAACCTCTTAACTCCCAATCTTCAAATCCCAATTTGACAATGGCGAGACTGCAGATTAGAGCTGCGAGATTCAAAGCATAAACCTGCCAGAAAAACTGTCGCTCAAAAGCCATCTCTCTGCATTATGTTAATTTGGTTCATCTCTACATCAATTCTAAATTCCATTATTTCCTCTTCTGCGTGCGTCAATTGTAACGCTATGAAAACGATGAAATTACTTTTACAGAGTAAAATTGCGTCAACGGGTGTTGTTAGGGACAATCACAACAATATACAAGACGAGAACCCTCTCCACTGTTGCTGCATACCGCATACCGCCAGGCTGCCAACCAGAAGAAGATGCACAAGATAGTGAGGACCACCCGCAGTTCTCTACGGAAGCTTCGCTTTAATTTTATAATGACAGAATGCGATGTGATGGTGCTTATAGCATACATATTCTGTCCTGATGAAGCTCATGCGTGAGGAAAGAATGTGTGGATATCATGAAACTTCTGGAAACCAATTTGATGGGAATAACTTCCCACATGTCCTTAGTTCAAGATTTTGTACAAGAAATATCATCCCTTTAACAGAATGACAAAAAAATCCACCGTCGAAGCCCAGCTAACTAAGAACTTTAAGGCTTCATACTCTGAAGCCATCTTGGCTTCAGATTGCAGGTATCTTTGGAGTCATCCAAATATACAAGGTATGTTTCGCAGGGTTATGCGTCATTCAAGCATTTTGTAAAATAGTTTGCGTGCAGCTTTACTTTGGCATTTTGCCAAACATATGGTTTGTCCCCTTAATTTTTTTATTTCTTGGCAAATGGTGAAATTCAAGGAAAAGTACATATACGCATATCTTATTCTACATAATACATGCGGCACTGAAAGTATTCAGTGATTACATAAGCTACTCGAAGTAATTAGAGTAAGATGCATCTAACCAAAAAAATAGATAAGTGAAGTTTTTATTTTGCATATGCCCGGTTCCTTGTGACCATGGGCTAACAGCAATGCAACCTGGACGTAAACTCCATTTTAAACGGGGGAAAAGAGATTCGATTCTTACACCTTTTCATCCAGGAAGGCTTTATCAATTGGACATGGATTTATCTTCATTATTATGCAGTATCTTGCTTTAAACTCCATGCGCGTCAGGTTTTTTTTTTATGTTCGGCAACAGTGAGGCTACAATATGGTCATGTCTAAGAATAACACCCAAATAGGACGGGGAATTGAACCAGTGACTTGACATCTAGGAGCGCCTTAACAGCACACCCATCACCGTCTATCCAAAACCCCATGGATCAACTTCATGTGCATCAGTTACTTTGTAGGTAAGACAATAATATGTTGGGTGCAATTTAAGTGTTTTATGTTTTTGTGTTTTTTTGGCGATACAACTTTTAGTGAGAGTGTTGTAACTTTTTGTTATTTAAATTACAGTTTATAATGAATAATAAATTTAGCTTCCTGAAAAAATCCTGGAACACTCTGGTTGTGCAGATTACACAGCTCGAACCTACGATTCCAGCAAATCTCTGAGAGATTTCGGGCAAAATTGAGCAGAAAATATACTCGGAAAAGACCAAAAATGTAAAACAATTAAACTGTGCATGATATTTTATGTGTTTTTTAAGTGAAAGTTTGAAGTGATTTGGTTGTTTTGGAAAGAGGTTTTTTTTCCTGATTTTTAAGTTAAAATTTTAATCACTAAGTTTTGTTTCTTTGATGATAAGTAATGAATCCATTCAAAACCTGCTGTTAAAAAAATTCAAAAATATTTTATGCAGTAATAAACAAAACCAAAAAAAGAGTCATGGTCCAACAGCAAAAGCCCCCATACTGAAAACTTCCTCTATTAATTTAAACTTGTAGCTAGTTGTACGTCCTTGACTGTGGATGTAACTCCATTACCTTGGTGTTTTTGATCTTTATTTTGTTATTTGAGCTCCACTCCTATCATAGCTCCTTTCGATTTTAGTTACTAAATTCTATAATTATAGTATCAGATGTAAGCACATTTCACCCTTTCAGGGTTGGTATTTGGCTTGGAGGTACTTGTCTTAATTGAGTTTCTGGTAACCATCGGTTTGAATAAACCATGTCAACCATTCTATCAGATAAACCATATAAATTGGAATTACCTGAATTTATAAGTTTTATTTATGTTTTAAGGAGACATAGGAAGTGAGAATAATCATAGAAGAGCCAATTTTTTGGGTAAGATGAGCAAAAGTCATTTTAAGAGCTTCCTTTTTTAAGCAGTGGATGTATTGATATTCACAAGTTGGTAAAATTTAGAAATTTGTAGGTAATGCTCATTTCACTAGGTCTGTTGCAGAGACAATCTAGTTTGTGTAGTGTGGCAAATGAAAAAGACAGATCAAACAATCCATGTAGTAGTTGAAATGGTCTAAGATGGGAGAAACTTCACAGCATAGTATTTGGCCTGGAGACAGTTGTCTCAATGGAATTTTCAGTAACCACTCTGTCAGATAAACTATATAAGTAGGAAGTACTTGATTCATGTTTTTAGGAGATAGAAGAAATGAGGATAGTCTTTGAAGAGTCAAAAAATTTAGGCAAGATAAGGAGCAAAAGCCATTTTAGGAGCGTTCTTGTTTTAATCAATGGATGTATTGATGTTTCAGAAGTTGGTAAATTTTAGAAATTTCTGGATGAAATTCCTCAGGTCTGTTGCAGACCCAGTCCAGTTTATGTATTTTAGCAATTGAAGAAGACAGATCAAACAATCCATGTGGCAGTTGAAATGTTCTAAGATGGGAGAAACTTCAGAAAACATAAATGAAGAAAGGTGGTGTTTAACACAAACTCAAATTAACATAACATTAGGGGAGAGAGATTTAAACCCTGCGCACCATCTAAGCAAGACCGATACTTTTACCAATTCATGGGTAACAGGGATGCCAAATCTTATGATAGAGCTCAGCAATGGCAGAATTTAGAGGAAGTGAATAAGTCAATTGGAGTGGAGAAAGAGAAGATTTTGCAATCAAGATATGAGAACAGAGAGATTTGAACCCTGCACGCTTTCTAAGCAAGACCAATGCTTTTACCAATTCCCTGGTAAGGATACCAAATCTCATGATGGAGCACAGCGATGGCAGAATCTGGAGAAAGTGAATAAGTAGATTGAAGTGGAGAAGAAGTTTTTGTAATCAAGACCAATTGATGAAACCCTAGAATTGGAAGTGGATGCTTAAATTTGCTCCAGTACTGTCAAAGCAAGGACAAGTGGCTATGGTATTTGTAGCATTTTTGAAAATTTTGTAACTCCCTAACACATCTAGAAATTATCGAGAGTCAAATCTTGAAACACTAGTTGCAATATTTGTAATGAAAATTAATTTAACTCGTTACTAATGGTAATACCCTAGAGTAAGGCGGGGAGAATCTTTACTTGTAAACGGGAGGAGGCCAATGTTTCTTCACGCACAAGTTGTTCAATTCCCGCTGTGCAACCTAAGTCACCAGATTTGCCAAATTTGAACCATTAAATTCGAAATTCGGCGATTTTCAAGGGCAAACGAACATATTCGTTCGAGTTCGCCATTAAATTCGGCGAACTCGAATTTCAAGTCGAATTTGATTTTCTGTCGAATAAAATTGCATGAAATTCGTTTAAAATCGTTGAAATTCGCCTACAGTTCATTAAATTCGTTTTTTTTTTTTTTTTTCGCGCGCCCGCGGGTTTTATTGTTCCTGTTTGGGACCTGGGTTTCATTGTTTCATTGTTTCATTGGCGCCGGCGGTCCAGACTCGTCACTCAGCAGACGCCATACTCCAGTCTCCAGTCACGATCGTAACTTGTAAGGGCTTGTGTTCACTGTTTACCAGGCCGAGAAAACTGCAGGCGTGCCCACTGGCGCGTGAGTCTACAGCTGGAAATTTACCACAGGCGTGCCCACTGCCGCGTGAGTATTTACCTGCAATTGTTTTAATTTTTATGGTAAATTTATTCGAAGCCAGAGATGCTGTTAAGCGGATGAGATGTTACCCTGAAGTTTATAACTATAAGCAACATATAATCGTTGCTCAACTAATCGTTACATATAATCGTTTATCAATGGTGACTCACGGGTCACCCAGTTCTTACTGGTGTCTGAGTTATTCAGTATTGACCTTCAGGTTTCAACAGATTAAAGTCCAAACCATGCATTTCATTTACATTTATTGTTTTTTTTATGTTTTCTCAAGTTTTTCACCCGGATGGTTGATAAGTTATAACTTATAGGGTCTTCTAGGGCTGCCCTTCTTTGTAAGTTAACCCCGTGTAGCTTTGCTGCATATTCAGAATTAGGAGTGAGATTGCATTAGTCAAATCACAAACAGAAGAATAAGACGAAGATATATAAATTGTTTACACCTCAACTTTCTTTGAATTTTCATTACTATTAAATAAAAAATAAAAAACTACAGATTCTCAAAAAAGCGTTCATTCTATTGACATTCCCAGCATAACATTCACCTATCAGCCAGCCACGTTTTGACATGATTTATTTAAACTTCCTTTTCCTTGAAAATTGACACAATTATTTAAACCCAAAAACTGATTTGTGAATTATCAAGTCTTGGAAAAGGAGATATAAGGGAGTTACCTAGGATTCATCAAAATATCCAGAATAAAGAACCCACCACAGGCTTCCAGCCTTCCACAGTGACAAGGCTGCTCTTTTGTCACACAACTTGGGGCATCAAGGAATTCCCACTTAACTGTGTCAAATGTATTCCTTGTCCAGAGTACTTAGGGGCCAGGGCTTCACACTGTTGTCTCAAATTCTTAAACATGCATCACCTAGCAACCAATTAACATAAGAGACAAGTTATTGTAGCTCTTGAAGGCTCTTCCTTCCAGCTGTCTGCACCAAGGCCTGAGCACATTTGTTCTGTATTTTAGGACACCAGATCAACCCTTAACCAGTCTTCACACCATCCTTCAATTACTTCGTTCTTCCTTATACAAGATCTGTCTGATTAGCACCTTACTTCTGGGGATATGTAGCCTTATTTGGAGCTGTTCTAAGTTCTAAGTCTAACCATAGACTATAGTCCAGTTTCCCAAACAAACATGTGCCCAAATCAGGAAGCTTATTCATAATAAATTCACAGGAAGCTTGAGTGCAGAATCCTGACTTCTGCCATCTTATTCAAATTCAGGACCTGTTTGTATCACAAAGACAGCTTTCGATTTAAAACAAAAATATAGGCTGCCATTTCCTTATCTGAGGTGGTTCGGTTCGGTTTATATTTCTGTGTAGAAGTGACTTGTTAATCTTGCAATATGTTTGCTGTCGGCCTGTAGGCTGTCACAGTTTGATCATGAACATTTGCTTTACAAGTTTACATGACTAACGAAAATGTAATTTCAAAAAAAATTGCAGGCATTTCAGACATTGCAGTGTCAGACATTTCAGACTTCTAGATTCCAATGGCACCCCCAAAATCAACTGCTGTAGCTTGGAATTTTATCCAAAAAGATGGTTTTAATCTTTCATGTCAGCTGTGTGGACATAATTTCACTGGCACTTTGACTAGAGCAGTGGATCACCTTCTCAGTATTAACAATGGAAGTGGAGGTGGTGTTGAAGCCTGCACTAAGATCACTGATGAACAAAAAGCCAAAGTGGAGAAAGACCATTCCAGTTCACAGATGCAAAGGCAGAAAAGGGTGAATAAGAGGCAGCGAATTGAGAGGGAGATTGCCATGTCTTCCTCCAACACCATTAATTCAGTTTCAGACATTCGTGGATCAAGTTCTACAGCTCCTCAAGCAAAAACAGGTGGGCCGAAAACATTAAATCAATTCTGGAAACCTGTTGAGAAACAGGAAGTTGATGACGCTGTTGCTGAGTATATTTATGCATGTGCAATTCCCTTTAATGTGGCGAGGAGTCCATATTTTAAAAATGTAATTAAAAAGACCATTGATTTTGGGAAGGGCTATGTTCCTCCTGGATCTGAAGCTTTAAGGACAACTTTGCTAAAGAGAGCGAAAGACAGAGTGACAGGAAAGTTGGCTGATATTAAAGAGTCCTGGAAGCTTACAGGATGCACAATTTTGAGTGATGGTTGGTCAGATTTGTGTCATTGCCCATTGATCAATGTGCTTGTTTATTGTCCTCAAGGGGTACTTTTCTTGAAGGCAGTGAATGCAATGGATCGAGTGAAGACATCAGAATTTATTTTTGGAATTTTGGATGAAGCGATTCAAGAAGTTGGAGTGGAAAATGTTGTCCATGTTGTTACAGATAATGCATCAAATTGTGTTGGTGCAGGGAAGCTGATTATGGAAAAATATGGGCAGATTTATTGGACCCCTTGTGCAGCTCATTGCTTGGATTTAATGTTGCATGACTTAGCCAAATTTCCTTGGGTCAATGAAACAATCTGAAGAGCCAAATCAATTTCAAACTTCATCATCAACCATCGTCTCACTTTGAGCATATACAGGAAGAATGCATCAAAAGAGTTGTTGAGGCCTTGTGATACAAGGTTTGCCACTTTTTATATTACTCTGAAAAGAGTTGTTGAGGAAAAAGCGAGCCTAAGAGCTGTTTTTTGCAGCACTGAGTGGGAGAGATCTACTCTCTCAAAAGAAACTAAGGGGAAAAATATTGAACAAATAGTGCTCAATAATGGCTTTTGGGAAAATGCAAACAAGGTTTTAAAAATTTGTGGCCCAATTGTTAATGTGCTCCGCATGGTTGATGGTGACAAACCTTGTATGGGTTTTGTTTATGAAAGCCTTGATCGTTGCAAAGAGGCCATTGCAACTGCTTTTGATAATGTGGAAGCTGATTACAAGGAGATATGGGATTTAATTCATCATAGATGGAAGATGATGCATAGTCCATTACACGCAGCAGCATGCTATTTGGACCCTAGATTGTTTGGGTTACCAAGACATAGGGACAAAGAAATCATGAATGGACTTATCCAATCTATTGAGAAGCTAAATCCAGATCCAGAGATTGCAGGTTTGATCAGAAGTCAGTTGAGAGCATACAGGTTAGAAGAAGGATTATTTGGAACAATATCAGCAAAGTATGATAGGAGCAGAAGTGATCCAGCACTATGGTGGGAATTTTATGGTTTAGGGGCACCAGAATTGCAAAATTTTGCAATTCGTATCTTAAGCCAAGGAACAAGTGCATCAGCATGTGAAAGGAATTGGAGTTCCTTTGACCACATTCATTCCAAAAAAAGAAATAGACTGTCATCTCAAAAATTAGAAGATCTTGTTTATGTTCGTAGTAATTTGCAGTTGGCATTGAAGAATGTGGCTAAAGAGTCATCCAATTCTTCTACTCCGTGGATCGATCCTGTTCCAAATGCAACAATGGATGATGCTGATTTGTACATTGATAGTGACATAAACACTGACAGGGAATTCACTGATGAATCTGGTGCTGAAGCATCTAGCAGATTCACATCTCATACTGCTCTTGATGACATAGAACTTTTTGATATAACAAGTGGGCAACAGGAACGTCAAGAATAAAACTTGTGTTCCTGTTTTAGATTTCTAGTTTAATTTTTGCATGAACAATTTGCTAAAGCCTAAAACTGTCAAGCTGGCTGCTACTTTAAAGTTTAAAGTTTAAACTGTCTTTTTATTTTATAAATTATGATGCAGAGTTTTTCATTGAACTGCCAAAAGAATATATATTTGATGTTCATTAATTAAATATCTTAGCATACAAGGGGTCCCTTACTGGGAAACTGTTTTTGTATATTTTTTTTATGTCAATCTATCTTTAAAAAACAGTTATGAATGGTTGCTCACAGCCTACAGGACTTGCTGCACTGGTCTGTTCTGAATTCTGTACAATTCTTTTCAAGTTATTTAGTGTTTCCATGTAATGATAGGTACATACTATCTATTGGGACATCAATGATCTGTTTTAAATCTTTTATGTTTTATATGTCAAGTTCTGTATACATGAATGATGAAGTAATTTACATTGTGTTTCAAGCTGACAATTTGTTTTGCAGACCTTGCAAGGGTTGGTCACCAAGTATCAAGCATTAAACATCACTTTTTTGTGGTCAAATCTCCAAATTTTCATTCCCTAGCTCTGCTAGTTATTTCTCTATAAGGCTGATCTGTGATTGGCATGTGTATGTGGGCTAACAAACTGTGGTTGCAGCAGTCATAAAGGTCTGATATTTGGTTTTGAGCTAACAATTGGTGAGTGCAGCTATTGAAAAATTGATCTATTCTGATATAAAATTTGATATAAGCATATAAAAGTCTGATTATAAGGATAACAATGATAAAACTCACTCTAAGTATACATGAAAGTATCCATACCATTTCTCATATGCATATGATATATCTATCTTTAATATACATTTTTTTTTTCGAATTTCTATATGTCGAATTTTATCGACAAAATTTGAGTTGCCGAACTTTATTCGAATTTCATGGTCCTCGAACTCGAACTCGAACTCGAACCTGGTGACTTAGTGTGCAACTAGGGGCTGCTCATGATTTCTAGTCTGCTCCTCGTCTTGGCTTGACTTATCTTCTTTATCTTCCCTCTTTAATTTGTCCCAAGCATCCTTAGCGGCCAGTCTTTCTGCCAAATCCTTTTGGTGGTGATCACCATTCCCAACGACTTCGCCATTGATCAGTACCTGGAATCTTACCATATTGTCAATCCAAGATTCTTTGTATTCGATGTCTTTCCCTTGCTTTTGGCATAGCTCTCGAAGCTTAGTCACAGGATGCAGTTCAAGTGTTTCTGGACTCACTAGTGGTTCTAACAGTGGTTGGAATACCTGCAGCTCCGACACAAATCTGACATGAATCTAAATTTGTAATACACCCATGGTTGCAAGGGGCAATCAAGGGAATGAAGTACCTCCCACACTCGATCTGAGGAATACCCAGAGTCAACAAACACTGCACCAGCTATGGATTCCACTATGTCAGCCAGAACCTTGGGGGGCTTGAAATTCCCACAACGGAAGGATTTGGATGCGTCTTCAATCTCTTTCACAAAGTCCTCGATCTGCACAACAAGGACTATCTCATTCATCTTCATTATCAGACAAAATCAATTGGGGAATCACTAGATTGAAGTGGCACAATAACTTACGATTCATTGCAGGCCCTGTGTATTGAGGAGGAGGAATTGATGAAATCCGTGCTTTACACAAACTCGTGCAAACTTCTCAGTGTCAACATTCTGAGAACGCAAGAGAGTTAAAGTGCCCTGTTGCAGATGAGGGTAAGTGCTGTAGAGATGCTTTGTTATGAGGTAATACAAAACTGAATCCCCCACAAACTCCAGCCTGCCATAGGACTCAGTATAATTAATCGATGAATGTGTTGTCGCTTCTTTCAGGGGGCCTTTGTTTTTAAATTCGTAGTTCAAAATGCCTTCTAATTTAGACATGTTGTCTTCTTCTAATCTAGACGCGCTGTCTTCAGTATCAATACCAAGAGACTGCAACGACTGAACAACTTGATCCATGGTGATACGATCCACAGTTTCAAAACCCACAAGCAAGAAGGGATCCCCAGTCAGAGTGTCGATTCACAGAAGGCAGGAGATGCCAAGAAATCACTGACGGGAAAATGAACAATTTCGTGGAAAATTAAAACTATCATTGAAAATTTAGGTGATTTTTTCTTTCACATATTGCATCATTAGAAAAAGTGTTGGCCTAAACTACTTTACTTACTTAGAGTTAAAATGAATCACTGTTTATCTAGAGAATATAAATCGGATGACTGTCACAGCCAAATCTTCAACAACAGTATCGACAACTAATTGACATGAAACCTTGAGCTAAACTCTATATCGATGTAAAATCAAAAACAATTTCAAGAGTCTAGAAAGAAGACATTTCTTTTATTACCGAACAGACGAGAATATTTCAAAAGTTCTCATGACTGCTAAAAGTAAAGTGGAATGTAGAATATCCTTTACTGGGCATGCACGCCACCAATATTAATAGTATCCTACTCATGTCCGCAGTGGCATTGAAACTCCTGGCTTCAACAGTCCCAGGGGAGTTTCGTATGTTGTATTAAAAACATCTTAAATTTAGGGGAAAAAATATATCCAAGGTGAGGGTTATTATATTGAAAAGAGCATCCATTGAAAATACTTCCTGCAAACAAAGGGTTGGCCTGTACTAGAGTGTTATATACCAAACCATACTAGGAAGTCTGAGTTTTGTTGCAAAGATTCAGAATTTTCAAGTTTGAATGCAGTCCTCTGGTTTTACTTCAACTCTGATGATAAAATGATCAGATGGGAGAAATAGATCACTCACTGTGAGGAGGGGAGCTCGGGTTTTCCATGACTTCGTCTCTGCATGTGTAGCCAACGCCAACATTGAGTCCTGCAATATGACGCGCTCCTGTTGCCATTCGTTCCTTTTCTTCCTCATACTTGAGATTTCGAATTCAAGCAGGGAAATCCTTTCCCTCGTCTCTTTCAGACTTGAGTTTTCGCTTTCAAGCCTGGAAACCCTTTTCCTCATTTCTTTCGAACTTGCGTTTTCGCTTTCAAGCCTGGAAACCCTTTCCCCCATCTCTTTCAAGCTTGAATTTTCCCTTTCAAGCCTGCAAATCCTTTCCCTTATATATTTTAGTTCGTCAAAGGAGCAGCCGCTAATTTGAGTTTTGCGCACAGATTTCCACAGCCACCTAGCTCCTGTACGACATACATTCATCAAGCTGAACAAAATAAATGAAACGAAGAGGAAGAAATTAAAATGAGAATCAAATATTAAATCCACCTGGGACTGTTTTCAATACGATTTCTTTTGATAATTCTCCAGCAGTCGACCACCAGGCAGGTCCATCGAATTGTTTAGCCTGGGCGATGGCATTATTTTTCAATCTTTTGCTCAACTCGCCAATTTTGCCAGCTACTCCACGGATGTTATCGAAATGCCCCATGATCCTCTGCTTATTCTCGCAAGCTCTCCGAAGTCCTGCAAACAGTAAACCCTGTCTGCAAGAACGGCAAAACCTCTTTTGCTAATGCTTGCATCTCACTATAAACTTAACAGCAGTTTCTGGGTCCATCATGATCGCCTTCAGTCCTTCATCAATCTGCCTTGCGCTGCTATCTGGCATGGTGATTGGGGCAAGGAGAACTGAAACGCAGCTGCCCTGACTGTCTAAGGAAAGTAAAATAAAACTACATTTCGATGAATAAATAACATGAAACACCGTTAACCGTCAAAAAAATCCTCATTTTTGAACAAATAACATAACCGTTAACCGAAAACACCTCATTTTTTTATTGACGCCTAAAACACTTCATTTTTTATTGGACGTTCTGGTGAGAAAATCTAGTGATGGAAATTTTGGTTATATTTTGATAAAATCTAATAAGGATTTTTGTAAAACCAAGTTACAGTCTTTAAATTTCAAAATTTTAGGTGTTTTTTATGGTGTTGAATCTATTTCTACCATAAAAAAACATGATTCAAACATTGTGTTTTCAAGATTTTTTGAAATTTTTTTACAGGATCTTAGCTTTTTTTCCACCAAACAACTCCCATTTTTGAAGGCTACGCTTTTCTTTCCAAGTTTTATTCAAAACATGCATCATAAAAGTGCAAAGTGCGTTATTTGTTTTCACTCTTTTTTTTGTTTAATTGGATGTGAAAATTGTATAATGTTTTGATATCTGTGTGAAAATTATAATTTAGGCATATAATTATGATTTATAGTTTTTAAGAATTTGTTGTAATTGTAGAAATTCTGCAAATTCTCTTCAAATCTACCTGTGAAATCTATGTAGAAAATTTGACTATAGATTAACTCAATA
Organism: Pinus tabuliformis; assembly: GCA_031772625.1. Lineage (NCBI taxonomy): Eukaryota > Viridiplantae > Streptophyta > Pinopsida > Pinales > Pinaceae > Pinus > Pinus tabuliformis. The sequence continues at coordinate 716,331,695 of CM062807.1, read as the reverse complement.
ATGCAATATTCCAAAGCAAAATACTATAATCTACTTCTACTATCAAACTTGCGGAAGCTTAAAGATCGAGCTGAATCAGAGTTGAACACATATAACCATAAGAAGAATAATCATTACACATTAAACACAGAAAATACTCAGGGGAAAGCCTTAGCTAAAAACCCCACTATCTGTATTATCATACAAGGTGGAAATATATCAGAGTTACACAAAGTCTTAACTCTCACAGTTAGTCAGCTCTCAATACAATCCTCTTGGATTCTCACGGGCAAACAAGGCTTCTCACAAACCTTCTCCTCTGCCCTCCAAGCCTCCTATTTCCTTGCGCAGTTTCCTGAGTGATCCCCCTGTTACCAAGTGTAACACTGATCACTCACACTGATCTCACGCCCTGTAAAACTGCGCAATCCTAAAGGAACCTTACCTTGACTACATGGATGAGTTTCTTTTATAGGAAGACACATGCAACTGATAATAACCTGTCCTTGATAATTAGCTCAACTAGGTCTTTCTCGGAATAGACATGCATGAGTTAATGAGGAGAGAATCTTCAATTATTTGGAGTATACTAGTTGGATGCATGCATGCATTAACTGACTGAACTCACAATTAGTTCCTCAAACGGTTTGGAACTAATTTAACTATACTTAACTTAGTAAACTGAACTAACTAATTACAACTCAAATATAACTCAATCTTATCTCCTTAATTAAGGGATAATCATTGCATGACTTCACAAAGACTTCTAACTTGAATTTCTCCAACTAATTAACTCAAGATGAATTAATTAATTATTTTTCAAGCAACTGGTGAGACTAAATTCGAATTTTAATTCAAGGACAAATTAAAATTGGAATATTTTGGATTCTATTTTTATCATTTCTTGTTGCTATTTTCAACACTCCTTCTCAACAAGAAAGGAATTCAACTCAATCCCGATCTTAAACCTTTGGAATGTTCTGCATGCAACACTTCTCTCTAGTGTTGTTGCTCCAGCAATCTCCAGAAACAAAAAAAACATCCAACCTAAATCAATATGATGCATCTGTCATCAAAGTCTTTCACTGCTATTGCCACTGTCAGCTGAAAACTTTGCGCTCATGTTGACTCTGTCTTTCTGCACTGTTGTCAATCCTTCTCTGCGCTCTTCAGTATCTGACTGCTCTAACCTCTATCACTTTGATTTCTCACTACATCAATCCCACTAATTCCTCCCGCTACAATGTACTTTGGGCTCCCATAGCAAGGTATGATCCATGAGATAAAACCTCTCAATGGACCCTGCCCAATTTCAGCCTCCTTGGGACTGTCACTTCACATCGCCCCACCTCACACCTGGAGGTATGGTTGCATGTAATCCCTCTGCCCACTTGGCTTGAAATTTCCCCCTATTGGAGGTTTCTGCATGAGTGGATGTCTCCACTCGGTCTCCTCTCAACATCTCCAATTGTGGCTCTTCCACAATTGTCTGAGACTTCTTCTAGGACTGCAGGTTGAGAGGTAATGTACTCTCCCTCTTAACCACCAAGTCTCTAACATTTGCCTTGCTCCTCAAGGCTTTTCATGCATCTTGAACCTCAAGAGCATACAGGTTCTTGACTCGTTAACCGATATGCTTCACCTGTCTCGTGGTGATGTGTCTAAGGAAATTTTTTCCTTACTGAAGACAACATCGTAGCCTTTGTCCTCCAACATCGTCACTGATACCAAGTTCTTCTTTAGTCCAGGCACATACTTCACATCTATCAAGGTGATAGAAGCTCCATGCTCCCTCTAAAAAGCAACTGTGCCCACTCCTGAAACACTATACCTTTCGTCGTCACCCATCTCCATGCGCATCTTTAGGTTTTTCTCCTCCAAGGCACTAAATAAAATTTTATCGTCGGTCATTTGGAATGAGGCTCCACTGTCAAGATACCAACCACAACCCATCATCGATGACACCATACATGCGATGAGGGTGAAGTCCATTTCAAACTAAGAGGCTAATGCCTCACCTTCCAATCCTTCCGAGGATCCCTTCTTGGACTTCTTCGATGGGCAATTAGTCACATAATGACCCATCTCAATTTGTAGTATGATATGAATTTGATTTGCACCACTAACCCCAAACTTCAAACTTCGAATTCTCTTCTTCGCATATTGTTCATAACTCCGATAAACTTGGCTCTGATACCATGTAGAGATTCTGCAAATTCTCTTCAAATCTACCTCTGAGATCTATGTAGAAAATCTAACTGTAGATTAACTCGATAATGCAATATACCAAAGCAAAATACTATAATCTACTTCTACTATCAAACTTGTGGAAGCTTAAAGATCGAGCTAAATCAGAGCTGAACACATATAATTATAAGAAGAAGAATCAATACACATGAAACACAGAAAATACTCGGGGGAAAGCCTCAGCTGAAAACCCCACTATCTGTATTATCATACAAGGTGAAAATATATCAAAATTACACAAAGCCTTAGCTCTCACAGTGTTATGAAACCAACTCAAGAAAAGATAGAAAAGATAGATCAACGCCTTAGAATTTAACCTCTTCGAGGGGGCAACCTCCTTTACATTACATAAATGAACAATTCTTTGATGATACAAATGAAAAGACCTCCTTTTTATATATAGGAGTCTAAGGGGTCATAACATAATCAGAGCCGACATAACAATAATAATGTAAGGGCACAATAATAACAATAGTAGGCTTCTATGAGGCACAGTAGTAACAATATGGACACTACATGGGTACATCAATATAATAAGTGGATTGTACTAATAACAATAAGGGGTTACACTAGTAGTATAGGGGCCTAACATGCCCCTCTCCTTCAAAAAGCGTTGTCCTCAATGCTTGAGTAGTTCTTGATGCTTTTGTATAAAATTCTTATCCTCCCATGTGGAATCTTCAGCGGGTAAGTTCTTCCACTTGATGAGATACTCTGAAATTGATCGATTTCGTAGCTGTCGAGTTCATGTTTCTGTGACTGCTCCAGGTTCCAATATGATTTTTCGTTCCTCTTCAATTTCTGGCAATATTGTTTGAATTGAGATCTTTTGCAACTTTTGAATAAGTGACCATACTTCTTCATCTTTCTTCCATTCATCCCTTGCTTCATTTATCCAATCTGGTTGGATAATAGAAATAGCACAAAACAATGCTTCCACATCCTCATCCTTGAAGACTCTTCCCATTCGGTAAGGTTGCCATTTTTTAAGTGCATGTAGTATTGCCGACATTTCCTTCTCATAAAAAGCTTGCTTGAGATGTAGCAGTAAAAATACCCAATCACCTACATCAAAACATTTTTCGCTACGATGCTGATCTACCTGTTGTTTCGTTTGATTTTGCACCGAAGTGGCGTTATCATTTAAAAGTTGGAGAACTTGTTGTTGATGCTCGATGTGATCTTTCACTGCTTGAACCTTTTTCTTCTTGATATGTCCTTCTATCTTGATAGTTTGAGGAGTGGTAATTTCGATCAATGAATTACAAGATATGGTTGGATTCATTTCTTCATTCTTGATGTGATCTTTCACTTCTTGCACCTTTTTCTTCTTGATATTTCCTTCTATCTTGAGAGTTTGAGGAGTGGTAATTCTTGCCAATGCTTTACAAGATATGGTCTGATTCATTTCTTCTTCCTCTGGGGTGGGTTCCTGGCGTATATCTTCTTCTTTTGATGTTTCTTGATCATTTTCTTCCTCCTCTTCATATTCTATGTAAAATAATTTCTTTTCAGCACACTTATGACCTTTAGTGCATTTGCTATCACAATTGTAACAAAGCCCTTTTTCTCTTTTTTCTTCCAATTGTTGTGGTGTAACCCTTGTAGGTTGTGGAAGGCTAGGAGAAACAACACTTCCATCATTATAGTTGTGAGGGGTATGCTTCCTGGCTTCCATAATTTTGCTTCCCACTATGTCACAAAGTGCTTTTACTCTTTCCAATTGTTGTGGTGTTGCTCTAAAGAAGGTGTTGTTCTTTGTATCCTCATAATGCGCTATCATTTTTTCCGTGAAAATTGACCATGTAACAAGTTGTTTACGAGAACAAAGCCCTTCATACCATAAAAATTGATCTGGTTATAAATATGAAGATGCAATACATACCTTTTGTAATAGTGGTACACCATGTAGATCAAAATATTGCTCCATTTGAAGTATCCAATTTACCGGATCCTTGCCATCAAACTTCCTCATCTTATTTTTTCTTGATTTTAGGAGCTCAATCTTGAAACGACTGTAACTCTGAACTTTCAGATCTTTAAGTTCTGAAATTGCGACCTGTCGTAGCCCTCTGTGTCCTCTTTCCAATGCCACCAATCTGACCCAAATTGGATTCTCCAAGGAAGAGTTATGTGAAATCTCCCACAATGACTTGATTATAGACTAGTTCAGTAAAGCGAACTTGTACGACGTACCACATGTCCCTGTTTCAACCTTTGGCTCTGAAAAAAATATAAAAGAAACTCCAGTCTGTCCTCTTTCTGTACCTTCTTACGAAATTTCAATCTGATGCTCAGAGAGAAAGTTATGACGATTTTCCCCAGGTCACCTGTTTGGAATGTAATTCAGGAGTCTGCAAAAAGACCAACTTCCTCAGATCATATCTCCGCAAATATAGTGCGAAAAGATCTGAAATTCGGATCCGGGGTTCAGCGCGATTTCTTCTCAAATGGGTTTTTTTTGCAACTTCTGAAACATCGCAGAAAAAAAAGTTATAGCGAAAATGCCACGATGACCTGTTCGGAGCAGCGAAACCCTAGAATCCAAAGCTCCGATACCAAATGTTATGAAACCAACTCAAGAAAAGATAGATCAACGCCTTAGAATTTAGCCTCTTCGAGGGGGCAACCTCCTTTACATTACATAAATGAACAATTCTTTGATGATACAAATGAAAATACCTGCTTTCTATATATAGGAGTCTAAGGGGTCATAACATAATCAGAGCCAACATAACAATAATAATGTAAGGGCACAATAATAACAATAGTGAGCTTCTATGGGGCATAGTAGTAACAATATGGGCACTACATGGGTAAATCAATATAATAAGTGGGTTGTACTAATAACAATAAGGGGTTACACTAGTAGTATAGGGGCCTAACATACAGCTAGCCAGCTCTCAGTACAATCCTCCTGGATTCTCACAGGCAAACAAGGCTTCTCACAAACCTTCTCCTCTACCCTCCAAGCCTCCTATTTCCTTGCGCAGTTTCTCTGAGTGATCCTCCTGTTACCAAGTGTAGCACTGATCACTCATACTGATCTCACATCTGTAAAACTGCGCAATCCTCAAGGAACTTTACCTTGACTGCATGGATGAGTTTCCTTTATAGGAAGACACATGCAACTGATAGTAACATGTCCTTGATATTTAGTTCAACTGAGTCTTTCTCAGAATAGACATGCATGAGTTAATGATGAGAGAATCTTCAGTTATTTGGAGTACACTAGTTGGATGCATGCATGCATTAACTGACTGAACTCACAATTAGTTCCTCAAATAGTTTGGAACTAATTTAACTAGACTTAACTCAGTAAATTGAGCTAATTAATTACAACTCAAATATAACTCAATCTTATCTCCTTAATTAAGGGATAATCGTTGCATGACTTCACAAAGACTTCTAACTTGAATTTCTCCAACTAATTAACACAAGATGAATTAATTAATTATTTTTCAAGCAGCTAGTGAGACTAAATTCGAATTTTAATTCACAATTTTAATTCAAGGACAAATTAAAATTGGAATATTCTGGACTCTATTTTTATCATTTCTTGTTGCTATTTTAACCACTCCCTCTCAACAAGAAAGGAATTTAACTCAATCCTGATCCCGAATCTTTGGAATGTTTTGTATGCAACACTTCTCTCTAGTGTTGTTGCTCCAACGATCTCCAGGAAAAAAAACCTAAATCAGTATGATGCATCTGTCATCAAAGTCTCTGACTACTATTGTCTCTGTCAACTGAAAACTTTGTGCTCCTGTTGACTCACCTTTCTGCATTGTTGTTAATCCTTCTCTGCGCTCTTCAATATCTGACTGCTCTAGCCTCTGTCACTTTGATCTCTGATTGTATCAATCCCACTGATTCCTCCCGCTACTATGTACTTTGGGCTCCCATAACTAGGTACGATCCATGAGATAAAACTTCTCAATGGACCCTGCCCAATTTCAACCTTCTTGTGACTATCACTTCACATCGCCCCACCTCACACCTGGAGATATGGCTGCATGTGATCCCTCTGCCCACTTGGCTCGAAATTTCCCCCTACTGGAGGTCTCTACATGATTGGATGTCTCCACTCAGTCTCCTCTCACCATCTCTAATTGTGGCTCCTCCACAATTGTTTGAGACTTCTTCTGGGATTGCAGGTTGAGAGGTAATTTACTCTCCCTCTCAACCACCAAGTCTCTAACATTTGCCTTGCTCCTCAAGGCTTTGCATGCATCTTGAACCTCAAGATCATACAGGTTCTTGACTCGTAAACTGATCTGCTTCACCTGTCTCATGATGATGTCTCTAAAGAAAACCTTTCCCTTACTGAAGACAACATCGTAGCCTTTGTCCTGCAACATCGCGACCGATACCAAGTTCTTCTTCAGTCCAGGCACATACTTAACATCTGTCAAGGTGATAGGAACTCCATGCTCCCTCTAAAAAGCAATGATGCCCACTCCTGAAACACTATATCTTTCGTCGTCACCCATCTCCATGTGCATCTTGAGGTCTTTCTCCTCCAAGGCACTGAATAAACTTTTATCGTCGGTCATGTGGAATGAGGCTCCATTGTCAAGATACCAACCACAACCCATCATCGATGACACCATGCATGCAATGAGGGTGAAGTCCATTTCGAACTGAGAGGCTAATGCATCACCTTCCGATCCTTCCGAGGATCCCTTCTTGGACTTCTTCGATGGGAAATTAGTCGCATAATGACCCATCTCAATTTGAAGTATGATATGAATTCGATTTGCACCAGCAACCTCGAACTTCAAACTTCAAATTCTCTTCTCCGTATACTGCTCATAGCTCTGATAAATTTGGCTCCGATACTATGTAGAAATTCTGCAAATTCTCTTCAAATCTACCTCTGAGATCTATGTAGAAAATCTAACTGTAGATTAACTCGATAATGCAATATACCAAAGAAAAAAATACTATAATCTACTTCTACTATCAAACTTGTGGAAGCTTAAAGATCGAGCTAAATCAGAGCTGAATACATATAACCATAAGAAGAAGAATCAATACACATGAAACACATGAAATACTCAGGGGAAAGCCTCAGCTAAAAACCCCACTATCTGTATTATCATACAAGGTGGAAATATATCAAAATTACACAAAGCCTTAGCTCTCATAGCTAGCCATCTCTCAGTACAATCCTCCTGGATGCTCACAGGCAAACATGGTTTCTCACAAATCTTCTCCTCTGCCCTCCAAGCCTCCTATTTCCTTGCGCAGTTTCTCTGGGTGATCCTCCTGTTACCAAGTGTAACATTGATCACTCATACTGATCTCACACCCTGTAAAACTACGCAATCCTCAAGGAACCTTACCTTAACTGCATGAATGAGTTTCCTTTATAAGAAGACACATGCAACTGATGTAACCTGTCCTTGATATTTAGCTCAACTGGGTCTTTCTCAGAATAGACATGCATGAGTTAATGATGAGAGAATCTTCAGTTATCTGGAGTACAGTAGTTGGATGCATGCATGCATTAACTGGCTGAACTCACAATTATTTCTTCAAATAGTTTGGAACTAATTTAACTAGACTTAACTAAGTAAACTGAGCTAACCAATTACAACTCAAATATAACTCAATCTTATCTCCTTAATTAAGGGATAATCATTGCATAACTTCACAAAGACTTTTAACTTGAATTTCTCCAACTAATTAACTCAAGATGAGTTAATTAATTATTTTTCAAGCAGCTGGTGAAACTAAATTCGAATTTTAATTCAAGGACAAATTAAAATTGGAATATTCTGGATTCTATTTTTATCATTTCTTGTTGCTATTTTTAACAATAATGAATTTCTATTAATATATTACAGAAAAATCTCTGTTAAAACTTGGAATTCATAGACTACTAATTTTAAATTCATTATTATATTTATGGCAGGTATGGTATTAGGGATTCAGTTTTGTTTTGACTTGTATATTAGTTTGTCTTTGACCAAAAATACATTAGAGATTCAATTTTTGTTATTTTTTATTATTATTTAAATTTATTTATTTGTAAAGTGATTGTTGAAGTCTTATAATGGGCTCTTTAGTAACTTCCATTTTTTTTTTTTATTTACCAAAATTTTGTTTTTAGATTTATTTCCTTTTTATTTTCTTATTATTTCCATCTTCATGAATTATAGTTTTTCCTCCATGTCTTCAATTTAAAAGCTAGAGAGCAAGTTGGTTTTAGGAGACATCACTCGACTATCAACCACCTTGTCACTCTTAGGATCATTGCAGAGGAATGTCACAATAGTAAAACTGATCTCTTTCGTTGTTTTGTGGACTTTAGAAAAGCTTTCGACATTGTTCCTCAAGATAAGCTTTGGGAGAGGCTTGAAGAGATCATGGTTCCTCCTTAACTAAGTATTGTTGTGATTCGCCTCTACAAGACTGTCATTGTCAAGCTTAAGACCAACGAAGGGTGGTCTAAAGATACTAAATGCAATATTGGGGTTAAGCAAGGGTGTTCCCTTTCCCCTACACTTTTTGGTATTTACATCAATAAACTAGAGGTGTCTGGAAACTGCGAACTGCAAGGGCATCGAGTTCGTTAGTATTATCATTACTCTTCTCCTTTATGCTGATGATATCGTTCTTCTTGCAAAGAGCCATGATGACCTAGACAAGCAGCTTAAGACTCTTCATGTCTACTGCTCCAAGATGGGTATGACAGTTAATACCGACAAGACTAAAGTCATGATCATTAAATTCAAAAAGATCACCCATGGTAATTTCGTCTAAGATAATCATTGTCTAGAGCAGGTTTCTTCTTATAAATATTTGGGTATTGACTTTCCTCATCAGCTCAACTAGAATTATAGCATCGAGAAAAGAATTATTGGAGGTTGAAAAGCTTATTATGAGTTTGAAAACAATTTTAAATCAATCGATCTTTACATTTGGAGTAAAAAAAGGTTCCTCTTTGAGACTCTCGTCACCCCTGTTATCTTATACAGATGTGAAGTTTGGGGGTGTAGTATATCTAGGGAGTCATGGAGAAAGATTGAGATGATCCAAAAGAAATTCATAACCTATAACCTCAAGATCAAGGGAAATACTCCCTATCCTATCCTCTTGATCGAAGTTGGCCTGTCCCCCATTGAAAGTGTGGCTATGTTTAAATATCTGATGTATAAGAAGAAGCTTCACAATATGGAATCCAAGAGGCTCCCAAAAATTGCTTCTAACTTTAGTCAAAACCCCCACTTGCGCCTCAAGCGCGGGTGGCATAAGGATGCTCAGTCTTGGCTCAACCTTTGGGGGATTAAGGAGGAGATCATCATGGGAAGCAAGGATAGTATCAAAGATACTATTACCTCCAATTTTAAGGACAAGATGTGGGATGCTAAGGAGTTGGAGGGTAAAAGGAAGCTAAGGTACTATAAGGAGGTGATCAACCCCACCCTTGATAACCAGAATTATCTCTCTATGTTGACTAGCACTAAGAAGAAAATGAACATTGTTAGGATTAGAACTAACTTTCATGAGCTTCAAAGTGAGACCGGGCGGTGGTCTACTCCCAAGACTCCCTAGGATGATAGAATCGATCAGATTTGTGATACTAAGAAGGTGGAAGATGAAAAGCACTTCCTTTTAAACTGTCCGGCTCTTGCCCATGTCCGCTCTCAATTCCTTAGCATCAACCACACCTCCAATTTGTTTGACTTTTAGTGATCTTCGAATGCTTCTTTCCCTGTTCCTTGATTACAGAAACAAGATTTTGAAGAATGTCAATTAGACTCTCTTTTCTTGAGGTCTGATAGACCACATTGATCTTAGTGGACTTTAATCATCATCATCAACATCATTATATTAAAAATATATTTTAATAAATTATATATATATATATATAATAAAGCACATAAATATATGTATATATATATATATATATATATATAAGTAAAGATATATATTAAATTGTATATATGTTAATATAAATAATATCCGTTAATCATATTTCTTAATTTTTGGTGATGACATTCAACAATACAACATTTTATTAGTTGTTATATTTTTGTGATGAATTTTTTGTCTTTATTAGTTTTTAGTTTAATTAAACTATATTTAAGCTAAGTGACAGGTACTAGCTACTATATAGAGGTTGAGTGGGCCTAATGGTTAAGAGCATGAGTTTCCTCCTAAGAGGTTAGAGGTTCAAAACTAGAGGGGGTAGAGTATGCATGCTTTCGTAGACTTAGTAGTCAAATTGTTGCGCAGGGGTGGATCTCTTGTCCCACAAATAAATGGATCTCATACACCAATTTGGTGTTTGACTTGGCCATGCCCTTAAAATTGGATATTAATAATATAACCCTTATTTTACCTCAAACTTATTTTAATTATAATTTTTTTTATTTTTTTTACCCAATTAAAATATTTACCTAACATAACATTACAAAATAAATTTCCATTTTAAACTGGAGAATGTCTTTCCGCCCAAATACAATACCTGTTCCATATTTTTTGTTAGGTCCCTATAATGCTAGTGATTCCCCCATTACTATTGTCATTGTAGCCCTTATTGTTATTGTTGTGCCCCTATTGTCCCCATATTGTTATTATTGTGCACCATAGAAACCCACTATTGTAATTATTATGCCCTTATATTATTATTGTTGTGTCGGCTTTGATTATATTATGACCCCCTAGGCTCCTATATATAGAAAGGAGGTTTTGTCATTTGTATCATCCAAGAATTGTTTATTTGTGTAATGTAAAGGAGGTTCCCCCCTTGAAGAGGCTAATTTTGAAGTCATTGATCTATCTTTTCTTCTATTTTGTGAGTTGGTTGCATAACAATTGGTATCAGAGCTTTGGATTCTAGGGTTTCGCTACTTCAAATAGGCCATCGTGGTATTTTCGCTATAACGTTTTTTCTACGATGTTTCAGAAGCTAAAATTAAAACGCATTCGAGTCGAAATCTTGATGAATCTCAGTTACGAATTTCAGATCTTGACTTGCTATATTTTTGGAGATATGATCCAAGGAAGTTAGGGTTTTTGCATGCTCCTGAATTATATCTCAAACAGGCGACCTGGGGAAAATCGTCATAACTTTCTCTCTGAGCATCAGATTGAAATTTCATAACTAGTTACAGAAAGAGGATGGCCTATAATTTTCTATGTACTGGATTCAAGACCTAAGGTCAAAACAGTGACATGTGGCACTTCGTACAAGTTCACTCTAATGAACTAGTCTATAATCAGGTCATCGTGGAGATTTGGCATAACTCTTCCTTGGAGAATCCAATCTTGATCAGACTTGTGGGGTTGGAAAGAGGACTCAGGGGGCTACCGTAGGAATAAATTTCAAACCTTGGAGCTCTACAATTACATGATACAATAGATTCAATATCGAGCTCCTACAAAGTGAAAAAAGGTGTGTAGTTTTTTTTTAAATTTTGCATAAGTTTGGTTTGAAAGATTAGTTTGAAGGAATTCAAAGGGAATAGTGAAGCATAATTATCATTAATTGATTACCTGAAGAAAGAAAATGGAAACACCTAGTAGGCAACCTAAAAGTTCTAGCATGACTCGTGAAGAAGAGGAAAAAATGCAACATGATATATCAAAATTACGAGACCGAGTGCAACAAAATTCACTCTCACAAAAAGTAACAGAAGATAAGATGGATAGTTTAAAGAAAGGCATAGAAGCTAAGATGGATGGTGTGGAAGCTAAGATGAATGGTTTAGAAGTAAACATTGAATATTTGGAAAAAGACATGGAAGATTTGAAAGGAGGTTTGGCAAAGTTGCTATAAAAAATGCTTCCTAATGGCGAAAAGGTAGTAGAAGAAACTCATAATGAGAATAAAAGAAATGTTAATCATGATTTCATAGACTCTAACATCGGATTGAAGACCCACCATGTTCCAAAGATCGATATGAGGAAGTTTGATGGCAAGGATCCCGTAACATATATACTACAGATGAAGCAATAGTCAATCTCCATAATGTGAAAAACACATAAAAGGTACACATTGTAATTTTATATTTGGAACCAAATCAGTTTGTATGGCATCGATGGATTTTCTCTCGTAAGAAAATTGTCACTAGGGCAATTTTACGGAAGAAAGGATATCACATTATGAGGATACAAAAAACAACACATTTTTATCCAATTGATAAATCTCAAATAAAAGGGTTCAATGATGGAGCACATTGAGGACTTCCAAAAATTGAATATAAGGGTAAAAGATATTCCAGAGGAGCATAGGATTGATGTGTTCATAGGGACTTTAAAGGATAACATCCAACATGAGGTTCGCCTTTGGGAACCTGATTCATTGGAGAAGGCATTCAGGTTGGCAAGAAAAATAGAAAGAAAAATTATGACAAGAAGGAAGCCTACCACTCACAACTATAAAGATGAAAGTGTTGTTGCCCATAGCCTTCCACAACCTACAAGGTTGGCACCACAACAATTGGAAGAAAAAAGAGCAAAAGGGTTTTGTTACAATTGTGATAGCAAATACACTAAAGGTCATAAGTGCGCCGAGAAGAAATTATTTTACATATATTGTGAAGAGAAGGAAGAAAATGAACAAGAAACGTCAAAAGAAGAGGATATACACCAGAAACAAACCCTAGAGAAAGAAGAAATGAATTCGACCATATCTTGTAATGCATTGGCGGGAATTACCACTCCTCAAACTATCAAGATAGAAGGACATATCAAGAAGAAAAATGTAATAGTGTTGATTGATTCAGTCAGTACCCATAATTTTATTCATTGTAAGATAGCCAAGGAATTGAATTGCTTCCTATATCCAACACCAGAGTGCCAAGTGATGGTTACAAGTGAAGGAACCATAAATTGCTCTAGAAAGTGCCATAATATCAAGCTATCCATGGGATAATATGTATTGAATAGCCCAGTGTTTTCCATTCCAATGGGTGGTGCTGATGTTGTACTAGGAGTCTAATGGCTACAATCTTTGGGTACGATAGCTTTTAATTTTCAAGAACTTTTCATGAATTTTTTTTCGGAAGGAAAAGAAGTTGAATAAGAGGTATCGCAGGGAAAAAGGGAAAGATAATCACCTCTAACGGAATGACGAAGCTTCTAAAGAAATAACAACGAGGCGTAATTTCACAATTATGTTCGCTAGAGGTTCCCACATCGAAATCATCTATTTCTCTAAATCTCCAAAAATCCTTGGGCAATCATTCCAAGGTATTTGAAACTCCCAAAGGCCTCCCACCTATTCGTGATCATGATCATGCTATTCATTTTATTCCAGGAAGTGTTCCTCCAAACATCAGGCCTTACACATATCCCTATGCCCAAAAGAGTGAAATTGAACATATGGTTGCAGAAATGCTAGAAGTTGGTATAATTCAACCTCGTCAAAGTTCTTTCTCTGCTCCAGTAGTATTGGTGCACAAGAAGGATGGATCATGGCGCATGTGTCCGGATTATAGGGAGCTCAACAAGCTCACTATTAAAGATAAATTTCCCATTCCTGTCATTGAATTATTGGATGAATTGCATGGATCAATTTACTTCACCAAGTTGGATCTTCATTCAGGATATTATCAAATCAGAATGAAGACTGAATACATTCCGAAAACAACATTTAGAACTCATGAGGGTCATTATGAATTTTTGGTCATGCCTTTTGGCCTTACCAATGCACCTTCTACATTTCAAGGTTTGATGAATTCCATTTTCAAACCCTTCCTTAGAAAATTTGTGTTAGTATTTTTGATGATATACTAATCTACAACAAGTCTTGGAAGGATCATGTTCAACATGTTGACAAGGTGCTCAAACTATTGGAGGAGAAACAATTATATGCAGAAACCTCTAAATCTTTCTTTGGAGTATAAGAGGTGGAATATCTGGGTCATATTGTATCTCATGATGGTGTTAAGGTAGACCCTAGCAAAATTAAATCCATTAACGAATGGAAAATCCCCACATCCATAAAGCATCTGTGAGGATTTCTCGGGTTGATAGGGTATTATCACACGTTTGTTAAGAATTATGGGAGAATAGCAGCACCTTTAACAACATTATTGAAGAAAGATGCATTTTCATGGACTCCAGAAGCAACAGAGGTCTTTGAACATCTTAAAGAGGCAATGTGCCAAGCACTAGTCTTAGCTACGTTGGACTTCACAAAAACCTTTATTGTGGAATGTGATGCCTCGGGAAATGGAATTGGTGTTGGTTTAATGCAAGAAGAAAGCTTTCGAAATTCGTCTAATCAAAGGAAAGTATTTACACAAAGCTATTTATGAGAAGGAAATGTTGGCAATACTATATGCATTTAAGAAATGGCGACCCTACCTAATTGGAAGACACTTCAAGGTAAAAACGGATCATGATAATCTTAAATACTTTTTAGAACAAAGATTATCTCCAGAAGAGCAGCAAAAATGGGTCACAAAGATGTTGGGTTATGACTTTGAAATCATCTACAAAAAAGGGAAGAAAAATGTTGTGGCAGACGCACTCTCAAGAAAGGATGAGGATGTGGAAGCATTGCTTTGCGCCATTTCTATTATCCAACCAGATTGGATAAATGAAGCAAGGGATGAATGGAAGAATGACGAAGAAGTGTGGGCACTCATTGAAAATATACAACAAGATCCAAGTACATATGATACATTTAGCTAGAAAAATGATTCGTTATGGTACAAAGATCGCTTATACCTATGTAAAAATTCCCAACTCAAACAAAAAATTCTTATGGAATTTCACACCTCTCCCTTAGGAGGGCAGTCAGATTTAAAAAAAAAATACCACATGGTTAAGAAATAAATTTTTTGGGATGGCCTTAACTCTAATATTCAAAAGTTTGTGGCAGAATGTTTGGTTTGCCAACAAAATAAAGTTGAAACAATTAAGACCTCGGGTCTATTACACCCTTTATCTATTCCAAGCCAACGTTGGGAGGAGGTTTCAATGGATTTTATCATAGGTTTACCCAACTCTGAAGGAAAGAGTGTCATCATGGTGGTAGTTGATAGGCTTACCAAGTATGCACACTTTTGTGCATTATCTCATCCATTTAAAGCTAGTACAGTTTCTACTGCATTTATGGAAACAATTCAAAAGCTACATGGAAACCCAAAGATTATTGTAAGCGACAGAGATCTCATTTTCATTGGAACTTTTTAGACAAAATTATTTTCTTGTCTTGGTACTTAGTTAGCTCATAGCTCATCTTATCATCCTCAATCTGATGGGAAAATTGAGATAATAAACAAATGTTTGGAAGGATATATTTGTTGCTTTGTATCTGATAAATAAACATAATGGGTCAAATGGTTGCCTCTTGTTGAATGGTGGTATAACACTTCCTTCCATACTGTAGCAAAAATGACCCCATTTATGGCACTTTATGGATATCATCCAACATCCATCACATCATATTGAAGAGAAAATTCTAAGGTTCAAGCAGTGGAAGATCACATCGAGCATCAACAACAAGTTCTCCAACTCTTAAAGGATAACCTCACTTTGACGCAGAATAGAATGAAACAACAGGCATATCAACATCGCAGTGAAAGTTTTGATGTAGGTAACTAGGTATTTCTATGGCTACAACCATATAAACAAATGTCTCTCAAGCAATCTAAGAAGGATAATAAATTATCACCAAAGTATTATGGCCCATACAAGGTGTTGCAAAACATTGGTAGTGGAGCTTCCTGCAGCTTCCTGAGTGCACCCAGTTTTCCATGTTTCATGCTTAAAGAAGGTTATAGGTGACAAGATCCCCATTCAAACAATATTTCTAGAACTTGACGATGAAGGAAAAATCATATTGGAACTTGAAGCAGTCACAGAAACAAGAACTCGACAACTACGAAATCGATCAATTTCAAAGTATCTCATTAAGTGGAAGAACTTACCCGTTGAAGATTCCACATGGAAGGATGAGGAATTTATAAAGAAGAATCCAGAACTACTCAAGTGTTGAGGACAACAGTTTTTTGAAGGAGAGGGGCATGTTAGGTCCCTATGATACTAGTGATTCACCCATTACTATTGTCATTGTAGACCTTATTGTTGTTGTTGTGCCCCTATTGTCCCCATATTGTTATTATTGTGCCCCATAGAATCTAACTATTGTTATTTGTGTGCCCTTATATTATTATTGTTATGGCGGCTTTGATTGTATCGTGATCCCTTAGACTCCTATATATAGAAAGAAGGTTTTGTCATTTGTATCATCCAAGAATTGTTCATTTGTGTAATGTAAAGGAGGTTTCCCTCTCAAAGAGACTGATTTTGAAGTCGTTGATCTATCTTTTCTTCTATTTTGTGAGCTAGTTGCATAACATTTTTTTTCCAAATAGAAAACTTTGTCGAGTCTATACTACTCGGCACAATAATATTTCTACTCAAAATCAGTTTCCCCTCAACTTTTTTTCTTTTTCTTTTCTTTAACCATAATAGCTTGTTCAATGCTGGCCTGATTTGATTTGTGCCATCTTAATTGGCACTTTTCACTTATGCAAGTACTTGTTGAATGTTGACCTAACTTGATTGGTGCTTTACATTGGTAGGGTTGTAATGTTTTAGTTTGGAAACATGTGTTTCGCTTTATCTACGGGGATGCATGGCTTCCATTAGGATTGGGTGTGGAAGCTTAACAAGTGCGATCAAGCCAATAAAGTTGATTGTTAATGTATTTTTTATTTTATTAGAAAAACATGGGATTGTTTAATTTGATGGTTAAATATTTAATTTTTTTGTTTTTTGTTTTTTGTTTTTTTTTTTTGGGGGGGAAAACAATGTAATATATTTAAGGTATATTTGATCTATAATTATAATATGGTAAATAATGATTATGTATTTTTTTTCTTTAACAAGAATGAGTACTTTTTGTATTAAATATGTGTCTGGTTGCGTTAAATATCTATGGGAATTACATTGTCAAGTTGTTCATGGACATTTGGGATGTCAAACTTGTGAAATTTTCTGAATCTAATAAATCAGAAATCCTACTGTAGTAAATTGATTTACATTACCTACTTGTGTTCTTCATTTAACAAGTTATTTTCAAAATTATTCAGAAAATATTAATCCAAATATAATGCAGCCTACACCAATATACAGATCCAATACTGAAAAACAAATGAGACAATCACACAAAGGACACACTTATTTTTGGACTAAACGTCCCTGGAAAAGCCCAATGCGGGAAAACCCGTGGAAGAGCTATGAGGGTTTTATTATTAAATAGATTTTCTAAATACAACTAGGGTGCCAAATCTGGCTCACCTAACAGAGAATAAACCTGACAGAAGTACCTCTATCCGGAGACATATATTCTGGCGAATACAACAACTGGATGAACAAACCCCACAAGTGACTGTGTTGTCCTCTGTACTGTGCAGTGATGGTTGCTCCCAACTCTGCGCTAGAACTGCATCACCTCCTCTAGGAGTTGCGTCACCCTCCCAGTGAACCTTCCTGACTCAGAAATCGATTTGTTGAATTGTTGCCTGATCTGCCTCATAGAAACCCCATCGTTGCCTTTAAGTGACTACGTCATCCCTCCAACCTCTGCGTCACCCTTTCTAGAGCTGCGATGTCTCTCCCTGGTACTGCTCTGACTCTTTTCCATGTATTCTCGGCCTTGGATAGAAGTCCCTTTGCCAAACTTCCCCTCTCTGCACTAGAAACTTACTCCTAAATTCTCAGCAAACCACGCCCCAAAATTTCGAACTAGCTCAATTGTTGCTCTCATTGTGTGTGTTCTCCAACTGGCCCAAAGCCTTCCTTTATACTTTTCATGTTGAGAAATCAATGACTGTTATCTAATCTATAATCAATGGCTACGATTAAATTAGACTTGATCCTCGTATCTTAGAAGCTTCTCACCCATATTTTGATTAATACCCATTAATATTTTAATCCTTCTAAGTTTAGACTTAGGAACCCCATTCAAAATATTAATTATTTTAATAAAATACAATCCGAGTGAAATTTCACCAAATGATTTCTGGATCTTGGAGATCTCATGTTTTCTAGCCCCTCCACAAAATTTCGGAGCTAGAGCACATCCGATGCTACCCAAAAATCAACACTCCCTCTTAGCGAGGAATGTGCTCTAGCAATACTTCCTAGCAAAAGTATCACACTAAACCACGACATCGGTCCTTTGTGCTTCTGATGCTTGGCATGCTACCCTACTTCCACTATGTTGTTGCAATTTGTATTGTTGCCCACGACACTTCCACTGTCACTACTACATTTGTATTGCATATCCCTCTCAATATGTTGCATCATGCTACCCATAGCATTGCCACTGCTAACTGTTGCACTACAACTCAATTGTTGAGAAGTAAGCACCTAAAAAGCTACCCAAAAGCTGACATGTTGGTCAACCTTGGATGCCCCATGACGCTAAAGCTACCTATGTTGCTAATTTGTGTTGACCTTCTAATGATATTGTGCTACTGTTGTATCTGCTATGTGCCTTTCACATTGCTACAACATTCCACTGCGCTGCTTCAGACTTTGGCACTCTAGCTCTGCCACTGTTGCTCCATCATCCCTCGCACCAACTGACTCCCATCATTTTGCTACTGTCATTAAGGACTCCCGTAGCCATATGTGATTCAAGAGTTTGGGTACCTCAAGGGTATTACCTTTTCTGTAGCTCTTTCGAACTACAACTTTAAATATCCCCACCTCCCTCTTGGAGATGCAATTGCCATCTCTACCAAATGAATGTCGAACTTGTTCTCTTCTCCCTCTTTTGTTGTTGTCCCAACAAAACTCATATCTAGATTTCTTTGGTGATAGAAATCCTCTAAGGGACAAGCTCCCCCTAAATTTTAATTTCCTTCATAGAAATCCTTCTGTTAACCACTGTCAAACCACCCCTCGCTGATCTCTCTTTGTTGTTGTTCAGCACTGGATCTAGATTTCTTGGCAAGAAATATTTTGAGGAACTGATTCCCTCTACTTTGCTTCTGTGCCACTAGGTATTGTTCTACACCAACAGAATCAACACTCCACCAGCAACTCCAGATGAAATCTGCGCTGCACCTCTAGCCACAACAACCAGAAAAACGAGACTCAATAGTCTCTGCGCTAGCCCAGCAACCACCGCACTGCCCTCTACAACAACAACATCACCCAATGAGGTTGACTGCGTGAGCCTCCCTTGGTGACTGCGCCATCCCTCCTCTTGCTCTCTTGGCCAGAAATTGTGTTGTCTCTTGGGACAACTGCCTTCACACACAGATTTTCCTCTGTCCTTTCGTTGATGGCTTCAGTCTTCCTTGATCTGCAATCGCTCTGATACCATGTGAAAAATTTTGAATCTAACAAACCAGAAATCCTACTGCAATAAACTAATTTGCATTATCTACATGTGTTTTTCATTTATCAAGTTATTTTCAGAATTATTCAGAAAATATTAATGCAAATACACTGCAGCCTACACCAATATACAAATCCAGTACTGAAAAATAAATGAGACAACCATACAAAGGACACACATATTTTTGGACTAAACGTCCCCAGAAAAACCCAATGTGGGAAAACCGGTGCAATAGATATGAGGGTTTTATTATTAAGTGGATTTCTGAATACAACTAGGGTGCCAAATCTAGCTCACCCAACAGAGAATAAACCTGACAGAAGTACCTCTATCCGGAGACAGACATTTTGGCGAATCCAACAACTAGATGAATAAACCCCACAGGTGACTGCGTTGTCCCTAGTATTGTGCAGCGATGGTTGCTCCCAACTCTATGCTGGAACTGTGTCACCCTCCCAGTGAGCCTTCCTGGCTCAGAAATCAATTTGCTGAACTATTACCAGATATTCCTCACAGAAACCCTAGCGTTGCCTCTAAGTGACTACGTCAACCTTCCAATACCACCCTTTATAGAGTTGTGTTGTCTCTCCCTGGTGCTGCTCTGCCTCTCTGCTATGTATTCTCAACCTTGGATGGAAGTCCCTCTGCTGAACTGCCCCTCTCTGCACTAGAATTTTGGTTCGAAATTCTCAACAAACCACGCCCCAAAATTTCGAACTAGCTCAAGTGTTGCTCTCACTGTGTGTGTTCTCCAACTGACCCCAAGCCTTCCTTTATACTTTTCCTATTGAGAAATCAACGGTCATGACCTAATCTCTAATCAATGGCTAAGATTAAATTAGACTTGATCATTGTCCCTTAGAAGCTTCTCACCCATATTTTGATTAATACCCATTAATACTTTAATTTTCCTAAGTTTAAACTTAGGAACCCCACTAAAAATATTAATTATTTTAATAAAATACAATCTAGGTGGAATTTCACCAAATGATTTCTGGTTCTTGGAGATCTCATGTGCTCTAGCCCCTTCACAAAACTTCGGAGTTAGAGCACATCCAATGCTACCCAAAAATTAACAAAACTGTATCTAGTTACCCTTACCCAGATTACAACAAAAACCCCATAGCTTATCAGTACTCGTATTTGTCAAGTAGTATATATACGGAAAAATTAGAACAAAAGCCATAAACACTTGTAACCAAACATTACATAATTGTTTATTCATAAGGATATGTTGGACAGTTGAGATCGATATCCTGAGGAGGTTCCATTGTTGGGTTGTTTGGTTGGGCACCCTATAACTTGAGGTCTGAAATGATGTTGTGGAATGTGCCAACCTCATCCTCCAAACATGAGATTATTTGTTGTTGAGCCACAATTATGTCTAAGGTGTTGCAATCATAGGCCCTTTATTGGTATAACACGACATGCGGGTTATAGATTTCGGAATTGATAGTTGCATGTTCTTTTTTACAATGGTCATATATAAATGAGGTTGATGAGTCCAAAGTTGAAGAGCTTGAATCCATGGGAGGGGCACATTGACATTGGAATCGAGAGAGGAATGAAAGACCAACTGGGGAAAGAAAAGAGACAAGATGCAGGTGGCCAATAAACTTCCTAGTACTCTGAATATTTTAGTCGAATTGCTAGATAACACAAGTAAAAATTGCAAGACCAAATATAGAGATAAAACCCATAAAAGAGGGTAAAACCACTCTTAATTATGAGTTCGCGCCTCTAACAAAGCTACGAACTGAGACCACGAAACTATTAGAACTATTCCAGATTCTCGCAAAGCCAAGGGAAGAGAAAATTGAAACATCTACCTCTTAACCAGAGAGGGCAAGGCGCCAAATTACCCAATTGCAATGGTGCTTCATCCAAAAACTAAGCTCACAACAAACAAAGTATCGAGGAGTAGCCTGAAGCTCATCGTTGAGCTTCCAATTGCTCTAACGTCTGGATGCTACTATTGCTGCCAAAACTTCCCATTACCAATTTCTCAGCAGATAACAGAATCAACACCCACTTTGCTAGCAAGGAGTGAATAATAATATGCTTCCGCTCCTCAATTTATTCAAGATTCAATCCGAGAGCCACATACGATCTTTCAATTACACATTATGAGTTCCAGTATCCTGAGATAGTGTAGTCATCGCAAAACTAACTAAGAAGACATCTTCCTTGTATGCCACGAGCTCAAGATTAAGAGCATGTCTAATCTTCACTAGTGCAATTAGATGAGGCACACTGGTAGAGTTGAAACCTTGGAAATATTGCATAAGGGTGATTCTGATCCATGCAGGGGCCATTAATTATGGAACGCTTGCATGAGGCCAATGTCCAAGTGATGTCACATTGGGCTAGCGTGAGGCCTCCATTGTAATCATTCTTGGATTTGCGGAATTAAAACTATGCATTAAGATATCATAAAAATCAAGGGGATAGGGGAGGGTAGTCGAGTTAGGGAGGGGGCATGACAAATCATGAGTGGCAGGGGTAGGACTAGGCGTTATAAGGGAGTCAACCATGGGCACCATTAGGGTATGGAAACAAGTAGGACTAGAGGGAATACGGGAGTCAACCGTGGGCATCATTAGGGAATGGTAACATAACCACTAATACCATTTATATCAGTTTTCCCTTCGTCCAAAAGACATGCCTTATTGGTTAGGAGATTTTCCTCATAATTGTGGATTATGAGTATGTGGAAGGAGGAGGTGGTAGAGAAAGATAGGAGGATACCTTTGATTCGATGAAACAACAAACTTAACATGTTATCTTTTGGAAGGGTGTCGGTTCTCATGTGTCGAATAATATGGAAAGAGTCTCCCGGAATGTTTATGTCTTGGACAAACCAGTTGTGAGCTATTGCTAATCCCAAATAGAGCCCTTGCATTTCTGCTTGGTTGTTGGATTTCCTACCAAGTCCCCATGAAAATTGGTTCACAATTATTCCTTCAGGATTTAGTAGCATCCATCCATCTATACATATATATATACATATATATACATACATGGGCAGGTTAATTTTGGTTTTAGGGATTCCCCCCACCTTGTGTGTTGTGTTTTTGGGTTGCCCCCTATCCCTAGTTACCAATTTGTGTTCCTTTAAAATTCTTCTTCTAATTGTTTTATTGAGAAGGAAGGTTGACTATATTGGTTTATGCAAAGGTCTATTGTTGTTGCATAAAACAAGGTTGGTGTGATATCCAGTGACTTTATGTTTTTATGTAATTAATTGTGCATATATGTGTTCCTTTTTAAATGTTTAAGTCTAAAATACATTTTAAGAATTTAATTATCAATAATTTATTATTGATAGTAACTAAATTATAAATTTGTAATTATGATGTTTTATTTTTATAAATAAAGAAATCTGGAAAAATTAGTTCTTGAGTACAAATGACTGAAAAAGATAAGGCTACAAAAGTATTTTTGAATCTTTATCTACCCATCAATAAGTCCTAGGAATCTAATTTGGATTATTATATTTATTTGATTAGATTTATTGAGGAATTATGGAATTGTCCAATTAATTGTTTCCCTAAAAGACAGGAAGTTGTCTTTGGGAGTGGGAAACAAAAGCTCATTAATGAGCTAGCAACTACCTGCCACCTGTTGGTGAGGTGGAGGTAGTTACTAACCACCAAAAGAGTGGTAGATAGGTAATTGATAAATATCATTTTTCTACTTGCTTTTGTCTCTTTCTGAGAAGAGAGGAGAGACTGAAGAGAAGCAAGGGAGAAAAAGATGTGAATTGCAGAGCTATTATACTCGAGGGGATACTAGTTAGGCTGCAGTATCAAGGATGGTAGGAGCCAAGTACTTAATTACTAATTTTTCAGACTGGTATTTTTAAGTCGATACTCTTACCTACAGTGTTTACTTCTTTAAATGAAACTGTAAAATCTTGTGCAATATAGAAGAAAGTAATTGGTTATGATTTATACATAGAATTTTGTGCAGAGAAAAGGAAAGTAGTTGTGCTTTCGATTATAAATTTTGAAGAATAGGAAAAACATGAAAATGATTATTATGTGCTTATAAATCTATACGGAGAACCTATAAAGGGATGAAAACTATATAGTGTTATGAACATAAAGATGAATTATAGAATAAAATGGTTTTATTTATTTTGCTAAGTATCTAGAAAAAAATATGGATGAATTCATATGTATAACAGAGAACACTTATCTTACACAAACTTATATATATATATATATATATATATATATATATATATATATATATATATATATATATATATAAGTTTGTGTGAAAATATTTTATTATAAACAAGTCTTTTCCTTCAACGACTAGAAACAAATAATAGAAACCATAACAAGCTCTTCTTCTGAAACAAGAAATCATATAGTAAACCATTTACTGTTACGAGCACAACTGGAAGTTATCAGTGTTCATGGAAGAAAATTTTAACATAATCTAACACAAATAATCGACATTGAGGGTAAGGTGGAAAAAGTAGTTGAATCTCTATAGAAATTAGAGATAAGGGAAAAACAAAGTGTACTTACTTTATTAAAAAAAAACATTAGCTACAGAGAGAAAATGTTTAGACAAAATACATCACTTATGAAAGAAAATAGACAGATAATGACTACATAGTAGTGAGAAATAACAGTTTAAATTAATAGGAAATTATCATACTATGAATAAGGGATGATTGTGTACAAGCTATTAAACAAAAATAAATCAAATTCTGTTCATTTAAATACGTACAAAATATTATAGAAATGAACTACTAAAAAATAGACAAGGTCGAAACATCGACCTTAAGAAGAACAATATTTAAAGTTAAGTTTATGAAATGAGTACAATTAGGCACAAAGGCTTGAATATTACACTCTTTCAAAGAGTTAGAAATGAAAAGATAGAACACACAGAGAATCTTATAAATATGTAAGAGAGTTTTGTCAACGAAGTCACGAACATAGAAACGAGTACAGGAGCATTCAACTTGGTAGAAGAGTTGAATTTTTTTGTGAGTTGAGAAGGAATTACATCTGAACCTGGAAACATCGAAGGAAAAACACTATCTGGATATAGAACCTTTACGTGGAAAAAACATAAAATAGTAAAAATGATTATAATAAGGAATAAGATAGACAATATAAATGGAGAATTTAGCAGTAAAAGGTAAATGAAGAAAGGATTCTTAGCTATAACCTTGCAACAATAACTAGTTCCATGCTACTCTCTACCTGCAAAAGAAACACACAAATTAATTGTTATTATAAAGAGAGGGAATTTATTTATTTAAAATAACAAGTATAGTTACATGAATTATTAAAATTGTGCCATGAGAAATTTAATGTGAGAGACATTGTAAATTTTGTAGCTATAAATATACAATCCATAACTAGTAAGGGATTAAAAACATATTTTTATATATAAGTATGAACTGAGAACAAACAAGTTATTATTTGTTCACGATGGAGAAGAAATTTAAACCACTGTGATGAGCATCATCATCGAGTAACTATATGGACCTTAATACACCTCCAAGCTTACTAAAATCAACTCTTCTCATAATTCCTTACATGTTTTAATTATATTTTGCTTAATGAGATGAGTAAAAGTAAGATGTTATGTCTTGTGGCCTAATGTGCATTGATTGCAGGCTTTTGGGAGCAAATCATGGCAATTTTGGCTAATTAAGAGCAGGAACTCGAATGAGACAAGGAGGAGAGATTATAGGAGATATATACTCCTCATTAAATCCTCACTCATTCAAATATTATTCAATCAAATCACACTAGCTCAGAGTTGCAAGCAACCGAGTCATGGAGATCATGGGCAGCCGAGCCAGTGATAGTTAAGAACCAGTTCATCTTGAGTTTGGGAGCCAAGCCTCCCTAGATTTAAGGAAGTTGTTGGAGACTTCAATTGTATAAATAAGAAGGCCTAGAGCCTCATTAGGATTCGAATTTTTTTATGTAAGAGCACTAAGCATTTTTGAGTTAAAGTTTTGTGGCAAAACACTGTTATGTAATTTTTGATATGATAATGAGAATGAGCATTTCCTTGATCCAACATTGAGTTGACTCAGAGGGCTGAAGCTCTTGGGTTAGGGCCCAACCCTAGCAGCAAAGGCTCCTCTTCTTGTACTTGTATGCTTAGGTTATTTCATAGATTAATTGTTGAATTGATTTTAGCATTGTTTCATTGCAAATAGTGGTGAAGTTAATTAGTTTGCTTCCATTTGTGCATAGCTTTAGCAGTAGATTTAGAGAGATAAAATAATACTAAAAAGGCTTACAGCAGGTGGATTTGGCCTCACTCCTCCTTTCAGGGACCAAAAACTCCTATTCAGCCCCAAAAAGACAGAATTATGATTTCTTATGGAATTCAGGGTCTCTGCTACTTAGGTCAGCATCTATTTAGTTTTCAAGAATAGGTTTCAGTTGTTATTTCTGATATTTACATATTTGTATTAAATCTCATGGTGTTTCACAATATTTCGCAAGTATTTCCATGCATGAACTAGGAAACTAAATAATGTAATTTTGTTTCTTATGTTGATTAGAAATCTTCCTTGTTTGTCATGATTCATGGGTAAATGCCACTAATGTATGTATTGCAGGAGCTTTCAATAGTGCAGGGATATCTCATGTCGGTAGCCTCAGCCTAACCTCATCTATCCATGATCACCAAAATCCACTAAGTCCATCAACCAATTCATCATTCCATAAGAACAACTTTCCAGGTTTGTTGAGCAAATCCAACCATCTTACAAACTGTGGTTTGAGCTCTGAGGAAGTCCTAGCCACTCCCTTGCCTTATTTCTTCCATCATTCACCTTCCCTAGGCCCTATACCACCTTCCAAATCACTCCTATTGCTCTCGATCGGATCCTGTAGGAATATAGGGGATCCTATAGGAGCATTAGGACATCCTGTAGGACGACCTGTAGTGGCCTGTTTGAGGCCGATTTGTGGAAAAAGCATATAGGAAGATAGGAGAAGACCCCCACTTGCCTCCCAAGCCATATGACCTTTCACAACCATCTCTAACCCACCTGCCACATCACCAAGAAGATTTAGCATTCACATTTTCACAAAAAAGGGACAGAAAGGAAAAAAGAGTTATTGTGTTTATTGATATGCACAGCAATAAAATGTTTGGTTATTTCAGATTGCATGCCTAGGATAGTTAAGATTACACACATGTTAACTTAGAATTCTTCTAAAGCAAGATCTCTTAACAAATAGTTAGTTGAGTGGTGTTTTTAAAGCATTTATTTCAGTCTTTCATTACTGCAATAGACAATATTTCCATTCTTCCAATTAGGGTAAAATTCCCCTTTCTTCATTGATAATCAAACTTCTTCTGAATCAATAGAAGGTTGGTTTGAGAAATCATAGTGGTCTATTGCCAGCTCAGCAGTGACAAAGAGTGGACCCATCGCATCTGCTTGTGTATACAACAGTGTTGCCTCCAAGCTTGTACGAACCCCAGGCTGATAAAGTAAAGTTGGTAGCCCCAGGAGTTGCAGCATTCTTGCTACGATACTAGTGCACATCACTTTTTGGTGTCGTTGTCAGGGAGGTGTCTGAGTAAAAGTGATTTCTACTTTCTTTCTTCCATTTTTTATCTCTTTCATTCCACTATTAGCCTCATTTCTACAAAATTAATTGTAAATTGGTTTGCTTTCCTTTCCATTTTGCAAGTAAGATTTCATTCAACTGTTAGTTTCCATTCAGTTTGTTATTTAAATTTTTCAATTAGTCTTAAATCTTGAAAAACAAAACAAAACAAAAACACTTCTTTCATGCCTTGTAGGAATACGGATAACTTAGGGAAATTTCTACCAAATACCCCCACC
This sequence comes from Pinus tabuliformis, assembly GCA_031772625.1. Classification (NCBI taxonomy): domain Eukaryota; kingdom Viridiplantae; phylum Streptophyta; class Pinopsida; order Pinales; family Pinaceae; genus Pinus; species Pinus tabuliformis. The sequence goes on along the minus strand of CM062807.1, from coordinate 716,304,291 downwards.
ACTTCCAACAGCCAACCTTCCCTCTTCTTCGGTGGCTGTGAATTGGAGGACTCCTTAGGCGAGCAACCAGAGATTTTGAAGAGCCTACACAGGGAGAAGAAGAAGGAGAACCTATTCCAACTGACCTAATGGCTAAAAATATAAATGACAAAGGAGATAGAGAAAGAATTGAGGGTGCTTTTCCCATCAGAGAAACCAATGGGGATGCCAAGATGAAAAACATAAGCCCCTCTGCTCTTCCTCACTTCCATGGCCTGACCTCAGAAGATCCAGATACTTTCTTGTTTGAGTTCATTGTCATATGCAGAACTTATGATTACACCACTGATGATCAAAAGTTGAAATTATTCCCATCCACTCTCAAGGATGCAACTCTGCGCTGGTTCATGGGTTTACCTGGGGATAGCATCACAACCTGGGCTTAGATGCAACAAGCCTTCAACAACAAGTATCGGGACTACTGTAGTTCCAAAGACACTAAAGAGGAAATTTTTAGAATGACCTTGGGGCATGATAAATCCTTAGAGGATTATGAGGAAAGATTTTAGCTTAGCTACAAAAGGGCCAAGTGCACACTTGATCTTAAGTCACTAAAGCTAGTCCTACTCAGGGGGGTCAGGGAAGATATTTTTGGACACCATAAACTTGTTAGCAGGAGGGGACATCTACCAACTACCCTATGAAGATATCAATACTATATTTAAGAACCATTCTAGGGCAGCTAGGAAAAAGGGTAGGGGTAGTCAACCAATGGCCAACCCATCCTCTTCCAACACATCCATAAAAGGTGAAATTGGAAATATGCTGGAAGATTTCAAGAGTGAAATGATGCAAACTCTTGCCCTACATATGTACACTATGTACATCAAGAGAAACCAGGAGGAAGCAGAGAGAGAATTAGCCATTTTCTGCCCTAGATGCACAAGGAGGCACCCTAGGAATGAATTTCCATTAAACCTTATAGAAATCTGCTCAATCTATGAAGAAAACTACTCCATAGACAAGTGCTCTTCTCTACCTAGACTAAAAGTTGTGTATGAGGGAACTTAAGGGGTGGTTGTACATCTCTGCTACATAAATCAAAGGAGGCCTCATGGACCTCGACCGTACCAACAAGGCATGCAAGGGTCATCCTATGCATATTACAACCCTAACCAAAACACATCCATTCCCTCTTGGGGGCCCCTTGCTCATCCCTCTTGGTCTACACCTTTTCCTTTGTCTTTTTCACCTCATTACCATCCCCAGCCGGCCAACTAGCCATTTCATCCATATACCCCTCCACAGCCTTAGTGGAATGCACCACCCCAGGGGTGGATGCCCCCATACAACAATGCTCCAGCTTTATTACCTTCACCTTCTACTCAACCACATCTTTTACACACTGCCCCACCTAAACAACCTCAGATGCCTGCCCACCCAAATCCGAACCCAAAAAACAAGTATACAGTGGAGAGACATCCTACCCTGCTTATGCTGTGGAAATTCAGGAAATCAACCTGAGGTATAGGAGAGTACTCTCAGACATCCAACCTCCATCTCCACCAAGGAAGGGTGAGGAGGAAAGAGAGGAAAGTATACCTAGATTGAATCCACCACCCTTTCCTGAAAGATTAATTCACCCAGTCTAGCCTACCCCAGAAGAGAATGAAATTCTAGGTGAATTGAAAAATCTATGTGTCAAAATACCACTTCTCCAAGCCATTAAGGATGTACCTATTTACAACGGACTAATTAAAGAGCAGTGTTTCAAACATACAGGGAGGTGAAAAAGAGCCACCCCTACCATTAATGTCATTGGAAAATTGTCCGACTTAATGCTGGGGCAGGTAATTTTCCCGAAGTATTTAGACCCTGGAAGCCCTGTAGTAGATGTGCACATCAATGGCATCATTGTCCCACACACTTTGATTGATCTTGGGGCTGCCATTAATGTAATGACTAAGGACACCATGCTCAAGATAAATCTCCAGGGTTCATTAAGAAAGACCACAATAGTCTTGCAGCTTGTAGACCATTCCACAGTAACCCCTGAGGGGATCGTTGAGGATGTGATGGTCTCCATTGACTCCTGGGAGTACCTTGTAGACTTCCTATTTCTACGGTCTAAGGCCAAGCTTAATGGCTATCCTCTCATATTTGGTAGGCCTTGGTTAACCACTGTTGATGCCTACATCACCTACAGGGCTGGAAACATGACTACATGTCCAAGCAGTTGGTCTTGTACCCTTCTGCTCAACCATCCTTAGAAAATGATTTACCTTTATGGCTAGAAGAGGAGGAAGAAGATGAAGTATACTCAGCCCAACTCTATACCCTAGAAACTGCCATGGGAGGAGGACAACCAGATGAAGATGATTTGATTGAACACATTTTCCTAAATCCAACTCCCAACACCTTGTCCTTAAAGGAAGTAGTAAAGGAAACCAAGAGCAACCATTAGATTGATCTATGCTTAGTTGATTCAAACCCTACTCATGTCAAGACAATAGAATTCGGCCCTGAAAGAACTTTGAAAATCAACCCCTCTCTTTCTGTACACTAAGAAGAAGAGTTGTGCAACATGCTAAGGGAACATTTGGATGCCTTTGCTTGGAGTTACAAAGAAATGAAGGGAGTGCACCCCTCGGTGTGTACTCACCACATTTATATCAAAGAAGGTTGAAACTAGTCTGACAACCCAAAGAAGAATGAATCCATCTCTCAAGGATATAGTCAAAGAAGAACTGCAAAAGCTGCTAGATGCAAGATTCATTTACCCTATCTCAGACAATGAGTGGGTTTCTCCTTTGGTGTTGGTTCCAAAGAAAAATGGGAAGTGGAGGATTTGTGTTGATTACAGGGAGTTGAACAAAGCAACAAAGAAGGACCATTTCCCTCTACCTTTCATCGACCAAGTGTTAGATGGCCTGACAGGGAAAAAGTTTTTCTCTTTCTTAGATGGGTTCAGTGGGTACAATCAAATCTAGATTTTCCCAGAGGACCAGGACAAAACCACCTTCACCTGTCCTTGGGGTACTTTTGCTTATAGGGTCCTTCCTTTTGGTCTATGCAATGCCCCTACCACTTTCCAGAGGGCAGTCCTAAGTATCTTTGTCGAGCTAGTCCATGATGCAGTGGAAATTTATATGGATGATTTTACACCCTATGGGTGTGATTTCTAGGAGGCTCTCTCCAACTTGGGTAAGGTGTTGAACAAATGCATTGAAATGAACTTTTCCCTTAGTCCCGAAAAATGTGAGTTCTTGATGACTGCATGGATTGTTCTAGGTCATTCAATATCCCAAAAAGGACTTTAGGTAGAACCAAATAAGATAGCCATAATCCAAAGGGTCCCAGCTCAGCAAAAATAGAAGGATGTCAGAAGTTTTCTAGGTTTCACTGGATACTATAGGAGATTTATAAAATACTTTAGCAATTTGGCTTCTCCTTTATTTGGGTCATTGGCCAAAGACTTTGAATTTTTATGGTCAAAAAGTTGTCAAGAGGCCTTTGTTGGGACAAGGTTCCCTACGGTCAGTTTTGGGGCAGAAAGCCCAAGTTTTGTTATGTAAAGTGTAAAGTCTCTGCAAGTTATGGTCGCGGAGCGCGTATATAGTTAAGTGTCATAAAGGGTTTTACCCTTACTTTATGTAAGTTGTGTCGTCTTGTATAAACCTACCCATGGTCCGCAGACCATGGGATTGTATAAAAAGGAGAGTCTTAGAGAGTCTAAGGGAGTTCATAGTTGATGATATTGATGAAGATGAATGTAATGGGTCATTAAGAAGTGAAGCCCGAAGAGTATTAGAGTGGAAGAGAGGCTTTACAACTGTGTGCACAAAGTCCTAGAGTAGAGTCCACAGCTGAGTGCGCGGACCCCCGCAGCTGAGTGCGCAGGGTTGTCTTGAGTCTGTAAGTAGAACTGAAGTATCAATAAAGAGATTATTCTGGAAATGTCTGTGTTTTGTCCATTTACTTCTGTTATGAATGAATGATCTTATGTTATGATGAATAATGGGGTTATGACTTAATATTGTATTGATGCACGATTCTGCATGTTTTACATTGTTATAAGAATGCAAGTAATAATATCTATTTACGCGACGAATATTTTAATGCATGTTAAACTTATCAGATACTTAAGACGATTGGGTAAATACAGAACTAAGGGTAGTTACAGAGGCACGTAAGTGGTTGATTCACATGTTTAGGGTCCATGAAAGACAGTCGTAGACCTTTGCAAAGGTTTAGAGGTTGATACAAGTAAGATATTATTAAGGAATTTAGACTTCTGTGATCCATAATATTGTTAGATAAGGAATTTAGTCTTTTCGTGAAATATTTATTAATTTAGTGGTTTGACCAAGATCATTCGGTCAAAATTAGCCGTTAGCATTATAGCTGTTGGAGTCTCTGCACACGCTATTTAATCACGCTAAGCCGGATTGGTTCTTCAACTTGTCCTGACGATGAACCACACTGGTTGGTTCGAAACGCGTCGACAAAAGATTGGTTATGTGATTATGCCGAAGATTATCTAACAACAAGTAAGATATATCGATAATCCTTAAGGGATTATCGAACTGCGCGAAGGCAGAGTTAGGGCATAAAATGACATCACACTCATCTCTGGGTGCGGAAACTTGGTTCCATCATCCCCCCATACTGCTTCGAGTGAGACTTCAGTCTGCGCTCCATGGGTTGATGCCGAAAGGGCTAGTAGTGTAGGGATTTGCTTGGAAAACTTAACTCTGAACCTGGGTTAGGACCCACTAAGCCAACAAATGGTTCCGTTGTCGGGACTGAGATCTGCATAAATGGATGTGTGATGTCGCATCACTGGAAACCAACAAAGAAAGAAATTGAGGAGTGGTTGGATAAAAAGATCCACGAATTTGCGGCGCAAGAAATCGGGAATCCGCGATTGACGAAAGAACAGTGGGGTGATAGGTATTTGTACACAGAGATACACGAAATTTTCTTTTGTTCCTTCTCGATCGAACTATACGAGTGGATCGCTAAATTAGCGGACGGATAGGGAAGGTGGAGGCTTGACGGTCCAATAGTGTGGACCCCGGAGTTAGTGCGAAGATTGGAAGCCTCTGAAGATAAGATCGCACGCGCTGTCAATCACTGGCTTGATCGTGTCATCGAAGGACTTGTAATAGAGTTCACGGTTGATACCTTGATTAGCTACAACGAAGCAGAGCGATGCTTCTTCAAGGGACTGCGAGGTAAGTATCTGAGCTCTTTGAATACTTGGATTAAAATTCTCTTGTGTGAAAAGTGGGTTATGCAATTACCTTGATGTTTGGAGCTACGCGAAGTGGAAAGTTATTTAGGTATAGAAGGAGAATAGGTCCTGATATAGCACGTTGATTGAGCCTCCTCTGAGTGATGACGAAGGAGAAGTACAGGCCTCATTGCAGAGCATTGTCTAGTTAATAAGGTAAGGGTTCTCATGAATACCCCATCCGTCCACACCACCTCCATCTTCACCTCCGCCGCATACACCTTCGCCCACACCCCCACCACCACCTTCACCATCGTTCAATATGGCGAATATAGTGAAGTTTCCTGTTTTCAAGGGCTTGGGAAATGAGGACCCGGACCAGTTTTGGTTCGTTGCGAAGGCTATGTGGCAAGCCTAGAACATTACAAATGATCAGATGAAGAAAACAATGTTGGTTACTTCTTTACAGGATTGCGCACTAACGTGGTACATTAAGTACTCCACCAATAACTTGACAACGACATTGGAAGACATTCAGACTGGACTGAATAAGGAATTCAGTAGACCCAAGTCTAAAGTGCAATCAATCATGGGATTCAAGGAAATTATGATGAAGCCTGGCGAGACACCCTGACAGCTGGATTAGATATTGAAATGCAAGATCCGTGAAGCTAACATGAATCTTACGGATGGGCAGCATCACGAATGGTTTGTGGCTTTGCTCTTGCCTCATTTAAGGGTTGCTTTATCACAGAAAAAGATTGGGACCCAGACAAAAGCCATAGATATTGTGATGAGATTGCATGAGACACCAATTCAAGATGCTGCTTTGGGAGTTCAGCAGATTCATGCGGAGTTGCAAAATCTTTGCCTAGAGTTCCAAAGTCTGAAGAAAGATAGAGCGGCTCAGCCTGAGGTGTGCGAAGAAGTTTGGTGTTTGAAATGTAAGAGTCAAGGGCATGATAAAGATCATTGCCCTGTCTTCGCGAATTATGTTGTAGGAGGAGGGCCGATGCCTCTGAGGCCGAAAGCTCAAGCAGGGCCAAGTACGGGGCCCGCACTATGGTGTGCTATATGTTAGGTAGATGGAAAACATATGATTGACAAGTGTCACTTGTTGAAGAAATTTGTACAGACACCGCAACAGCTCTTCTACAACTTCTGCAAATTAGTAGGTCACGATGAGCACAATTACCGTAGTTATGGGTTAATGATGGAGAGAACACTGCATATCGGATGCAGACAGAAACTCAACCTTCAGATCAAGGTGCTGGGGGAGCACGAGGAGGATATCAAGGGCACGAATGAGGCCGAGGCAGTGGAGGACCTACGAGAGGTTGGGGACAAGTTATTTGCTACAATTGTGGAGGGTCAGGGCACTACGCACGAGAATGTACGAACCCAATGTGCCTGTAATGCCAATACTGTACTCAGTTTGACCACGCGACAAAAGACTGCCCTATATTAATAGCTAAGATGCATGAAAAGGGGACGTAGCCTACCCAAAACCTTCAGTTGATGAGGGTTGAACCCTGCAAAGAAGATCCTAATGTGAATATCATGCTGCAAAGTGGAATAATGACTGGTGAAGATAAGAGAAAACAACCTGAAGAAAGTGAATGGGTCCGCAAAGCTCTAGAGAAGGAGGTTGGCTTTGATTTAGAGCGCATGAAAGAAACCTTCATGGAAGCAAAGAAAAGCTTCATTGAGGCTTTTACCTCGGGAAGTCAGGATAAGCAGTCTGAAGAAATGGACCCATCCATGCTTACTAAATTTTTGGAAACATGTATGAAGCTGTGCGCGATAGCAAGGCCGTGAAAGGATTACCAAAGTTGATCATTAAATGTGCTGGTAAAGAAAATACTCCTAAGGGACCGTGCGTGGCCAGGAAAATTGGTAAGCATAAGGCAAGAATAGGGCGTGAGATGAGGCTCACTGCGCAAATAGGTGAATATGAAATGGACCAAGTTATTTTGGATCTTGGGTCAGATGTGAATGTTTTGCCTAAACAAACATGGGAGAGAATGGGGAGACCTGCGTTGTAGTGGTCTCTGATTCAATTGAGGATGGCGAATCAACAAAAGATTATCCCCATGGGAAGATTGCAGGGAGTGACAGTAGATATTGAAGGTGCAAGCGCATTAGCTAATTTCAAAGTGATAGAGATTGTTGATGATAACAATCCCTACCCCACGCTCCTTGGGATCGATTGGGCTATTGACATGAATGGGGTGATCAATTTGAAGAAGCGAATGATGTCATTTGAAAGAAAATCGCTCCGCGTAGTAGTACCTCTGGACCCTGCAAAAGGACCACGCTATACTGAAACGATCCGCGATTACGAAAGTGACGATGATTTGGACCAGATTTATAAGATAATGATGCGAGATCAAGATTGGGTGAACCCAACAACTGATGAAAATATTGCATGGGACCACAAAAGCTCCTGCACATCAGATTCAGATGAGGAATTAGAATGCTGACAGAATCAATTGCACGAAGTGTCGACGCTAAGCTGTAACATGATGACTAAATCGTTGCACTGTGTATCATCAGAGGTAAGGAGTTTGCATTATTATGATGGTATAATTGACGTAGATAAATTTTTGGATGCATTTGAAAAGGAAGTGCCAGAGAAGCATCGCTTCCAAGCCTTGGACTTGACGTTGTGTGCTACGCCTGCACGATGGTGGGGTACGCATAAAGACAATTTGATGGATGGTGCAAATACAAAGGAATGATGAGGGTGCGGTTTGGTAGCCTGAAAGTGCGATTGATGGAGAAATATGATGGGAGGAGTGATCTACGCGATCACTTAGCAAAATGAACTAATGATTATGGATTAGAGCCACAAACAGAGTGGGTGCATTTGTTCTATCACACTTTGGACGTAATACCAATGAATTAGTACTTGGAGACAGAGCTCTACCATGGCATGGATGAATGGGATATCTTGAGACAGGGATTCTTGATGACATTCAACTTTAAGGATGGATTTGAGTGCATCGATGAAGCACTACAGGAGGTCAAGGCAACGATCTTCAGAATGCCGTAGGATCCCTTGGATTTGATTCAACCAGATTGGACCACCTAGCTACGCCATGCGCTGGAGTGCTATAATGTGATTTTTGAAGAAGAAGAGGAGGATCCAAGGAACATTAATATCCCAGAGGCAGAAGGTCACCGCGAAGTTCAGGGGCCACAGATAGAAAATCCAGATATCACTGCGTCACTAAAAACTTGACAGGTGAACATTGGGACATAGGCGGAGTCGAAGTTTGCAAAGATAGGGGACTAATGGGATGATGCTATGGGGGATAAGGTCGCTGAGTTGCTCCACGAATACCAAGATTTGTTCCCTACAAAGTTTTCAGACTTGAAGAGGATATTAGGCGATTTAGGATTGATGAAGATAACATTGAAACCAGATGTGAAGCCTGTGAAGAAGAGGTCAGATCGCCTTAATCCTAAGTACAAGGAAAAGGTTCACTTGGAGTTGGACAAAATGTTGGCAGCAGGAATTATCGAACCAATGGAGGAGCGGGATTGGGTAAGTTGTATGGTAGTTTAGGAAAAGAAGCAAAAGGATGAAATAAGGATATGTATAGATCTCAGGAAACTGAATGATGCTTGCATTCATCATCCCTTTCCAACTCTGTTCACGGATGAGGTATTGGATAATGTTGGTGGACAATAAGCATATTCGTTTACTAATGGGTTCTATGGATACCATCAGATAAAGAACATGTCGGAAGACAGGAGTAAGATGACTTTCGCGACAGAGTGGGGATGTTTTCAGTACACTATAATTCCTTTTGGACTTAAGATTGCATTGGCGATATTTTCGCGCGTAGTCATTGCGGCGTTCAAAGAGTTCATTCACAAGTTTTTGGAGGTATACTTTAATGATTTTACGGTGTTTGGGCTCGTAAAATGCCATGTAGCTAGTTTGCACTTGATGCTGGATACGTGTCGGAGGTATCAGATCGCGTTAAACTTGAAGAAGAGATTATTTTGCGTTCCTTTTGGAATCTTGTTGGGTCATGTTGTGTGCAGACAAGGATTAATGGTGGAACCTGCTAAGATCGTGGTCATAATTAACTTGGAGGTGCCAAGGAGTGTTAAACAACTATGGCAACACTGGGTCATACTTGTTACTATCAAAACTTCATCAAGAGTTATGCTTAGATTACCACGCCGATGGAAAAGATGTTGAAAAATGACGCTACATTCTATTGGAATGAGGAATGCCAGTGGAGTCTGGATGTGTTAAAGGAGAAGATGGTCACCGCATCGATCCTAGTCTTCCTGAATTGGAAGAAGGAATTTCATGTGCATGTGGATGTGTCATGTATTGCGTTGGGAGCAGTACTGACACAGGCCGGTGAAGGAGAATTGGATCACTCGATAGCCTTTGCAAGTAGGAAGTTGTCAAAGGCTGAAAATAATTATTCGACGACAGAGTGCAAAGGGTTGGCTATGGTGTATGTGTTCCAGATGTTCAGGCATTACTTGCTATGCGGAAAATTTAAGATGTATACAAACCATTCTGCATTTAAGTACCTTGTCAACAAGCCTATGTTGGGGGGGGGAATATGCAGATGGTTGTTGCTGTTTCAGGAGTACGATTTCGAAGTCATTGTGAAGCCAGGGCGATTGAATGCAGGACCAAATCATTTGTCGTGCATTGAAACAAGAGAGGAGCCTACCAATTTGGAGGAAGGGTTGCCTGACACGCAACTCTTTGTGGTATGTGTGATAGACAATCATTTTGTAGACATCATCCACTTCTTGACTACAAGAATGGCTCCAAAAGGATACACAAGTCAACAGAAGAAGGAATTGGTGGTGCGTGCGGCACATTTTTTTGTTATTGCAGCTCACTTATATAAAATGGGATCGAATGAGATACTGCAATGCTATGTGCCTGATTTTGAACGAAGCAACATCCTAGCTGAAGCTCATGGAGGAGTTGCGGGAGGCCATTATGCAGGAAAAACAACAACGCAAAAGATTTTACGCGTTGGGTTGTGGTGGCCAACGTTGCATAAGGATTCCAAAGCGTATTGTAGGGCGTGCGATGCATGTTAGAGGACGGGTAGGCCATCGCAGAGGGATGAGCTACCTCTGAATCCGCAAGTGTCATTACAGCCATTTGAAAAGTGGGCAATTGATTTTGTAGGACCAATTCAGCCTCCAGGAAAGAAGACGGGTGTGTGGTACATAATCACCGTGACTGAGTATTTGACTAGATGGGCAGAGGTGCAGCCCATGAAGGACTATCTAGGGGCAACAATAGCGAATTTCCTATTTCAATATGTGCTAACTAGGTGCGGTTGCCCGAAGATTTTGATGAGTGATCATAGTACCCACTTCCTTAATAAAACGATTAGCGCACTGACAGAAAAGTTCCAAGTTTATCATCAAAATAGCACGCCATATCATCCTTAGGCCAATGGAATGGTGGAAGCGTTTAATAAGATATTGGAGAATGCGCTGATAAAGGTTTGCAATTCACAAAGGAATTATTGGGACATGTGCGTAACTGTTGTGTTATGGGCTTATAGAACTACCTGTAAGAAGCTGACTGGACAGACGCCTTTCAAGATGGTCTATGGTGTAGAAGTTGTGATGCCGATGGAATACATTATGCCTAGTCTATGCATAGCGGTGTTCATAGGAATGGTGGACCGCGGAGCCTTAGAAGAGCGGCTTACACAGCTGATAGAGCTGGAGGGAGATAGATTCTTGGCTGGATTCCATCAACAAGTTTAGAAGGAGCACGAAATGGCATGGCATGATCAACACATCAAACTGCACACCTTCAAGGTAAAAAATTTAGTTTTATTATATGATAGCAAGTTTGATAAGTTTCCAGGAAAATTTCAGATGCATTGGCTGGGGTCCGTATGTTATCAAGGAGATTACCGATGGTGGAGCAGTTCAACTTGTGAAATTGAAAGGAGATCCATTTCCGAGAAAGGTAAGTGGAAGCCGATTGAAGCCATACACCGGGGATCCGACCAGATGACTATATGATGGTAGCATAGTCTTAATACTCTAGGTAGCTGCAAGGAGGCGCATGACTATAAACTACACTGCACGGGTTGTAGAGCTACGCTACGAGGGGTCTACTCTGAACGGAAGGGTGTCACAGCATCTGCAGAAGCACGAAGGGAGTTGCGCTATAAGGGTCGAGACCGCGCATCGCAGCTAGAAAGTGGTTGTTACCATCACTGTTCATGATTTGACTACCAGAGGACGGTTAAAAGGAGAGGGCCATCGACATTTAAGGCATTTAAGGTTGAACTCAAGTGTGAAATCTTTGGAAATCTGCTGCCAATATCGCATTTATGAGCAGATTTTGGGGGGAACGGTCGAATTTGAATTCGAATTTGCCTATAAATTACAGGTGGTCGTCCAGTGAGAAACACTTTGCAGTTTGAGAATTTCTGAGTTGTGTTGTCTATTGCGTGAGCTCTTTGAGAATTTGCTTGCAAGCCCTGTGTCTGAGTCTGATCAGAACCTCATTAACAACTTCTTGCCTACACCAATTTAGACTGCTAGTACTAGGGGCATTGTCACCTCTAAGGGAGCTGCCCCTGAGGTCATGAGTATGGAGGTCCCTGCACTAGTGCCTAACGCGCCGAGGTCGCCTAGGCTAAAGCCTACGCCACCAAGAGAGGTTCCCAAGCCTAAAAAGGATAAACATAAGAAGACGGTTTCGGTGCGTGAGTCACCAAGGAAACATCTAGCTACATAGGCTCAGAGAAAAGAAAATCCAACCGCACAGGAGAAGGACAAAGTGGTAGACCTGGAGGCTGAGGAGGGCACAAAAGACATAGATATTGAGGGGGTAGACCCTATTTCGAAGCTGTCAGAATACATCCCTCCACGCTAGGGCAAGGTGAAGGTCCCGAAGGACCCAAATGAGGGATAGTTCCTCCTAAACACACCCTTTCTGTCATAAAATATAACTTTTGAAGGTCTGCGCTTGGCGTGCATCCCACATCTAAAGCTTGAAGATTGGGATTTAGGGGACATCGAAAGGTTCCCCCACCTGGCTATCGATACCTTCATGAAGCGAGTTTTCTACAAGGAGTCTAGTGTCACCGTGCTGGAGCCGTTGGAATGGATCTGTGGGGTAAACAAGGCAGGGTTGTTGAACCTGCTATGGGTGCCTCACTACCACCGCGCCCCTATAAATTTTACAATTATTAAGCAGTTGTTGTGCCTTGTGCATGATAGGTGCTTGTGGTTGAGTGAGCCGATACCAATAACTGATATGTTGATCCATCAAATCACATTGTTACGGACTGAATCTGGCAAAACCATTTGGTGGCAAGAAGGGCAGGCGCGACCTTGCCAAGAAAATGAAGGACAAGTTCAAACTTGTCAAGGAGTCACACAGGTATTCCATTTCCATTATTATTGACCCTGCGGTGAAGTTGCCACTCAAATCTTGGCTGGCAAAGTGATGAGAAAGTGTCGCGCGGATGAGGTGCCGACACAAGTGATCTCGTTAGCAGCTCAATGCGCAGAGGGTGTATAGTTTAACTGGGCGCGCTACCTGTGCAGCGAGTTCCTCATGAACTACAGAGAGGCAGAGGACTAAAGTAAGACCTTTCATTATTCATGGCTATTACTCTCGATTTTGCTAGTCGTGTGGGAGTTGCCGGAGGACAGCTAGTTTCCTCCAGTCGAGACAGAATTACCAAAAGCAGGTAAGTTTGCTTCTCTCTAGACCACAAAGGACGCTACGCGGGTTCGAGAAAGAAAAATCTTTTGGATACTGATGAAGGCAAGCATCCGCGCAGCCATCAACCGAAAGCTGTGGTTGTCACCAACTGTCTTTGAGCAGTTATTTAGGTACGTGGAGTTCAAAGCAAACTTCCACCGTGTTTACATCCAGGTGCTGAAAGATCTGAATCAGAAGTGGTATGATATTCCCTACTTGGCTACGAATGATGCCATTGTAGACGTCCTCAAGTGATGGCCAGCAGATTGGAACACAACATCGGATTTGGCCGCCGAGACTAGCAAGTCCACGGAAAAGCAGAAAAATGAAGCAGCCCGACTGAAGTTAAAGCAGTTGGTAGAAAAGAGGAAGAAGGAGATTGAGGAGAAGGCCTGAGCAGAAGCAGAGCGCGCTGCAAAGGAGCAAGCAGAGCAGGAAGAGCACAGCTCTGACAGAAGTCAAAAATCTCCTTCTCCATAAACGGAGGACGAAGAACAGTCAGAACAGGGCGGCGGAGATCTGGATAGCACTCCTTTCCATGTCAAGTGACACAGGGAACAGGAAAAGGAGGGACATCAAAAGAAGACCAAAGCCTCCAAGTCATCGCTAGATCCAATCACCTTGACGAAGGTTGACTTGGATGATATTGGCGATAAGGTAAGGGACACAACCATAGAATTGCTGCAACTTTTAAGCAGCAGTAGAAGTAGGCACTAAGTGCCATACAGATGGGTCTACGTGAGCTGCAGATCCAAACAACTCAACTCCAGGCCAGTGCAGGGCAAAGCAGCGCGACCTCAACTAGTTTGGCGTCGAGGACCACTCAAGCAGTAGAGTTGGTCTAGTCATTGGATCTTCAGGCCATCGCACTGCTTGATGGAGCTCTAAGCATGGAGACAGGTGCTAACAAGGCTACTGTCAGTGCTTTGAGGAATGTTGGCCTCAACTTGGCTGCACTTGCCAGTGAATTCCTTCACACACTGTAAGTAGGTGTCATTGTAGAAATTAGGGCGCGGAGTAGGCGCACTGAGCTTGATCAGTGAGCAGAAAGTTAGCAACGAACAGATGTTCGTTGAGAAGACGGCCATGCTAGAAGCATGGAAGAAGGTTCAAGGGCAGAACGAGTGAACTGCAGCTGTGGTAGCCAAAGCATGCAGGATGGTTCCTGAACTGCACATACCAGAAGAAGCATCGTTGGAGGCCAAGATTTGAAAGTTTGTTGCAGGAGTGCACGATGAAAAAACAGAAGTGGCCAAGGTTCAGTTTGAACCGAACCTTAAAATCATAGAGCTTGAGTTGAAGTCATAGCCTTCAACTCCACTAGAGGTTAGAGCACAACGCGAGGCAGTTGTAAAGGTCGGCTTGTATAGACCTACCCATGGTTTGCGGACCATGGGATTGTATAAAAAGGAGAGTCTTAGAGAGTCTAAGGGAGTTCATAGTTGATGATATTGATGAAGATGAATGTAATGGGTCATTAAGAAGTGAAGAGAAAAGAGTCTTAGAGTAGAAGAGAGGCTCTGGAGCTGTGTGCACAGAGGCCTAGAGTAGAGTCTACAACTGAGTGCGCAGACCCCTGCAGCTGAGTGAGTAGGGTAGTCTCAAGTCTGTAAGCAGAACTGAAGTATCAATAAAGAGATTATTCTGGAAATATTTGTATTTTGTCCATTTACTTCTGTTATGAATGAATGTGTTTATGTTATCATGAATAATGGGGTTATGACTTAATACTATATTGATGCACAATTCTGCATGTTTTACGTTGTTATAATAACGCAAGTAATAATATCCATTTACGCAACGAATATCTTAATGCATGTTAAATTTATCAGATACTTAAGCTGATCTGGGTAAATACAGAACTAAGGGTAATTACAGAGGTGCGTAAGTGGTTGATTCACCTGTTTAGGGTCCACGAAAGACAGTCGTAGACCTTCGCAAAGGTCTAGAGGTTGATACAAGGAAGATATATCGATAAGCCTTAAGGTTTTATCGATCTGCGTGAAGGCAAAGTTAGGGCATAAAATGACATCACGCTCATCTCTGGGTGCTTAAACTCTGATCCAGCATCCCCCCATATTGCTTCGGGTGAGACTTCAGTCCGCGCTCCATGGGTTGATGCTGAAAGGGCTAGTAATTTAGGGATTTGTTTGGAAAACTTAACTCTGAACCTAGGTCAGGACCCACTAAGCTAACAACCTTGGACACCCTAAAGGACAAGTTGACTACTACACCTATTCTCTGAGGCCCAAATTGAGCTCTTCCTTTCCATATACATGTTGATGCCTCTCACAAAGCCATAGGAGCAGCCCTAGGCCAGATAGATGACAAGCTACCTTATGCCATTTACTTCATCAGTAAGAATCTGTCAAAAGCCAAACTAAACTACACAGTGACTGAAAAGGAGCTCTCAGCTATTGTGCATTCAATGAACAAATTTAGGCATTACATTACAGGTTACCAAACATTTGTACATACTGACTATGCTGCAATTAAATACTTGATGAATAAACCTAATGTAAATGCTTGGATTATTAGATGGTTACTTTTATTGCAACAGTTTGATTTAACTAGTATTGATAACCTTGGAAAGGAGAATGTTGTTGCATATTTTTTATCCAGATTGACTTTGCCTGTAGGGGAGGAAGGAATGGTTGATGATTAGATACCAAATGAAAACTTATCTGCCATTTCAGTTCTCTCTCCATGGTTTGCTAACATAGCAAATTACTTGGTGTCTCCATAATTTCCACCAAATTTGTCCTCCAAGGAAAAGAGCAAGACTGTAAGGAAGAGTGCCCCATTCACTTGGATTGGGGGAACCTCTTCAAACTAGGCCTAGATGAAATTCTGAGAAGATGTGTCAGGGAGGAGGAAGTCTTGGACATTCTTATGACATGTCATGATAGGCCTTGTGGAGGTCACTTTGCAGCCAAAAGAAAAACATTCAAGGTACTACAAGCTGGTTATTATTGACCAACTTTTCACCAAGATGTGAGGAGGTATACTAGTCAGTACGATTAGTGCCAAAGGATGGGGAAACCTACCCAAGGGATTAAATGCCTCTACAACCTCAAGTGACTTTCGAACCATTTGACAAGTGGGGCATGGATTTGATTGGACCCATTGACCCTACATCTAGGCAAAAGAAGTACATCATTATGTGCACTAACTATTTAACCAAGTGGGCTGAAGCCAAGGCCATCAAAGCAACAACAGAAGAGAAAGTGGCTAAATTCTTAAGGGAAAATGTATTTTATAAGTTTGGGTACCCTAGAGAACTGGTCACTGATCAAGGCAATCAGCTTACATCTCACATGATTGAAAATTTGTTAAGCCAACACAAGATCAAGCATAGAACCTCCACTGCTTACCACCCACAAGCTACTGGGCAGGCGGAGGTAACCAACAGAGCGCTGGAAGGAATTCTGACCAAAGTGATTAGCAAGAGTAGAAAGGATTGGGTAGATAGATCAGTTGAGGCCACTTGGGCCTACAATACCACCTAGAAGACCACCACTAGATTCACTCCTTATGAGATGGTCTATGGGAAGAAGGCCCTGCTGTCCATTGAATTTGAATATGACACCTTAATAATGATAGCACAACTGGATCTAGATCTCACCAGGGCACAACAAGAAAGATTGCTCCAGCTGAATGGGTTAGATGAATTTAGGATGCAGGCCCTCCTGCACACGGAGGTCACTCAAGTTTAAAGGAAGATTTGGCATGACAAGAACATAAAGGACATACATTTTCAAGAAGGTGACTGGGCTTTGTTGTATGATTCCAGATACAAGGATTTTAAAGGCAAGTTAAGGACTAGATGGTTAGGGCCTTATGTCATAGAAAAATGTCATGATAATGATTCAGTACAGATAAGAACCGTTGACGCAGAGGTTATCCCTTTACTTGTCAATAGGTACATATTGAAGGTCTACAAGAAGCCCTTGTCAAAGCAAGAATTCATCAATGGAATCAGCAAGACAGTGATGGTGGTGGAGCAAGTCTCAGCTTCCACCCCATCAAGTCCCTGAAATTAAAAGAGAAAAAAAAAGAAGAAAAAATAAAGAGACTCAGGTGAAAACCTCCATGAGGCACCTGAGTCCCACTGTTGGGTTGAAAACCTCTTAGGGCGGGCCAATGGTTTTGAAAAATAATAAAAAGATCTTAGGGTGAAAACTTGTTTTGAGGCACCCAGGGTAGGCAGCTAGGATGCAAACCTCCTTGGAGGTAGACTAGTTGTTTTCAAAAAAGAGAAAAAAAAGAGAGAAAAGACATTTTTTTGGAAATGTTGCTTGCGGGTCAGCAAGAGGAGGATCAACGCATCTTGAGAGGAACAAAAGGACCTACAAAATCCATATTTTAATCCCTCCATGTCATATTATTCATTATTTCATCCATCCTTCCATCTATGGACTCCTCCAACTCAGTTCACACAGGCTCTATGTTTTCTACAAGATTCCCTGTAATCATACAGGATTCCCTGAAAACCTATAGGAGTTTCCTGTAGGAATTACAGTGGCTTTTAAATCCCAAGAAAAGTGATCCTAGAGAAAAGGGGATGGCAAGCCCGTGTCAAAAAATAAAACATTCACTCCAACTCATCACCCCCATGCTTTTCAACACCATGATACCCCTGCATCCATCCAATAAGTCAATTAAAAAATATACAATTTTCAAAAAGAAAAAAAAAATAGAAGAAGGTGAGAACAGAGGACAGAGGGACAATACCTGAAGGCTATACCTCTCACCTACCATTCACTAGAAGCCTTCTCTACTCATGTCAATAATCCTCATGCTCCAGAAGTGAAAAAAAGTATGAAAGTTTAGGGGAGAGGCAGCTACAGGACATCTTATAGGTTTCTTGTAGGAAATCCTGTAGCAACCTATCCCAAAAAGGAAACTTATCAAGGTTGCATCCATCTTCAGCACAAAGATTCCAAGGTTGAGGAAGCTCCTCCAGAGCTCAGCAACAACAACAAGATCACCACATCACTCTCCAGCACTTGCACATCAAAAGAAACCAGCATCAAAAGAGGCCAATACAAAGAAGGATATGCAGCAAATACACAGCAGAGGAAATCATTCTCTAGCATGCATCATTATCAAAGTATATTACCCACAAGTATATCATCTTATTCATGGTCTCTCATTAGCACGATATAATAAAAAATGTAGGACTATGTAAGAGTTGGTTTTATAAGCAAAGGTGGCCAGTTAACTTGGCCACCTTTGGCCAGTCGATGAGGAGGAAACAGTTAGACCACTCCACACATGGCAACAGTCAAATGAGAAGAAAAAGGAGATAAGGTCAAAAATAGTTAAGTTACGGAGGAACGAAGTGGGAGATGGTTACGAGGTAAGGTGGAATGATGGACTGATAGTGGTACCAATGATCCAAAAGGAGGTGCTCATACTTAGACAACCAACACACCATCCCACACGATCAGCCATATAAGGAAATAAAACACTGATTCCCATGCAAATAGAGCATTAAAAATCTTGATAATTCATCAAAAAGAGGTTTCTCTCGGCCTTCTTGAAGTAGCACCTGCAGGAGACAGTTAGCATTTTGCAGCGCAGGAGACCTACACGATCCTACAGGATACAGAGCAATCAATCTACAGGATTATCAGTGGGCACTAAGGGAGGAGAAATCAAAGGTTGTCCTCAACAGAACATAACTAGTGAGGTAGGAGCTATACCTTCCATGTTTTCCTATTAAAAAGAAGAAAAATCATCATTTGATTAAGGAAATTGCAATCTAGGAGAATTGTATTGTAGAGTTAACACTCCATCCTCTCTCACCCACCAGAATTCTTGATTTTTATTCATCCAAGCCTCCACAATTACCAGGGAAAGATGACAGGGGTTTTTAACAAGAGAGAACCCACAAACACAGTGAGAATTCACCAACATCCTCCTGTAGTAGAAATTTTCACAAGGCACCAATGGATGGGGTTCTTTGAGAGGATGAGAGGATACGATGATGAGGTGGCCAGAGAATTTGCTCTCTCACTCATACCCCTCACTAGGACCCATGCCACTGTTGTGGTGAAAGGCCTATCGGTAGAAATCACCCCTGAAGTTATAAGCAGAATCACTGCACTCCCTTTAGGGTTACCTCGAAGAAAATAAGATAAGGGTAACATCACCCTTGCAAAGAAGAAATTATTTTTGGAAGGGGAGAAGCGAATGGAAGACAAAAATGGGGTTAGAAGAGGAAGAATTCCATACCCTTGGAATGAAGTTAGTTACCACCTCATTAAATACATATCACGTGAAGGGAGATATAATGTGGTGTATGGATACCACTTCAGACTCCTACAAGAACTGAAATTTGGAGCAGACACACCTCCTCAAAATAGATTAATTATACCCTACTTTCTTCTTCAATCACTGATAGATATGAGCATCAAAGTGCATGAGGGAAAACCTCAACAACTATCCCATCATGGGTTGATCAAACTTATCCTAGAAGATGCTCTACAAAACCTAAGATTCCCTATCACATAGACAACATTCAGAGACATGCAGGCAGAGGGAGCAATTCAAGTTCTGGAATATGACAAAAGAACCATTGCTATTGAGAGGAATGAAGAAACAAAAGGAGAAAATGAAGAGGGAACGGAGGAAGAAAAGGAGGAGGAAAATGAAGAAGAAAAAGAAAAAGAAACAAAAGAAGAGACAGATGAGTAGAGTGAATAACTAGAGGAAGAAGAGAAAGAGAAAGACAAGGATAAGAAGGAGAATGGAAAAGAGGAAACAAAACAAAAGGAAGAACAAAGGTAACAAAGGTCTACAGTTCAAGGCAGAGAAAGGGAAGAATCACCAAGGGTATCTCCAGAACCCACAGAGAAAGAGGCAGCAACTGCTCTTACTGCCTTAAGTACACCTATCAAGTCAAAAGGGAAGAGGCAAAGACACACCCCACTGTACTTCAGAACAAGGAAGAGCACAAGGATTAGGTAGGGAAGACCTCAAACCCCAACCAAAACACCTATTTTCATTGAAGACTCGCCAAAGCAGCAAGAAAAGGCAGCTCCACTAGAGAAAAATCAAGGAGAAGGATCATCAGGACAAGCCTCTCCCAAATCTCCCATCACTTATGTTAGGAGACCTGTCACAAGGTTAACCTCATCAAAGGGAAAAGGTCTCCTACATGAGACACTAGAAAACCTACAGGAAGCAGAGACCATCCTATAGGAAACCCTGTCAAATCTACAGGATGTGCAAAAAAGGGATCAAGAAGGTATCGCTCCACAAGAACCAAAGGAAGAAGACCAAGAATTGAGGGAACCTAGTCCATAGCCCAACCTCAGCTCCTACTACAGATTCATTGAAGGAGGTAGGTAATCCCACAAAATTTTCCATTCCCTTATTCTTTGAGCTTGAAAGAGAGAGGGCAAGGACCCATAGGTGGATGCAAATTTCCAAGTCAAAAGGAGTGGAGGATGTAGGCCACATGGAGGAAAAGTTGAAAGAGATGGGCAGAGAGATGAGCAGCATAAGGGACAAAGAGGAAATGATGAAATCTCAGTTAGAAGCAGAGAATGCATGGCTAAGAGGACAACTACAAGAAAGGGAAAGCCAGTTGGCAACTATGGCTAGTTTATCCTTAGAGGCAATCCAGTGTAGGATGCCAACAAAGTCTTATGCCTTGTATCTCAAGGAACAATGGCTACAATTCCAAATCAAGACTTTAGCACAGAGAGACACTATGCCCTTCCAGGACTATAGACAATTCATTGATCTCTGTGATCAAAGCACCTTGGAAGATAGAGAAAAAATGTCTAAGTTTTACCTACACAACTTGGCCTTGACAGATTTGAATGTGTGGGACCCAAATTCAAAACTAGGAGACTTGCAATTGATGGCCTTAGCATCATGGATGAATCATGAGGAGGCAAGAGCTACAGAGATGAAAAAGGTAATGACAAGAGAAGAGACAGAACCCCTCATGATCAGGGTTGAACAATCTAATCCAATGGCTATCATCAACACCCACAACCTCATTGCAAATGATCCTAAGCTTGCACCTAGGTACCTTGCTGCACAAGAACAAGCAGTCACACACTTTGAAGACATGTTCAGATTGCTAGGAGATGAAAGCATGCAAGCTTGCCAAAGGAGGTGGAACACCTTGCCTCACAGCCTGAAAATCATAGAATACCATTCTCCTCAGAGAATGAGAGAGGCACTAAATAGAACACCCATGTATAAGCAGGCTCTACAAAGACTCAAAGTCAATTGGATTGGCTTGAGACTCAGTCCACCACTACTTTTAGGAATGTTAGAAGGGAGGAGAGAAGAAGAAGAAAGAAAGTAGTGGGAAGAGATAGAGAGGAAGGCAGGATTTTATTCATAGGAGGAATAAAGTATAGCAAAAGCATGGGATGTCAGGGAGGCCACCAGAGCAATGAAGGACATGGATATAGATTAAGTTTCTCAAAGGATGAGCAACACTTTCAGTAGGGGGTGATGATGAACCTCATCATTGGGTAACTATATGGACCTTAATACACCTCCAAGCTTACTAAAATCAACTCTTCTCATAATTCCTTACATGTTTTAATTATATTTTTCTTAATGAGATGAGTAAAAGTAAGATGTTATGTCTTGTGGTCTAATGTGCATTGATTGCAGGTTTTTGGGAGAAAATCATGGAAATTTTGGCTAATTAAGAGCAGGAACTCGAATGAGACAAGGAGGAGAGATTATAGGAGATAGATCCTCCTCATTAAATCCTCACTCATTCGAATATTCCTCAATCAAATCACACTAGCTTGGAGTTGCAAGCAGCCAAGTCATGGAGATCATGGGCAGTCGAGCCAGTGACAGTTAAGAACTAGTTCATCTTGAGTTTGGGAGCCAAGCCTCCCTAGATTTAAGGAAGTTGTTGGAGAATTTAGTTGTATAAATAAGAAGGCCTAGAGCCTCATTAGGATTCTGATTTTTTATGTAAGAGCTCTAAGCATTTTCGAGTTAAAGATGTGTGGAAAAACATTGTTATGTAATTTTTGATATGATAATGAGAATGAGATTTTCCTTGATCCAACACTGAGTTGACTTAGAGGGATGAAGCTCTTGGGTTAGGGCCCAACCCTAGTAGCAAAGGCTCCTCTTCTTGTACTTGTATGCTTAAGCTATTTCATAGATTAATTGTTGAATTGATTTTAGCATTGTTTCATTGCAAATAGTGGTGAAGTTAGTTAGTTTGCTTCCATTTGTGTTAGCTTTAGCAGTAGCTCTAGAGAGATAAAAGAATACTAAAAAGGATGACATCAGGTGGATTTGGCCTCTCTCCTCCCTGTAGGGACCATTGTTTGAGGAAAAACTCCTATTCAGCCCCAAAAAGACAAAATTATGATTTCTTATGGAATTTAGGGTTTCTGCTACTTAGGCCAACATCTGTTTAGTTTTCAAGAATAGGTTTTAGTTGTTATTTCTGATATTTCTAACTTTGTATTAGATCTCATGGTGTTTCACAATATTCTACAAGTATTTCCATGCATGAACTAGGCAACTAAATAATGGAATTATGTTTCTTATGTTGATTAGAAATCTTCCTTGTTTGACATGATTCATGGGTAAATGCCAGTGATGTATGTATTGCAGGAGCTTTCAATAGTGCAGGGAGATCTCATGTCAACAGCCTCAGCCTAACCTCATCCATCCATGATCACCAAAAGCCACTAAGTCCATCAACCAATTCATCATTCCATAAGAACAACTTTCCAGGTTTGTTGAGCAAATCCAACCATCTTACAAATTGTGGTTTGAGCTCTGAGGAAGTCCTAGCCACTCCCTTGCCTTATTTCTTCCATCATTCACCTTCCCTAGGCCCTATACCACCTCCCAAATCACTCCTATTGCTCTCGAACAGACTCTGTAGGAATACAAGGGATCATGTAGGAGCATTATGAGCATTAGGACGACCTGTAGTGGCCTGTTTGAGGCCGATTTGCGGAAAAAGAATACAGGAATATAGGAGAAGACCCCCACTTGCCTCCCAAGCCATCTAACCTTTCACAACTATCTCTAACCCACCTGCCACATCACCAAGAAGATTTAGCATTCACATTTTCACAAAAAAGGACAAAAAGGAAAAAAGAGTTATTGTGTTTATTGATATGCACAACAGTAAAATGTCTGGTTATTCCAGATTGCATGCCTATGATAGTTACAATTACACACATGTTAGCTTAGAATTCTTCTGAAGCAAGATATCTTAAGAAATAGTTAGATGAGTGGTGTGTTTAAAGCATTTATTTTAGTCTTTCATTCTTGCAGTAGACAATATTTCCATTCTTCCAATTAGGGTAAAATTCCCCTCTCTTCATTGATAATCAAACTTCTTCTAAATCAATATAAGGCTGGTTTAAGAAATCATAGTGATCTATTGCTAGCTCAACAGTGACAAAGAGTGGACCCATCACATCTACTTGTGTATACAACATTGTCGCCTCCAAGTTGATAAAGTAAAGTTGGTAGCCCCAAGAGTTGCAGCATTCTTGCTGCAATACTGGTGCTCATCACACGATATAACTATTACAAAGAAATAAAATCAAAATCGGTATACTTCACAAAATATAAGTGACCATCTACAAGAATGATTGAAAGGGTAATAACTTTTATAAAAATATATATACCCAATTCAAAGTACATTTTAAATTCAAATATGCTACAAACTTATATTTTTTGTGTCGCTAAACTGACCATAAAGAACATAGATGAAGTATTTTCTTAGTAATATGTATTAGGGTTTTGTGGAACTTTAAACCTAGCGAAATCAATGACTAATAAATAGAATAACCCTTTTGAATTGAAAAAAAAAAAAAAAAACCCTAAATTGGTTTATAGAGAATTTGACGAACAATAGCAGAAAAATATTACAGAGGGTTTTGCGACTTCATAGAAACACAAACATAATGAAAATAGTTGTATCATTACGTGGAAGCCAAGCTGCCAGAGCAGATTCCAAAACCCTAATGACTTCCACATTCCTAGAAAGGGATCGTGTAATAGATTTCAAACCATTAATAAAAATATAAACCAAAAGAAATCTAGAACAAATAAGGAAATTGTATATTCAATGAAATCAATCCAAGAGATTACTAGAAATTGACACTGTCGAAAGGAAAAAGTTTCTGCATGATGATACAATATTTACGTGAAGATAAAACCCTTATGGCTAGCAACCATATGTTTTGAAACAATTCTTCACCAAAGAAATACCGCAAACTCTAAGATAAGTCTCCTGTGAGAGCATGACATGCTATATTAGACCACAACAATATAAATGTCTGCAAAACTCCACCAAAGAACAAACAAAAACATGAAAAGAATTTCAGGTAACAGTAATATAAGATACCTCTAGCAAAAATGTGAAGAAATATAAGCACAATAAGAAGTTGATGATCCAAAGGGTCTGATATCATAGCGGATGGTGGAAAAAACCATAAAAATTCACCCAAACCAAAAAGGATTAACAATGAAAACAAAATTGCATAGTAACTAGCTCTCTGAGCGCCATAAGGAGAGTGAATGAATCAACTAACTATCGGAATAGTCTTTCTATCATTGAGAAAAACCCTAAGTGTGTTGACACCGTTGATTTGGAGGTTTCAAACTATAATCATTGATGTGGTAGGTCGAAAATTTGGAGGTTTCAAACTATAATCATTGATGTGGTAGGTCGAAAGGAAGCTCCATGGAAATTCCATATATTCACATGTGTACACGTGGAAGGATCTAGAGGGTGTTATATATATATAAAACGTCGAACAAAATACAACGAAATTAGAGCAATGAACTTTATAAATAATTGTACCACATTTAAATGATGAACCTAAATAATATGTTTTAATAAAGGTTCAGTAATGTAATATATTGCTATGTGATATGAGTAAGGTGTATATTAATAAAGGTTCGACAATATATTATATTACTACGAGTTATGTGCAATGAACATACATATATTATGTGACATGTAACATATACATGATAAACCATGGTATAAATATGGAACATAATGATATATTTATATAACCATGATATAGGCATAGATCCTAGTGTTACATACAAGGGTGTACACATAACGAAAGCACTTTGATGGAAAGGTGCCTAGTGTTACATACAAAGGTGTACACATAACGAAAGCACTTTGATGGAAAGGAAATGTGATGTTTACATTAGTAGTACTAATTAACTCCTCAAAAGGGTGTACACATAACGAAAGCACTTTGATGGAAAGGTGCCTAGTGTTACATACAAAGGTGTACACATAACGAAAGCACTTTGATGGAAAGGAAATGTGATGTTTACATTAGTAGTACTAATTAACTCCTCAAAAGAAATACTTAATATCATGAAAGGTTCATTAGGAAATGATACCTAAGCTGATAAACCATGATATAAATATGGAACATAATGATATATTTATATAACCATGATATTGGATCTATCATTATATAACCATGATATAGGCATAGATCCTAGGTGTACACATAAGGAAAGCACTTTGATGGAAAGGAATAGGCATAGATCCTAGTGTTACATACAAGGGTGTACACATAAGGAAAGCACTTTGATGGAAAGGAATAGGCATAGATCCTAGTGTTACATACAAGGGTGTACACATAAGGAAAGCACTTTGATGGAAAGGAAATGTGATGTTTTCATTAGTAGTACTAATCAACTCCTCAAAAGAAATACTTAATATCATCAAAGGTTCATTAGGAAATGATACCTAAGCTTTAAGATAATATATTGAAGGAAGAAAACATGTTCATAAAGCTATTAAGGATTGTATTTGAAATTCTTAAAGGAAGTTAGTTGATGTATTATGAACAAAAATCCACAAAGAATATGATCTACTGAATAATGGCCTTATAATGTAAGATAGGATTTTATCATTTAGATGGAGAAAAGTACATAGACTGTATAAACTTTAATGGAGAAAATATTTACAAGAGAAAGAAGATCATGGATTCAATTAGTTAAATGTTTTATATAAAAAGATTTATGGTTGAAGGAGGTACATTACAGTTGGACAAAGTTGACCCCTACATTATGTTGTTGTTGTTGGTTTCGGGGGGTTGGATTGTGGTGGGGTAGGGAAAGAAAAATAAGGTTTTCCTTATGCAAGATTTCCATATTCAATCTAAGATGTGGACACCCCATCATGGTTTTTCAAGATGTTATATCCAAGACGTTGTATGGGAAATGAGTCAGATGTAGTGGGAAGGTTTGGATGGTATTACCCCATTATGGGTGGAGTACTACTCGAATTAGTAAATGTGGGGGTCTTCCCATATTAGTTTCTAACTGGGATACTATTATAGGAAGGATGACTTGTTGAATATGGTTTTATTAGGTTATGGCCCCTATAAGCCCATCAATGGTATTGAATTCTCCTAGATTTGGTTGGTTAAAAGGTTGAGGTCAAGGAGCATCTAGCATAATTGTATATAGATATCTTGATTAGGCATATATGAACTCAAAGTGTTGAGCTTTAATGATGCCTACTTCTTCACCTTGATACATAGTGATGGCCACATATTTTCCAAAAATAGGTAAAGTGATTTGAGAAACAAATCAAGGAGTCATTTAGGTACATTGATCTTACATATAGTATGACATCACCATATGAGTAGAGGAAGATTCACAAAACTCTATAAGGATCTCCAATCCTATATCAGGGCATACTAGAAGTTGAAATAAAGTGAGGAATGATTTGGACAAGGAGGCAAATTTAGCATGGGCACCTAATTTTTCATTGATATATCATTTGGTTGAGGGACCTATCATGGTACATTGGAATAATATTTAAGTGAATTGAGTCATATGTGATATTGTCAAAAGAACACCATAGGTTAAGAGTCATGATGTGGTTGGTAGGTGATGAGCCCCAAAAATGGATAATTATATGGGCTCATTCAACCTCCTAATTCGACTTAATCCACCATTCTCATTAGTTTATTGCATGTTTTTTATTATATTTATGCAATAGAGTGAATTGGGTTAGTCATTATGCCAACAAGTCTAATGGGTGCTTTGTGCAGATTTTTAGTCAATTTTGAGACAAAATAAAAGGTTTTAATGAGCACTTGGCAGCCAAATTTGTGGGAGAACAAGGGAGAGGATTTGTAGGAAGGTGTCCCCTTAATTTATGGGCGCTTACCTTGAATTCTCCACCATTAGCTCGGAGTTCAAGGGCCACCAAATCGATTATCACAAGGGCAGCCGAGCAAGTGCTAGTAAAGGTGCTGTTAACTACAAGTTGCGGCAGTCGAGTTCCTAAATTTTAGGAGGGCTGTTGGGGTCCTCAATTTGTATAAATAAGAGGGCTTAGGGCCTCATTTCAGTTAGTCAATTTGTAGGCAGAAGTTAGCTAGTTTGTAGTTCGATTTTAGTCATTCTTTAGGCAGTAGGTTAGCTCTGCATTTCAGCACATTTTCAAGTTTTCCTTGTGGACAGTTTTTGGAATGTAACTATTCTTTTGATCAATAAAGATGAATCCAGCTTTGCACCAGCTCTAAATCTCTCTTAGGAGGTTGTAGCTCTTGGGGTTGGGCCCATCTCAAGTGCCCAGTACCTCCTTTGTTTACTTTTATGTGTTTTTGCTGCATTCTTAGAATAAAATCTGCTATTTAGATTTAAATCTTGCTTTGTTATTTAGATTGCTTTTGATGATTAAAAAGGCTTTTTATGTTCAGATTGAGTTGATAGGTTATTAACAGGGAAAAGCTTCAGAAAAAGGCCATCAAGCACCTCTGATTTCACCTCTCCCTCAGTGGGATCAGGAGCTGGGATCAAGGTGACCTTGCTGCCCACAAAAACACAGTATTTGCTTCGCCATGCAAGTATTAGTGTTCGATTTTTATTTGCAGGAGTTGGTTACATGTTCAAAGTCTTGATTGCTTCGATGCATAGTTGGTATACATGGTTTCAGTGCAAATAAACTTCTGTTCCATTTCTTTGCTATTATCTAGGTCAGATTAGGTCAAAGTAATTA
The DNA here is from genome assembly GCA_031772625.1 of Pinus tabuliformis. Lineage (NCBI taxonomy): Eukaryota > Viridiplantae > Streptophyta > Pinopsida > Pinales > Pinaceae > Pinus > Pinus tabuliformis. The sequence continues at coordinate 716,276,316 of CM062807.1, read as the reverse complement.
GCTTCTTGATTTTCCAAGTCTTCATTTGTCTAATTCGAAAGATAACTTGCAGAGCACTTGTAATACTTCTCCATATTCCCATACTCCATCAATCCCACCTGCTCCACCCTCCAACTTGGATTCTTGCCTCACGTTTGCCATTTTCTCACTTTGCCCTAATTCCCATATTTTTGTGCAACATTGCTCCACTCCTCCTTGAACAAATCCAACCATCCTTGCCACTCCTCAGCTCCATTCCCCAAGTCCTGGACCTCCTCACACCCTTATCTCACCTCCATACCCACTCCTTCATCTTTCTTCCTCCATCCATCCTCCAAAATCCCATTTCTGAACATCCTGTAGAAAATTACAGAACTTCCTGTAGAAATTTCAGAACATCCTGCAGAACCCCTGCAGACTTCCTGTAGAAGCTCATGAAAGTGGTTTCTTGATAGCCAAACTCTGTGAAGCTCTCTGGAAGGGTGTTAGGGACCCCTTAGGCCCTCTTCTAACCTTCCTGACCTCCTGCAAGCATTTCCTTTCGCCAATCCACCTCTGCACAGTAAAAAACAGTTAAAACTCATGCACAATAATTCTGCCAACTTACTCAAAAATACAAAAAGATGTTTCTTTTCAGATTTCACTTCAGAAGTAGCTTAGTCACATGCATTTTATCTTTCTAAGAGTCAATGGCATTCCTTTCTGTAGCTTTCATCATTTTTCTTGCACCAGTAGGGTTAGTCGGTAAAACTATGGTTTGCTAGGGTTTGCATTTCCTTTCCGCTTTCAGTTTCTTTCTGCAAGTAGATTAGCCTCCTTTGAGTTAGCTTTCATCCATCAGTTAAAAAGCTTCTTCTGAGAGCTCATAGAAGTTGGCTTAAGCTCCTAGTGGACTTGTGCCAGCTGATCCAGTGACAGCTGTGGCAAGAGCTAGTACTTGTGCATATAGCGCCATCGCTTCCAAGTTTGTTATGAACTACCGGGTTGATAAAATTAAAGAAGGGAGTTCCAGGAGTTGTAGCATTATTTCTGCAATACTGGGGCCCACCAGTAGGGTGTTCCCAAGGATTTCCTTCAAAATTATGAATGTTTGAAGGAAGCTTTGTAGGCATTGTGGGGCATGTAGCATTATGGACAATGGGATCATTGGTTTTTTGAGCATGTTAGAAGTTGTTTTCATTGATATCAAGTATCAAGTTTAGGGGGGAGTTCAGTGAGTGTTTTATCATTAAAATATCCATGTGTGTTGTTGCCTAGCTTGAGGAATGCAATATCTTTGAAGGTATTTCTTCTTTAGTTCCCTAGCTCCAATAAGGAAACTAAGGGCTTAAATGGATAGCCCTCTCATAGACCTTCCAATGGTATATGGTATTTGATCTAACTCCCAAGGAATGATGAGAAAATTGAGGTTGAAGTTTGGAAATTTAAGCAGGGTTCCAACCACTCTTGGTTCCAACGTGCACAAATGGAAAATATTGAACCTGCCCCCTCGTTAATCTTCAAAAAATCTAGGGGGACCCAAAGTGCTATAATGGTCATCGAATATGGAAAGTAGATGTAAGTAAATTAGCATGCTAGGGAGACGTCGCAGTGAGTTAGTCACATAGCCTATGAATCTTGGAGCCCCCCCTTTTGTTAAACACCAGGCAGGCAAGGGGGCCCTAAGAGGAGATTTGGTTGTCAATCTCTTATGAAACATGTGGCACATTTTTGAACGCTACTCCTAATTAATGTAAAGTGGTAAGCAGTGAATAATTGGTTCTAGTGTTTGGTCGCAGGGCGATTGGATAAAGTGCCTAGGTGATTGTTAGACCACTAATGGGGTTCAAGTCCCCTTTGCACACAAAGGGACATAGGGGAAAGTGGTAGGCAGAAAATACCAATGCTAGGTGACAACGAAAGGTGGACCCCAAAGTGGTCAGAATATGAGGTGGCATACAACTAGAAAATCAAAGGATGCAGGAGTTGAATCCAAAATTAACGACCATGATTTAACAGTTAGAAAAATCAGTGGTTAAGATTACAGTTCACAACATGCATAGAGTTCAATGTTTGTCTGTGCACATGATGGATCCAATGGTTGTGGATGTCTCAATCTAATGACCTAGATTTCCATTATACTTTTTACACGTGTGGTCATTAACGCGTGAAACTTACCCGATGTAGTATTCATTATGACATCACAAATGATTCAATAAGGTGACATGGTAGTAGGCACGTGACCATATGAAAGGGTGACACATGTCACTCATATTTGGTGTTTTTGGGTAGCCAAGTGGGTCAGTTCTGGGTGACGTGTGGCACCACTTAAAGGATGACATGTAGGATGATGATATCACCATGATAATAACATGACATCAACATGACATGGACATGTGAGGATGACACATGGGAAGTGCAAATGACATTTTTGGTCAGCCAAGTGAGCTTTTAATAGGTGACGCATGGAAAGTGACCTAGCAAGACATGTGGTAGAATGATAGGTGGCAACCCATGTTTGGTAGCAATAGATGACGTGGAAAGTATGGCAGCAGATGACGTAGAAAATCCTTGAAACCTTGCAACTGGTAATGACAGAAAAATTATCTGCAAAAGACACAATATTTCTCTTACTTGTATTAAATCAACTGAGCAATCTGATATATAATAAAGAATTTGGTTCAAGTTTAAATCCTCTGCAATACTGATCAACTCTCTATACAAGATTTTCCTAACACTAGGCAAATAGGGCCTACTAGGAGCTCCTATTTCTTAGTGCAAATTTGCCCCTAAAATAGGAATTTCTCCTATTTCCTTGTGTAATTCCCAAGAGAATTGCTCTACTTGCTTCTCAAGCTCTACACACAAAAGCATGTGTACCATAATAAATACAATTTGTGTCTTCATTCAATCCCAATAGGGAATTAAAATTGCATGACCTACGAGGGCTATTTTAGCAGCCACAACTAGTTAAATGAGAGTAATTTGAGTTAACAAAAAGTCAACTACTCAACTAAACTCAAGACTATCTCTATTCTAGAACTAGAGATCAGTTAACTGATAGACACTAGAGTTAACTCCACTAGATGGATAATTTTAGCCATTAACTATTCCATAACTCACTGAAATCCATCGAACTTGAATTAACTGATAATAACTCAGTGATAGGCCACATCAAACATGTTAACTAATAGCTAACTCAAGCATGTTATAAAATCTGAAAGGCAATAAAGATGTTCTTTTTCCTGATAATTACTTGTGATGTTTCTTATTATTACGATTATTTATATCTTCTTTCTTTAGTTCATCAAGAAATTACCAAAAGTAGCAACACCTAAAATAATAGACACGAGATGTAGGCACATGCCAGGGAAAACCCCCCTTGGGGGGAAAACCCAATCATTATAATTCTTCCTTTCAATAGTATTATTTGAGACTCTTCACCATAGACTAAGACTAGACCTTCCCTCCACACCAAGTCAGCCTCCCATAATTTCGACCTCTTCCCAACAACTTCCACTATGCAACAACTTATGACAACTGGCAGCTTCCGGCAACAGTGAAACTTGTAAGACTTCGATTTCCCGATCTAGGGAACGAAACAGAGAGGGAGAGAGACACCGAAATTTTGATTTTCCTTGTCTGCTTAGACTTCCCCAAACTCGCATTCACTTCGGCTTCCCGACAACAAACTTCGCACCTTTTCCTAGCTACAAGAGAACTTTGCACTTTTGCCCAGCAATAAGAGATTTTTGCACTTCTTCCTAGCTACAAGAGAGTTTGAACTTGATGAGAGAATGATGCTCCAAATGAATTCAATGACCTTCCTTTTATAGGCTTCTTGTGGGGTCGAATAGGGTCCTTAGGCCGAATTGATCTTCTCTTAGGCTGACATGGTGTGGAGGGAACATAATCCAAATTTGACTCAATGCTTAACCTTTTTACATGATTCAAAAGCCCAATAAGGGTCTCTTTAAATATAAAATAACTCTATAGACATAATAAATCCTAGAAGTCCTCAACGAGGAATTTGACCTAAAACATGGTGACCCAAGCATGAAACCCATGCTTTAATAAGTCACAATAATAATAATAATTCTTTTCTTTATTCTTTTGACAAGTACATTACATGATGAGTCAAGTACATTATTGAAGACCGAACATAGTTACATTTTCCAACACTCCCTCTTAACTAGGGAGGTATTCATAATGTACAAATACAATGGAATATCTCAAACTATATGAACCATGAAGAACTTTAGTCACCGCAATGCCATGGACTAGATTCCTGACCAGGCCAATCTATCCAAACAGTCACTCAATAGTTTAGGCATCACAATGCCATGGACTAGATTCCTAACCAAGGAAATCTATCCAGGTGTGACTAAGACAGACTCAAGCTTTCAGCCCCTTTAGGTATCCTCAGGGTTACTTTCTAACCATCAACCCAAAAACCCATGTGTGTATCCAAAATAGAGCTCAATAACGAACACAACCTTTATAACTTCGGGAACTTAGGCATCAACAAAAAGTGTGAACCAAATGTCTTCCCAGGAAATGATTCAGTCACAAAGCCTCAGCACCCCTTGATCCATCAGATCAAGAATGACCAATCTCTCCCAGTCAACCTGATTGTTAACCAACATGATATCAAAACCTTCAAGAGATTCACCTGTACAAACACAACCCCAATCAATAATATAATTTCACATGTACATAATCAAATACAAACCTCCGAGATCTTTCAGACAACTTGATGTTTCTTCTCAACTTTCCATAGTAGTACTATCAACCAAATATTTGATAGAATATTCATCAATCATATGTTTTCCTTCCTACTTCTCATGCAGCAACATATCCTTAGAAATTCATTCTTCAGTTAATACCAAGTTATGCCCTCCCTCTCAACCAGAAAGAACCTCTTTATCCGCACTCCCTCTTAATCATAGGGAGATCCCTTGTATTCATGCTTCCTCTGGGAGATCAACTTATTCCTTTTCGATATCAAAGAATCTTTCATGGCTTCCAACAATTTCAATTAGAGTTATCGTCATTCTCATCATGCTTATCACATTAGTGAGCATCTTCACAAGTTGAAGATTGTGTACTTGCACAACTTAAATAGCAGGTACAACCAAATCTATAGAAGCGTGATGTAAGCCATATCAAAATCACAGAAGCATTTAATCTTTATACATATTAGATATCCAAACTCAATTACAAACAAGAGACATATACTCTTCAACATCTTGCTAGGGACTTTGTTATACACGCTAGAATAATCTATAACAACATTACTTCCATCTAGGGTTTCAACATGTCTTCCAAAGGTATGACATACCTTACTACAACATATAGAAAACTTGTTGACAGTGTTGGACCCGCCAACATGTCATGGGATATCCCCAGTAAGAAGTCCCAACTAGACCTCAAACCGTTTGGAGTAGGAGTCCCAACAGTGGGTAGTAAAGTTATGACTTGACTATGATAACATGCAGAGGTAAGTGTGATATCATTGTCAGAAGCAAGTGTGTGACCTTGCAACGAGTCAAGTGAGATGCATGGGGGTTCTAACACACAAAGGGGGAAAAGGAAGTGTGTCCCTTAGAAGCCTGTAATAGTACACATCTTGAAAGGAACACATGAGTTGAATGACATCACAAGTTGGAAAGCATAATAGTCCACAATCCAAAGTGACAGGTTAAACCAACAACATGACTTCAACAAGATTCATACAATCGTATACAAAATAGTTCATACACAAATGCGTAAGTTAAACAACATACATTCCAAAAGTAACCAAATTAGTGAAACTACAATAACAACATATGCATGAAGACGTGTTGGCTATGTTATATATATATATATATATATAAAGTGAAAGTTCCATCCATACATGCACCATTAACAGCCACTAGCCCCAATAGTGGAACATTACAGTCAACACCGCCTGCTCCTCCAAAGAGATGTACTCGCTCTGCACTGTGGAGAAGTTAAGGCTTGCCACAATACTCTCCAATACTTCTCTAAGCAATGCCTAGCCAAAATCCCCTACTATGAGTTATGAGGTGCTATATATAACAAAGGGTGGGGTGACCCTTAACATTCCCATTTGACTCTTAGACTACCCTCATGACTCTTCACATTACAACAATGATTGTTCACATTCCACTAATGACACTTGGAATTTCACTTACAATACATTTACAATAATACAATTTCCACATATACCCATGTGGGACAAAATAGGCTTGAGTCAGCCTGACAAGACAAACAACATCACTCGAGGTCTTGGGGAAAGACCAACTCAATAACCTCCTCGCGGTGATCTTTGGTGACGAACTGATACCAAGCTTGGTACTGCTCTATTGTGTCCCTGTACTGTTTGATGGCATCTTTGTCGAAGTGGACCCTTGCCTCCATGGCTTCTGGGTATATGGTTCTAAAACCTATGTCCAACTCATCTTGAAGCATGCGCAACACTATCCTGAGTGTGGCTGGACCACTAATATACCTTTGCATGTTCTCTACGTTGAGCTGCAAGTCATCACTGGTGGCTTCGTGCACCAATTGCTCTATGTACTTGTTGACATCCAGCATGACTTGGTTCTTCCTCATGGCCTGGGTGAGGGTTCCGATGGAAGGGATCTTGTGCATTCTCACTATGACATCCAAACTCCTAATCAACTATGCATATGAAGCCTCAATGCTAGTGATGAGTAGAGGGAGCTCCTCATAATTCTCGATCTGCATCTGAATCTGTGCTTTGTCAAGCTGAGCCTGTGGCTTCATCTTCTTGTGTAAATAAAGAGGGTCTCCCTTGTACCTCATTTTCCATTCTTTCATGTGCACAATAGTAATGTGAATGTCTTTGAGTGTTTGGGTCGTCTATGCGCACTGCTGTTGAAAACCATATAGATAGACAACCGCTTTGTGCACGGTGACAAATCTGCTATATATTGTCTGCATGGTGGCCTCCAAAGTTGATATCTCCGCCACTATTGCTTTCTTAATCTCTGTCATGGTGGATCATGTGGACTGCTATGTTCTTTGCCTGACCTCTTGCAAGTCCTTTGCCATTCGCTCATTCTCTGCTATCAAGAACTTGATCGTTGAACTCGGGGCTTCTGCATAAGCCTTAGAAGCCTCGGCCATGGCATTTGGATGTCTTCTAACATCTAGTATAATCACACTTTTTTCTATGTATGCAAGTGATGTATGATCATCTAGGAGATTTTTTCTTCGTGCTTGTACAATCCTCTGTTGTGTCTCATCAAATGCCAAATTGTACACATTTGTCTCTGGATCATCTTCAAGGAGAACAACTTCTCCTTGCTCGCTCGGGATTAGTTGTGGTTCTGGAGGTGGCAGAGACTGTGGTTCGACCTCGAATGCCCTCGGCATGAGATCGATGTCTTGGTCCTCTAGCTCTGGTTCCATCTCCATGTATGTTACCTCAACCAACTACTAAACCTACTAGGAAAGTTCTCAAACCTGCACCTACTCACCCTGTTCATCCTCTGTTGGTTGCTCTATTGTCTCAACCTTTATCTGCATAGTTTGCTCTGTCAATATGCCTTGTCCTTCTTCCTGTTCCTATTTCTGCCTTTCTTCACTCTCTCTCCTCCTGAGTTCTTGTTTTGCTTTCAACTTCTTCTCATTTCCTGCAATCTCCTTTCTGTCTCTTCCAATCTTTGCTTCTCCCTCTTTCTCTGTGCTACTCTCTTGTCATGCTATCACCTATTTGCTTCTATCTCCAAATCTACTCTTTCAACAAGTGGATCTTCTTTGAACTTGTAGCTTTGCTCAACCTTTGTGCTCTCGGAAATCTTCCTCTTGCCTTTGTCTTGCGTTGGTTTGCTACTCACTACTATTTTTGTTGTTGTTGCTTCTTGTGGTGCTACTGCCTAGATTGCCACTTTCCGTTCTATAACCATGTTGACCGGTTCATTCAACCTAGAGGACTTATAACAATACCTCCAAAGATCTTCCTCTGGTCAGTGACATGCCCCTGTGGACACATGGGAAGTACACCTTCACACAATGGTTCTTGCATATGTAGTGCGGATCATATGGATTGGAACTCTTGGTGCCGAACTCAAAATTATTCAAGTCCCCGGTCTCAACATCTGCATCTTTCAAGGTACGAATCTCATACAACCCAATCCATAAAGGATGAGTAGGCCATGGTGCCTTCTTCCTCCTGTGCAGTGCTCTTGACAACCCTGTGGAGATGTGGTGTGCAACCCCTTGCATGACCAACTTGTCCATGGCAAACCTCAGTAGCTCATGCAGAGGCTTCTTCGTGCAAAACATCCTAATGAAGGTGCCACCGGACGAGGCATACCAATCTACAATGTTGAGAAATCCCTACATCGCTTCCTAGGACATGCAAGGTGGGTCCTATTCAAATATCATCCTGTACAACGGGGTGATGAAGTGGTAAAACAGCCTCGTCATGACTCATCGGTAGCTGCACTCAGAGAACAAATTGCAATAAAAAATCACAGCTTCCTCTCATGGTGTCCATGTCCAACCCATGCTAGGGAACTGCTGTTGGGCATAGATCACATTAAGCAAGTATGCAAACATATAAAATCTTGCTTGTCCATCCTTAGGTGGATTTCGGGCATTTGACACATGCACTTTTAGCTTAAGAACCAACATGTCCAACCAATTGAAAGGTCTTCCTTCATTTGCCAACTGATCCACCCTAACAACCCAACTCTATGAGAAGGTCTCCGTGTTGTCTTGATCATACAAGCGACACGTGAATATGACCAAGAGTTGATAAGACTTCCTGAGTGACTGCGTCTTGTAGACCTGGTTGGGTGTTGTCCTGAACTTTGATGGCTCTTTTACCCAATGCTTCAAGATATCCCTTGAGTTCACATTATTGTTAGGAGTGAAGAACAGTGCATCCATGTAGTTCATCGGCTGCGGAAAGTGATACATCTAATGGTAGTTTTCGGTCCTAAAGGTGGAAAGTTGTGTTCCACTGGCGCTGTTCAGTGTCATCATCTCGAGATCAGTATGTGAGACAACCCAGTGAATGATATTTGCGCATGGGAAGGTGAGGTACCTGCATGCAACCTTGTACAAGATTGACTTGTGAATGTTGACATAGACTTGATGATCTTCCAGATATTCCTTGAAAGTGCCTACAAATATGTCCTTTATTTCTTGCCATGTGATCTTCCTGTCCTTCTCTACGAACAATTGTGTGTCTACATAGATAGGCAAGTTCATTAGCACTTGTTCAACCACGTCTCCAGTGTTGATCTATATAGTGTCCTTTGATCCAACTCTCTTGGAAACCATGATTCCTGTACTACTGAGAGGCTTCTGAACAACTGATGCACATGGAGACAAAGAAGACATTCACGACAAGAAAATTCTAGTTTAAAAACACAATGCACTTCACGGATCGATCATGCAACAAACTGGGTGACTGCTAGACAAGATTGCGCAATAGTGACTCTAGGAGGCCGGGGACTGTCAGCTGGAACTGCGTATTGTGTAGTCCCAACTTCCAGTGAGCTTGCTGCTGATTAGAACTGCGTAGAGTGCAATCCAGTTGGGCTAAATGTGGACTGGAACTGTGCAATGCGCAGTTTAGTCTGGCTTGACTATTGGCTGGGACAATGCATTGCGCAATCCCAGTGGGCAAGACTGGGCACTGACTCCAAAAACAACACAAAACACAGCTGGAGGCCAATGACAGGTAGTATTTCTGCAATTACTAGGGCTAAGGCATAGCCTCAAGTTGAGGAATGGTCAGACCATGCCGGTGAAAGAAAAATTTGAGCTAAGGCAACCCAGATCTGCCCAAGGGTGACTTGAAAATGAGTAGATTCAAAAGAGAAAGCAAAGGATGGCATAGACAAGAGTGAATGATCATGAATGCAATCAAAACCAATGCAGGGATCAACGAAATAGACGATCAATGAAGCTAGTGGAGAGGGTCACTACAGTGACGACCGTTAGTGCAAAAACAATGTTATGCATGCAACACATAGGAAATATTATGAAAAACTTGAAACAACACTTCTACAAGTTAAAACAAACAAAAACTGCAACTGTTGTTCAATAAAACATACAAAACAACACTCACACAAGCCAAGGAAATAAAAGTGACCGAACAAGCAGCAAAAGACTTGAAAAGCAAAACTTACTTGAAAAAGTGGTAGCGACTGTGTTGAAGGTTCCTAGATGCCTCGGGAATGCCAGACCTCCAAGATCGAGTGTGTATAATGAGATCTGGGGAATCAACTTTGCATGTAATTCCTAGTGTTAAAAATAGATCCCTATTTTTTAAGGATGCTTTTTTTGTTTTTTGGGGAAGACTGCCATGCATGCATGGGAAAATTGCAGTTCTAGAGGGAACCGGGCAACTTGCCAGCACATGCATTAGAAAACAACATGAGGAATGCTTCTGTGCAATTCTTGTGTTGAGTGGCTCTAGATGCCTCTCATGCTCTACGCAATTTCCCAGTTGAAGACAAGCTGCTAGTTGGGTCTGTGCAATTCTTGGGCTGAAGCCCAGTGTCTGGATGTTTTGCATAATTTCTCTAAGTAAGGCTGTCTGTCGAACTGCTCTGTGCATTTATGGAGAGCAAGGCTGACTTCTAGGTTGTTCCACATAATTTCTGAGAGCAATTGGTTTCCCTCCAGGATTGTGCAGTTTTCCAAGACAATGCAAGAACCGGATGTGAGCCAAATCACAGGGCCAACACATAGTTGGTCAGCAAAATAAGTTAGCGAAAACAAGTTGCAAAGTGAAAGATAATTTTAAATAAAAACACAAGTACCTGATCAGTGTAAGACATGCTACTAATATTTTTAGGAGGGAGGCTCCAAAACAAAGTGAAGGCAAAATTTTGGAGGGCGGTTATAGCTACTACAACAGTGGTGACACACTAGTATAACTCCATCTCAATGTATGAACCTTGTTTCGTGTAAAGAGAGTCTAACTCCCCCAGAAATATTGTTCGATTATTTGATCATCATGTCATCTACATTAGCTTGTGTTAAAGAGATAGTCCTTTCCATTCTATTTATCAATCAACACACATACCAAGCCAAGTCAACTGAGTTGTTTCGATTGGGGATGAGGGGTATATTGATGCACAAGTAATATAACTATCAAAATTTTGTTTCATCTCTGTTGTTACTCTGCTGTCAACAAGCTTGGACAGTACCCTGACGAAGTCACGCAGGAACACAGGCATCACTCCACTGCCAACGAGCCTGGTCAGTACCCTGGCGGAGTTACTTGCATCACCTCTCTGTGCAGGAAGCCTTTCTCTTCTTCACCTTTATTTATTTTTCATTTCTCATTTTTTTTCCATTTTCAAATAACTGTGCATAGGAACTTATTTATTTTTTAAGGCGGAATAGAGATCCCGACTTATTGAGAGCAGAAGAGGTTGTCCCTTCAGAGAAGTATGTTATATATACCTCTAACATACTTGTTAAGGTTTCCCCCCTCACCTTACTCTACTTGACTGAGCTAACAAGGGTTAACCGAATATAGAAAAACCGATTAGAGTAGGTGGTACTAGTTAAAAGTGTAAGCATTGTGTTTTCACCAAGATTCACTCTGAACGAAACATATTTTCCATTAGGGTATCATCGGCAGAAGACAACAAGCACTTCATAAAGAGAGAGGACAACAAATAACCAATTGTTGATAGTTGTACAAGTCCTCTTGTACTTCACCTTGCTTGTCTCAAGAGCCAAACACGGTTTCATGTGAAGCTACTCGTACGGGTGCATAATAAGCAAACAAAACAAACAAGCAAAAGGATATAAGTAAACGAAAGAAAAAACATGCAAGCAAAGAAAAACATGCAAGTAAAGAAAAACAAACAACAAAGCAAACACTACTCCTACAACTACGCTAAATAGTGCATGGGCCTACTCACGTGAAGTGATATTTCCAATGCAGCCACCTTTGCATTGGTTGGCCCATGTCAGTGAAGGCATAGTTGGCAATAAACATAAGCAAGTAAACCAACAAATAAAAAAGATAAAACAGTGAAGAACAACACGTTCGAAGTTTAAATGTGTCCATAGAAAAGAAAAGATTAAATACACAATACAAACATTCTACAGACATACCATGGTGTTGCAACACATTATGCGTAGATGATGATCATGTACACTCTTTTGATCATGAAAAACGAGCAAAAATGAAAAATTAAGACAATTTTTTCTTAGCAAGAGTGCTCGTTGGGTATGATTCCTCCAATGCATGAGCGATGGGATCATGTGATTGTGGTGGAGGACGTGAAATATGTGGATGAGATTGATCTTCAATGCAAACATGAGAGTGATGAGGAGCATGGGGTGTTTCAACAGATTTCTGATCGGAAGCTAAACTGGCCTCAAGACAATAAGGACCTGACATAACCATCAGCTCAGGCTGAAGTGCCTTGACAGCTTGAGGGCTTTCCACTTCATCAACGGGTAGATCATCAAAGGTCAGTGGCTTAGAAAGACCAACAACAAGTGAATCAGTATTGTGATCGAATGAAGGAATAAAGTGATCATGACAACCATGATCAGAGAATTTAAGATGTTCATCGACATCCTCATGATCTAACGAATAATACAGAGGGGTTCATGAAAAACAACAATGTTCACCCTCTGAGTTTCTAGAAATAAAAGATGATAGATTGGGAGGATTTTGAAAGAAAGATGTGTCCTCTCCGCAATCAAATGAAAAACTGAAATTCATTGTGTTATGTGAATGGTCGGAAGTAGAAACATCCAGGAATGAATTCTCACAAGACAAATCAGAAACAACAAAATAAAAAAAGATGTCAGGAAATAGCGGATGAGGTGCGGATAGAAGGAGGTCATCCTTCACCGCATGTTTTTCTTCAGATTCCCACACATACTCATCATAAATGACAACACAGGTTGGCTGCTCAACACCAACTTCGGCAACAACTTGATCCTCGTGAACAACATGTGTGGAGTCCGAAATGGGAGAACACAACACAGTACAATCTAGAGGATCAATAGAATGAGAGGATGGAGGTTGAGAAAACAAGTTCACGTGACAACCAACAGTATTGCAAGACAAATCTGCACAGATATCTAGAGAAGGTGGGGCGGGAGGATGTGACAGTTCAACAAATGGGTTTGCAACTTCTCCCACCTTGCACGACGGAGCTAGAGTTGTTTGACGAGAAGTAGACGGTAGGTCACTTGTGACAACAACCTTGTCCATCTTAGATTTGGTAGCTCTAACACCGAGATATGCTGGGAGGGGTTTGAATGATTCCAATACATGTGGATTTTCATATATGTGAAGAAGATACTGAAATATTTCGTGAAGAAATTTCCAATCAATTTCATCCTCAACGATTTGAAAAGAAATATTTTGGAAATGTTTCCAGAATTACAAAAGGGATTCATCAGGTGGTTTCCATAATTGTAGAATATTTTTATTGAGTGTTTTTCAGTCATAGTGATAGAAAGCACAAGCCAACTCTCTGATCATCTAATCATAAGAGTGGATGGAGGCAGTGGGCAATGTGACACACCATTGCAATGCGTGCCCTCGAAACGTGAATTAGAACAACAAACAAGCAATGCGATCTTCATGGATTTCATTCCTTTCACAAAATCCCATGAAGGCCACTCCATGACTAAGCAAAGCTGCTTTGCCTTCACCATCATATGTATTACATGACAAGTCATTATAGAGATCCTTCAACACTTCAAAATCTCGTTCGTGAGACAGACATGTCGGAGGTTGAATTGTAATGTAAGTCATGAAAGATGTGTAGAGATTCAAAATAGAGTTTGAGGACTCAACTTGTCATCTGGCCCTCCTTCTAGCACCAGAAATCTTGATGGTGTTGGACTCGCCAACATGTCATGGGGTCTCCCCAGTAAGAAGTTCCAACTAGACCTTAGACCGTTTGGAGTAGGAGTCCGAGCAGTGGGTATTAAATCTATGCCTTGACTGTGATAACGTGCATAGGTAAGTGTGATATCTTTGTCGGAAGCAAGTGTGTGACCTTGCAACGAGTAAAGCGAGTTGCATAAGGATTCTAACACATGGAGGGGGAAAAGGAAGTGTTTCCCTTAGAAGCCTGTAATAGTATGCAGCCTGAAAGGAACACACGAGCTAAATGATATCATAAGTTGGAAAACAAAATAGTCCACAATCCAAAGTGACGGGTTAAACCAACAACACGACTTCAATAAGATTCATACAATCGTATACAAAATAGTTCAAACACAAATGCGTAAGTTAAACAACATACATTGCTAAAGTAACCAGAATAGTCAAACTACAATAACAACATATGCATGAAGGCGTGTTGGATTTGTTATATATATATATATATATAAAGTGAAAGTTCCATCCATACATACACCATTGAAGACCACTAGCCCCAATAGTGGAACATTACAGTTAACATCGCCTGCTCCTCCAAAGAGATGTACTCGCTCTGCATTGTGGAGAAGCCTAGGCTCATCATAATACTCTCCAAGCCTTCTCTAAGCAATGCCTAGCCAAAAGCTTGGATCCAGAAATACCCTACTATGAATTATGAGGTTCTATATATAACAAAGAGTGGGGTGACCCTTGACATTCCCCTTTGACTTTGGGACTACACTCATGACTCTTCACATTACAACAATGACTGTTCACATTCCACTGATGACACTTGGAATTTCACTTACAATACATTTACAATAATACAATTTCCACATACACCCATGTGGGACAAACTAGGCATGAGCCATCCTGATAAGACAAACAACATCAATTAGGGTCTTGGGGAAAGACCAACTCAGTAACCTCCTTGCGGTGATCTTCATTGACGAACTGATACCAAGCTTGGTACTACTCTATTGTGCCCCCGTACTGTTTGATGGCATCTTTGTCGAAGAGGACCCTTGCCTCCATGGATTTCGGGTATATGGTTCTAAAACGTCTGTCCAGCTCATCTTGAAGCATGCACAACACTGTCTTGAGTGTGGCTGGATCACTAATATACCTTTACATTTTCTCTACGTTGAGATGCAAGTCATCACTGGTGGCTTTGTGCATCAACTTCTCTATGTACTTGTCGACATCTAGAATGACTTGGTCCTTCCTCGTGACCTGGGTGAGGGTTATGATGGAAGGGATCTTGTGTGTTCACACTATGACATCCAAAATCCCAAACAACCATCCATAGGAAGACTCAATGCTAGTGATGAGAAGAGGGAGCTACTCATAATTCTAGTTCTGCATCTGAATCCATGCTTTTTCAAGCTCAGCCTGTGGCTTCATCTTCTTATGCAAGTAAAGTGGGGCTCCCTTGTACCTCATTATCCATTCTTGCATGTGCACAATAGTAATGTGAATGTCTTTGAGTGTTTGGGTTGTCTGTGTGCACTGTTGCTAAAAACCATATAGATGGACAACCGCTTTGTGCACGGTGACAAATTTGTTATACATTGTCCGCATGGTGGCCTCCAAAGTTGATATCTCCACCACTATTTCTTTCTTCATCTCTGTCATGGTGGATCCTGCGGATTGCTCTATTCTTTTCCTGGCCTCTTGTAATTCCTTCGCCATTTTCTCGTTCTTTGATATTAAGAACTTAACCGTTGAACTCATGGCTTATGCATAAGCCATGGAATCCTCGACCATGGTAATTGGATGTCTTCTAACATCTGGTACAATCATCCTTTCTTCTGTGTGCGTTGGTGATGTATGATCCTCCGAGAGCTGCTTCCTTCGTGCTTGTATAATCGTCTGATGTGTCTCCTCAAATGCCAGATTGTACACATATGTCTCTGGATCATCTTCAAGGAAAACAACTTATCCTTGCTCGTTCAGGGCTACTTGTGGTTCTGTAGGTGGCAGAGACTGTGGTTCGACCTCCGATGCACTCTGCATGAGATCGATGTCTTGGTCCCTTAACTCTGGTTCTGTCTCCATGTTTGTTACCTCAACCAACTGCTCAACCTGTTGGGCATGTTCCCAAAGCTACACCTGCTCACCTTGTTCATCAGTTGCTAGGTGCTCTGTTGTCCCAACCTATATCTGTGCAACTTTCTCTGTCAATACGCCTTGTCCTTCTTCCTGTTCCTATTTATGCCTTTCTTCACTCTCTCTCCTCCTGAGTTCTTATTATTCTTTCAACTTCTTCTTCATCTTCTGCAATCTCCTTTCCATCTCTTCCAATATTTGCTTCTCCCTCTCTCTCTACGCTACTCTCATGTCGCATTGTCACCTCTTTCCTTCTATCTCCAAAGATACTCTTTCAACAAGTGGATCTTCTTTGAACTTGTAGCTTTTCTCACCCTCTGCGCTCTTAGTAATCTTACTCTTGCCTTTGTCTTGTGCCAATTTGTTGCTCATTATTGTTGTTGTTGTTGCTTGCTGTGGTGTTGCTGTCTGCAGTGCCACTTTCCATTCTATAGCCATGCTGACCGGTTCATTGAGCCTAGAGGAGTTATAGCAATACATCCAAGGATCTTCCTCTGGCCAGTGACATGCCCCGTGGACCCATGAGAAGTACACCTTCACACAGTGGTTCTTGCATATGTAGTGCGGATCATACGGATTGAAACTCTTGGTTTCAAACTTGAACTTCTTCAAGTCCTCGGTCTCGACATCTGCATCTTTCAAATTACAGATCTTGTACAACCTAATCCATAAAGGAAGAGTAGGTCATGGTGCCTTCTTCCTCCTGTGCAGTGCTGCTGACAACCCTGTGGAGATGTGGTATGCAACCTCTTGCATGACCAACTTGTCCATGGCAAACCTCAATAGCTCATGCAGAGGTTTCTCCATGCCAAACATCCTAATGAAGGTGCCACCGAGTGAGGCATACCAATCCACAATGTTGAGCAATGTCTGCATCGCTTCTTAGGACATGTAAGGTGGGTCCTGTTCAAATATCATCCTATACAACGGGGTGATGAAGTGGTCAGACAGCCTCGTCATGACTCCTCGGTAGCTGCACTCAGAGATAAACTTGCAATAAACATTCACAACTTCCTCTAATGGTTTCCATGTCCAACCCATTCCAGGGAACTACTGTTGGGCACAAATCACATCAAGAAGGTATGCAAAAATATAGAATCTTGCTTTTTCGTCCTTATGTGGATTCTGGGCATTTGACACATGCACTTTTAGCAGAAGATCCAACATGTCCAACCAGTTGAAAGGCCTTCCTTCATTTGCCAACTGATCCACCCTAACAACCCAACTCTGCGGGAAGGTCTTTGTGCTCTCTTGACCATACAAACAGCATGCGAATATGACCAAGAGTTGGTAAGCCTTCCTGAGTGACTGCGTCTTGTAGAACTAGTTGGGTGTTGTCCTGAACTTCGATGGCTCTTTTACCCAACTGCTCAATGTCATCATCTCGAGATCAATATGTGAGACAACCTAGTGAATGATATCCTCGCATGGGAAGGCAAGGTACCTGCATGCAACCCTGTACAAGCCCGACTTATGAATTTTGACATAGACTTGATGATCTTGCATATCTTCCATCAAAGTGCTTGCAAATATGTCCTTTATTTCTTACCATGTGATCTTCATGTCCTTCTCTACAAACAACTGCGTGTCTGCATAGATGGGCAAGTTCATTGGCACTTGTTCAACCACGTTTCAAGTGTTGCTCCCTAAAGTGTCCTTTGATCCATCTCTCTTGGAAACCATGATGCATGTACTACTGAGAGGCTGCTCAACAACTGATGTACCTGGAGATAGAGAAAACACTCACGACAAGAAAATTCTAGTTTAAAAACACAATGCACTTCACAGATCGATCATGCAACAAACTGGGCGACTACTAGGAAAGATTGTGTAGTGGTGACTCCAAGAGGTCGGGGAATGTCAGCTTGAACTACACATTGCACTATCCCAACTACCAGTGAGCTTGCTGCTGACTGGAACTACGCAGAGCGCAATCCAACTAGGTTGACTGTGGACTAGAACTGTGTAATTCACATTTCAGCCTGGCTTGACTGCTAGCTAGGGTTGTGCATTGCGCAATCCCAATGGGCAAGACTAGGTACTGACTCCCAGAACAACGCAGAGCACAACTAGAGGCTAGTGACAAGCAGTCTCTGTGCAATTCCTGGGGCCAAGGTAGAGCCTTGAGTTCTGGAATGTGCAGAGCATGCCGGTGAAAGCAAGATCTCAGCTAAGGAAGCCCAGATCTACCCAAGGGCGACTTGGAAACAATTATATTCAAAAGTGAAAGAAAAGGATGGTGTAGACAAGAGTGAATGATCATGCATGCAATCAAAATCAATTCAGATATCAGTGAAGCCGACGAACAACAAAGCTGGTGGAGAGAGTCGCTGCAACGATGATCGTTAGTGTAAAAATAGTGTTATGCATGCGACACTTAGGAAAGACAATGAAAACTTGAAACAACACTTATACAAGTTAAAAAAAAACAAAAATTCCAATGGTCGTTCATTAAAACATGCAAAACAACACTCGCACAAGCCAAAGAAATAAAAACAGCAGAAAAAAACAAAATACTTGTAAAGCAAAACTTACCCAAAAACACTGTGTCGACTGTGCTGAAGGTTCCTAGATGCCTCGGGAATGCCATAACTCCAAGATTGAGTGTGTATAATGAGCTCTGAGGCATCGTTTAAATAGATTTGGTAGATTTAGGGTTTATGACGCGCATGCCATAAATCTAGGAAAAAGTGACACGTGGCTGGGAGTTTCTAAAATCGACTTTGCATGTAACTACCAGTGCTAAAGATAGATCCCTATTTTTTAGGGATGCTTTTTCCTTTTTTCAGGGAAGACTACCATGCATGCATGGGAAGATTGTGCAGTTCTGGAGGGATCCGGGAAACTTGTCAGCACATGCATCACACAACAACATGAGGAATGCTTTTGCGCAATTCATGGGCCGAGCGGCTCTGGCTGCCTCTCATGCTCTACACAATTTCCCAACTGAAGATAAGATGCCAGTTGAGTCTACACAATTCCTGAGCCGAAGCCCAATGTATGGATATTTTGCGCAATTTCTCTGAGGAAGATTGTTTGCCGGATTGCTCTGTGCATTTCTGGAGAGCGCTGCTAACTGCCAGGCTACTCTATGCAATTCCTCATAGCAAGGTTGGTTGCCCTCTAGGATTTCACAATTTTCCAAGACAACATAAGAACCAAATGTGAACCAAATCATGGGGTCATCTCGTGGTTAGTCAGCAAAACAAGTTAGCGAACACAACCTGCAAAGTGAAAGATAACTTCAAATAAAAACACAAGTACCTGAGTAGTGCAAGACATGTTGATAATATTTTGAGGAGGGAGGCTCCAAAACAAAGCGAAGGCAAAATTTTGGAGGGCGGTTGTAGCCGCTACAACAAAATCCTAGAAACAATTCACACAAAAATAGATCTACAAAGAATATATCACTCTTTCAAAATACATATGTCAAACATATCACTAGGGATTCATACAAATCCTAGATTTCATACAAAATAATCAATCAAAGTCAATTCAGAACTTAGTCACTGACCAACTTCCACTAGGGTTAGTTCCAAACCCTTAGATTTTCAATCAACCATCAATCAGTTACTAACATGACTAACTACTACTAGGGTTAGTTTACAGACCCTAGGTTATCGAGAAATCATCAAACTCAACCAAAAATTCAAATTTCAACAATCTCAAATTATCATATAGTCTATATTCATCAGAGATTTCTACTTTGACTAAGGTTCAACTCTAAAACCCTAGAATTCCAATTTTACAAATTCAACAATATTACATAGATCTCAAATCATCATATTTAAGAGATTTTAATTTTACTAAGGCTTAACTCCAAAACCTTAGATTTCCATAATCTCAACAATCATTAAATGCATATATCTTAGATTGTTACATTTCACACTAGACAATGTTACTACTAGTATTTAACTGCAAAACGCTAGATTTTCATTTTCCAACAATCATTTAAATTCATTTCAGATTGTTATATCACACATACTAGATAGATTAACTTTACTAGGGTTTAGCCATAACACCCTATATTTCCAAATATCATCATCCTAGAATCTCAGACAAGGAATTCCATTAAATCCTAAAACTCATGACCATCAATGACTAGGTCAGCACACATATCTAGGAATTCATAACCATACATAATCAACAACATTAATACATCTTGACCTAGACCAACCTAGGATTTCATCTGTAAGGACATATCTATATATGCCTAGATTTCATCATCATGCAAATACATTTCATATCATGTGTTAGTCAAACCCAACTTCACAATCATTTTTATTACATTAGGGTTTGATCAGACAAACACACACATACCAAAGGAAACATTTCTAAAAAATGTAAGGGTCTTGCTCACACATTCCACCAAAACCTAATGAGCTAGGGTTCTAATGTAGAAACATAGAAAACCCTACTTTACCAAAACTTCAAAGGTTTCAGGATTTTAGACCTTATCACTCAACCCTAATAACTTAGGATTCCTGATCATGCCAAAATCCCAAACATGACATCATCAATAAAAATTCAACTAGCATTTCACAATATCCCTAAGAAGTTTAGGGTTTCAAACATTCACAATAGCATACCCTTTGGTTAGGGTTTTCCAAAACCTGTCTAGGGTTCTACAAAATTAGTTAAGAGTGGGGTGGGTAGATTTATCAAGAGATGAATCACCCAAACAAGAATCACTAAGATTCAATACAGCTAGTCATAACAAAGTTAGTAATAGATCATTAAATGAATAATCCTTTTAATCAATGTATTTAAATCATACCTTTGTTTCTTGACTAACCTTGTCTTGAGACATCCTCCTTCTTGTAGATGTTTTCCCTTGTCTTGAGAGATCCTCCTTCTTGCCGATGTTTTCCCTAATCAAGACAATAGAGGGATAAAGCTGATTAGTATTCAATATAATCAAGACTGAATGAGTAGATGAACTCAAAACTGAAAAGCCTTGAAATACTTGTCTTCACAAAGAAGGTTGCCACAATATCTTCTTTAGTCATCTTCGTAGTCGTCAGCTCATTCTTCAAACTTACTACTTGACCAATATTCTTAATATTGAACAACTTTGACAAGGCTTCATACATCTCCTGAGCATGATCGATGTTAGCTATGAATGGGACAATATTGTCTTTTATCCCTTCTACCATCAAAGTCATAGCCACCAATTCTAAATCCTTGAATTTAACTTTGTTGGCATCATTGACTTCTTCTGGAGGCTTCTTTACATTTCCTTTTACCAAAGCCAACACCTTGTTCTTCTCGAGTATTAGGTTAATCCTCTTCTTCCAATATCTGAAGTTAGATTCTCCTTCAAGTTTATTGTCACCCTTGATTTAGTTAGACATCTTCCTCGAATATAATATACTCCTTCCCTGAGATAGTACCTATGTATGAATCAAGTGCTTGAGACTGCATTTTTCTTCCTTCTTCACCAAAGCTCTGAAACCATGTTAGAGAATCAGAAAGGTAGTAAAGACTTTTTTGTTCCTAATAATTACTTGTGATGTTTCTTATTATTATGGTTCTTTATATCTTATTTCTCTATTTCATCAAGCAATTACCAAAAGCAACAACACATAAAACAATATACACAAGATGTAGGCACATGCTAGTGTAAAACCCCCCTCGAGGGGAAACCCCAGTCAAGATAATTATTCCTTTCTATAGTATTCTTTGAGACGCTTCACCCTAGACCAATGATAGACCTTCCCTCCACACCAAGTCAACCTCCCATAATTTTGACTTCTTCCCGGCAACTTTGACTATGCAACAACTTACGACAACTGGCAGCTTCTAGCAACAATGAAACTTCGAAGAATTTGATCTCCCAATATAGGGCATGAAATAGAGAGAGAGAGAGAGAGAGAAAGAACTAAAATTTTGATGCTCAATGCAAGGTGACGAAACTGGTCAATGACACTTAAAGGAATTTCTTTCCACGTGCATAAGGTGTCAAGATGCAGAGGCTAAGTGATTTCAAGGTTGATTTTGCAGAAAGACATGGTCAAAAAGTGGCTTATACACGAGTCCAAGTGAAGCCAGCTTAAGGAAAAAAGGTACAAATAGTCAACATGCAATGCAGCAGTACAACTCAACATGTGGGAGCCTCTAGGGTATAAAGCCAAAAAGATAGTGAAGAAGAAGGAGAATGAAGCTTCATCGCAAAAGTCATGGCGGGACTAAAGAGGACTCCTAAGCCTACTCAATCTTTGCAACATGGGAAACATATGCTAGCAAGGATCTAACTAGGAAGCCCATGTAAAGGATGGATCTACCATCATGTCATGATTTTATAAGTCGATGAGTGAAAATGGTTTAAGAATCATAACACAATGGGGTCGACCCTATGGCAACATATCGCAGTATGGAGGCTAGAATGCATAATGCAATGGAAAAAGTGATATTACCTAACTATATGCTAGCGATGAAAACGGTACCTCCCATGATGGGTCATCGATCATGGAATCAAAGTGGTAAAAACATATCAAAGTCTCCAATTTAACTTGAAAAACAACCTATCCCAACACTTAAAGCCAAAAGGTCACAATGTTTATAAAATAAAATAAAAAAATAAAACCTAAACTTTGCAAAAGTGGTTTTTTTTAAGTTTTTGAAATTACAACTTATAAATAGACCTTTTGACTTATCGAGCCTTATTTGTGTTTTAGACAATTGAGTGCAATACCTCTGGGGTAAAATCGGACAATCAAAATCCACCAAATTTCTCAGCCAGGACAACTATCAATCTTCAAGGTAATCTCCTAATTTGATTTCTCAATGAAATTTTGTGCATTTCAAGTATTTTTCAATAATTTTATAGAGAATTTTTTATTTTTATTTTACTCTGTGCATACGCAGGTTGGGTATATCGAAGTCACG
This sequence comes from Pinus tabuliformis, assembly GCA_031772625.1. Classification (NCBI taxonomy): domain Eukaryota; kingdom Viridiplantae; phylum Streptophyta; class Pinopsida; order Pinales; family Pinaceae; genus Pinus; species Pinus tabuliformis. The sequence continues at coordinate 716,253,461 of CM062807.1, read as the reverse complement.
TATTTGGAAGCCATGTACGTGACTGTGTATGAAGCAAACTAATGTGCACGCAGTCAAAGATTTTAAATCACGGATTTTAATGGATGAAAATGCTTGAACTTGCAGGATGGAAATTACTTGGAGGGAAAGAGAGCATAGTGCAATAGATAATGAAGTTATGAATGATCCATTATCACTAGATGCACTGAGAGGATGTAGATTGTTAAATTTTTTCAAAATGCCACACATGAAAACCAATACAAGATTGCTGGAAATGCTCGTCAACTACTGGGATCCGGAAGAAGATGCATTCATGATTGATCAGATGCCCTTGCGTATTGAAGTAGAAGACATATACTTCATTATTGGACTTTCCCGAAAAGGAGAGTCAGTCAATTTGCAAGGGAAGGCCCGATGAAGCCTTAATGTGGAAGATTACATTCATATTTATTGCCTCGAAAACCCTAAAAATGTAGGGACACAGATCCCAAAAAAGCATGTGAAGAGTCTACCCCTAAGGATTCTCATTTTTTCCATTGTGAGGGTAGTTGGATTAGCCTCATTGCACCAAGCTTCTCATGTTACAATGAGACAAAAATTCTTACAAAATTGTTTGATCATGATACAGATGTGGGACCGGTAAGACTTGAGGGTCTACCCAGGCATAGGCATCGTGGAAGAGACGCGGAGGGTGCCACAGCTGAGACTAAGAGAGTTCTCCATGCCGTACAGAGGAACTTGGAGATTGACTCACCAGGTACCTATGGCAGCAGTAGAGGATCTACCAGAGGCAATGCAGAGACGCATGGTAGGAGTACCACGAGATTGGGTGCAGCTTTTCCAACGGGTGTCTACTACCATCGTCTTCATCCAAGATGCACGTCTAGGATAGGGCCCACAGATATAGATTAGAGATGTCCTGATATTTTTGATAGACATGATTGGGCTTAAGCCCTAATTTTGTAGGACATTTTGTCTCGATTTTATATAATATTTTGAACATATAAATTCTATCTATATACAGACGACTTAATGATGTGACGATAATATATACATACGATTTTTTATTATTTTTTATTTTAATGTAATGAATGATTAATATGCTAATCTAATGCTTGATTAACTATGGAATCAACAAATGAGTTTCTGATCGTGGAATATGAATAAATGTGATAAAATTAAATGATCTTTGTAATAAACACACTCTCAAAAATTAACGATATAAATAAGGATCTCTAACACGATAGATAATGTTTAACTAAGACACCACCACTTGTGAATCCAAGTATACTACTAATGAATCAATACCAAAAGATATTGCTTTAGATAGTAAGCTAACAACAACAATATATTCGGAAACATTGGTTGAAGCAGGGCGATACATATGCCTCTTGAAACCAACAACTGACCGAGTGGATAATAAATCACCCAAGCCATGCAAGCCAAATTCTGGGTATGTCGACTAGCACCATCAACGAACCCTAGATATACCGAACCATCCATCGATACCTGCCAAAGCAGATCAAAAATATTTATATCGCTAGGAAGCCTATAGACATATACGCACACATATATACAATATCTACAACCAAGAAAATGCTAGGCAGAAGCTTAGGAACAATACTTCTTAAGATAGAGCCCATTTATGGGCTCCGCCAGCTCATTTCCATCAAAATCAACCAATTCATAAGCTCCTTTTATCAAGACCTTTTTAACGATAAAAGGACCGTACCACATGGGTTTGAACTTACCTTCCCTTAATGCATCTTTGTCTTGGTCATAAACAAGGACAAGGTCACCTTTAGAGAAAACCTAGGACACATAGCCTTATCATATTGGATCTTCACTCTCTTTTTATGAGCTTCGTTAATTGTGGCTACATATCGATCTTGCTCATCAAGACTTTCCAAACAAGAAAGGCGTTCTTCAAGACTAGAAGTGTATGGAAGAAGTTCTACAACTAATTTAAGAGAATGAATTTCACATTCCACAGGGAAGATCAATTCCAAACCATAAACTAGTTGAAAAGGAGTGAAACCCATAGCAGTATTAACCGACATCTGATATGCCCAAAGCGTAGGATATAACATGATATGCCAATTGGATCAAGCTTTATTAATTGTCCTTTGCAGGATAACTTTTAGGGATTTATTCACAACTTCCACTTGACCATTGACCTAGGGATAGTAAGGAGATGATTGCTCCTGCCAGAAACCCAATTTGAGAGCCAATTCAACCATCATCTTGTTCTAGAAATGATTGCCATGGTTAGAAAATCTCCTTTGGAACACTGAAACAAGAAATGACTTGGTTGAATAGAAACAGGGCTTTTGTTTCACCATCATTCGCAAAAGTGGGCATAGCTTTGGCCCACTTAGTAAAGTAGTCCACTACTACAATAATATACTTGTGAACCTTTACCAAAGGCAGCTTACAAGTTGTAAAATCAATGTCCCACTTTATGAACAGACCGACGGTAATAACATGAAAGAGCGGAGCTGGATGACCGTACATTTTCTGAGTATAAACCTGACAAGGATGGCATTTTTTGACCGCTTCAACACAATCTTTGAAAATCGAAGGCCAAAAATAACCTACACGCAAGATTTTTTTGGGTTGTAGCAAGCTTAGATAGATGACCACCACAAGCTCCACTGTGGAAATCATTCAACACTAACTCAACTTCTTCTAAGTTTTAGCAATGTCTAACGATTGAATCAAACCCGCAAAGATATAAAGTTTTCACCAATAATAACTTAACGTTTAGCTAAGTGACACAATTTTCTTCACTCATCCTTTGAAAAAAGTGAGAGGAAACTTCAACGTCTGAAGATATATTATAATATCTCTGTATCAAGGATCTTGTGAAGAAATAAGGGAAAGATGTTCATCAGGGAATGATTCCTCATAAACCATTTCTTCTTCACAAGGCAACTATGAGATTAATTATGCAAATACTAATGATTTCTTAGATTTGGATGACAAGAACTCGAGATCGAATTCTTTTAAAATAAGAATCCATCTGTTGTATTTTCCCCCAATCACTTGCCCACTGAGAACAAATTGAAATGGGTTGACCATTGCTAAGACAAAAAAAATTCTAGGAAGAATATATTGTCAAAGTCGCTAGACAACATGAATAACTACCAAAGTTAATTTCTCTACAGGAGAGTATCGTAGTTCAGGACCTACCAAGCCTTGACGTAGATAATAAATCACGTGCTCATGGAGAGCATCGCCTTCCTGAACAAGAACCATACCGATGGTTGATTCTTCTGTAGCGAGATATAAGAGGAAATCCCTGTTATAATCTGGTGGACTCAGTAAATGAGAAAAGGTCAATGCTTTTTTCAAAGCATCGAACGAGTGTTGAGCAAAATCATCACATAGAAATGGAAGTCCTTTTTTTAGCAATCTCATAAATCCCTTTGTGATCTCAACACACTTTACGATAAATCTCCTCAAGAAATTGGCTTTTCCTTGGAGACTTTGAAGTTGACGGATGGTAGAGGGGGGAGGCAATTGAAGTACTTCCTCTACCTTGAAAGGATATACACAAATCCCTTCATTAGATACTATGAATCCCAATAACTGACCAGACCTGACATCAAAAACGTATTTATTCAAATTCAACCATATTTTATAATGATGACATCGCTAAAAAATTAATCGAAGATGATGAGGATGATCAATTCTCTTTCGAGAATGAGCAACTAGGTCATCCAAATAAGCTTTGATAATATGTTTGATATCATGGAAAGCGTAGGGCATGGCCAGCTAAAAAGTCGCTCCAGCATTTTTAAGGCCAAAAGGCATATTTTTGTTTACAAAGGTACCCCAGGGGCAGATAAAAGTTGTCTTATGTTGACCTTCAGGACGGATAGTAATTTTATTATAACTCGAGAAACCATCCATGAAGAAGAAAATCTCATTTCCCACACATTCATCGATAATCTGATAAATAAAAGGTGTGGGGAAATTACCTTTTGGACAAGCCTTATTTAAATCCCTAAAGTCTATGCATAGGCGGATTGTTCCTTATTTTTTATCAACTGAGACTGGATTTGAGACCCACTCAGTCAACAGATTAGGGTATATGAAACCTGTCTTAAGCAGATTCTAAACCTCGGCTTTGACAACTGCCGCTTTCCTAGGGTTTACCAGTCGAAGCTTTTGCCATATAGGCTTCGTATTCGCGTAAGTCTTGATCTCATGATAAATTATTGATGGATCAATTCCAGGCATTTCCTCATAAGACAAAGAAAACACATCACAAAAATCTTTAAAAGATTGGCATAAATTTGAATTTCTTCAGGGGAGAATTCGTCTCCGATGAAAACATTCTCAATTATATTGGGATCTGTCGAGATGTTCACTAGAACTGTTTTCGAAATGAGAGACATGTTACCTTCGGCAAAAATTTGTGTTGGAGCCAAAGGGTTTAAAATTGTGTGAACACCACGAATTGATGAAGGGCTAGACAAACTTTATTCTACTTTATGTAAGTCTGGGAGAAAATATGACCGATGATGCAAATCATCCCACAATATTTCTATACTCGACATTACTTCTAGGATTTCTTCCTCAAATGGTAGAACAATATCAAGGTAGTCCATAGAAAAAGTAGAATCAAGAGTCCAAGTGGGAACCACATCTCCATCCAAAGCCTCTGGTGAAAGAGGAGTAGGATCAAAATTTGTAGTATTAACTATAAATTGATAAGAAATTTCGGTTGCAGACATGGGATATGCCATTCAACCCACTTTCCCTTCTTCTAATGTGGTGGTAGAAGAGGGTAAGGGCCAAGGTTCTGAAAAATAATGAGTTCTAAAGAAATATTTTCGAGAAGGGGCCTTGGATGATGAAATGGAATTTATTCGAGCAATAGGAGAAGGAAGATAAAAAAAATATTCATCAACGAGGAATACATTCCGACTACTAAATTCTCAACAGACAACTTGGCATTCTTCAACAAGGGAACAATAGAATCAGAGGATGCATTGGATTATTTCGAAGAATAATCCATCTGATCAACCGTAAAAATTATCCCTTCATGGAGAAAGCATATGATGCGAAATAATGATGATACAATGGCATCCATTTCATAAATCCAATTTTGTCCCAATAAAAGATTATAATCCAAATTCGCATCGACTATTTCCACCTCAATATTGACCACCTTGCCCCCAACATAGACGGGAAAGGCTGGAATAATTCCATGCAGCCTATGAGAATGACCATCAAATATAGTCAAGAGAGTAGGTGAAGGAACAACTTGAGGAGATCCGATAGCTTTCCAAAATGTAATCGACATGACACATGTGGAAGCTCCCTCATCAACTACAGGTCAAAATATATTGGTATTTCGATATGTAGATTTAATCTAGAAATCCATGTGATGAGGTAGTCTCTTCTTAATATTTGACATGTTAATTGTAACAATAAAGAGTTTTCAGATCTATTGCCCCGATTGTAGTGAGTAACACACTCCTTTGTGATGGACACAACTAGAGTACCTCTAATGCAAACATTGCACAAGGACTTTGAGCTAGATCTTCAATAATGGAGTAGTTCTAGGTAGCCCTGGCATTAGGGTTAATCATTGAACGTTTTACAGAGCCTTTCTGCATCCAAGTTATAGGCTCAACTACATGCCTCTCAATATGGAGCGACTATGGAACATTGGGAGCGGCCTTAGCCTTAGAGGACTCCGGTTCACCACAATCATGTGATCTTGTAGCAACATCAACATGAGAACTCATCATGTCTACATTCGATGGATTTTCCCCTTTCTAGTTTCCCCCTATGGGGGTTTCAGTATTAGCATTCGCGCCAATAAACATTTGCTTCCCTTGGGGAAAAGGGTTAGTTAGAATAGCTTAGGAGCTAGAAGAACCTTGCTGCACTAATAAGCACTGAGCATCCTGAACCTTAGGGCAAATATGAATTAAATGGTATCCATTGCACAATTTGCAAGGAAACTTAACTTTCTTTTTGGACTCCTTTTTACCCTCCTCGGTATTATTACTCAGTTTGTTCGCATTACCCTTCCCATCCTTATCTTTCTTCTTACCGCGTCCCTTTTTCTTCCCATCGTATTGTTGATTTCCTTTGGGGTTAGAAGTTTGGAAAACATTAATAGTTGATGGTTAAGAAGGCATAGGCACTAAAAATGATGCCTGAATCAAAGAAGCAGTTTGTAAAGAAAACTGATGTAATTGACTTAACAAGTTAGCCGTGTTGTTATCGATCGATCTAACTATCCCATTGGCATGGAGACCTAGCTTTGGTTTGGCTAAATCGATCTTGGATCGAGGAGAATTAGTCAAAAATTTTCAATAATCCCAGACTGAGAATATATATAAGTTCTAACTACTAGGCTCTAAAGATAGCCCGTTCTTCGGTGAATACCCCGAAGAGTGATACATCCTTAGAAATTTCTAGCTATAGAGATTTTAAAAACCACTCAAGAAGGAATTCATCACGAATATAGGCTTTGATGAGCCTCTTCCTTCTTCACCATTCCTGGATATGGTCAAAAATGTGAGTTGCCTTATCTTGTTGGAAACTAGCCGATAACTCAGTTCTAACATCATATCAAACATGAAACTGAAAATGGTTCAAAAATATAGTAGCCAATTCACCAAATGAAGCAAAGGTACCCCCACTAAGCTCTATACACCATTTAGCACATTTCCAATTCAGGTGTGTTGGAACAATATCAACTTGATTGAATCGTCAATTACAGAGTTAGATGAACACCATAAATGGAATGTTGTTATATGGTCATCTAGATCCTCCCCAGACTTTCCTTCAAATTTTGGAATATCCGATGGAAGTTTGGTGGGAACTGGAGGCCAAGTCGTATTATATCATATCAGATCATTTTTCAATTTTGAGAGATCTAGAAATTTTAGGGTTGTCGGGAATGGTAAGCGCGAAGGATCTTGAGAATTCCCAACATTTTGAAAAGAATATCCTGGATTTGTAGAGGCACAAGGTTGTCGAGGATTGTTTGTAGAAGAAATTGAACCGTAAGGAAAACCTTGTGGTCTAGAAAAATTCAGAGTTTGACCACCTCCTGCCAAAAGGTTACCATAACCAGGAAAATTTCCCCCAAGTGAAGTATTAAAAGGAGAGGAGAGCCCTTGGTAAGGGTTCCATGCATTGGCGAAGGGAGAATAACCTTGAAAGGTACTTACGGAGGAGTAAGGCATGTTCCCCTGTTGACCAAAAGAAAACTGATTTTCAGCTCCTAAACCACTAAAAGTAGGGTTAGTTTATCCTTGAAAAGGATTATAACCTTGACCTTGAGCAGAGAAAGGGAGTGATCCTAAAGAAGGGTTAGAATGAGGTATATGACCACTTCTAAAAGGAAAACCCTAGAAATAGGTTGAACCACTAGCCATAGAAGTCATAGTTGTGGAAACAACGGATGAGACGGTTAGAGGAACCGAGGGAATTGCACTAGAAGGCATCCCAAAGGGGAAGGAACCAATGTGGGAAGCAAAATCTTGGGTGCCCCCACTCGAAGATGGAATGGAGGTAAAGCCAAATATTGCAGTACTAGGAGTGATCATACCTCCTCCTTGAACTGAAAGAGGAGTATGCACACTAGTAGCACTTATAGCTGGATTCGTGCTCCCAGTAGTGGCCATTGAAGGAAAAGGATGATAAAGACCAGGGTTTGTCGACTTGTGAGTCAGGGTCCCAACGTATAATAGAACATTTGGATAATTGGGAGGAAGAGGTGAAGAAGGAGTCACAGGGGACTTAGGAATCTCTTCAACCTCAACTTCGTCTTCCAACTGGAAGAGAACCCTAGAAAGGATTGGAGCATTCCTCTCCAAATCATGAATTACACTAGGTCCACCTTGTGAAACTATAGCTTGAAGCGGAAGATCAATCTCCGATGCATTCGCTGCTACTGATTAAAAATCACCAACATAATTGCTCCTATGCCTTTTATAAGAAGGCTCGACACTCATAGGTGAGAGCCCATGAAGCCCCCGTGGACCAACGAACTAGTCGATCAACCACTTTTAATTATTAAGAGAACTTGGAAAGACTCAAAAAATTATAAAGCTATGGAAATCTAGGAGAAAAGAGCATACATTGAAATGTCCCTAAAGATACAACCAATCAAGCTACTTTAAGGTATTTCCGCTCTGGGTGATTAGGACTGGACACCAAAATAGAAGAAAGTGAAGACAAGGACTTTCTGAAGATAGTTTGGGATATTACGACCCAAGCTTACCAGTAAAGGTAACATAAACAACTACACTGATCCCTAGACAAAATCCTTTGTGGTGGAAGTACTCGAGCTTTGCAAGGGAACCCTCCAGAAGTACTAATGAGAGTGATAAAACGTCTGCCTTAGGTACCATAGTTATTCCCCCCTGCAGTCACCTATGTGGTCCCTAGGAATGGAAACTAAGGTCACTATTTCATATCATAAGTCGGACAAAATAGTCTTTTGTCAGGATCCAACAAGTAGGAGAGGGGGTATCTCTCTTCCCTGCCTTCACTCACCCTCATGTTTAACTCCCAGAAGAGAAGAGCTTTCCCGGAAAACTTAACGAAACTGGATTTCACTCTTTTAATCAACTTCTATGTTTAAATTCAGAGTGCCCTTGGAGAGTTAACTCTCCACACACCTATTCCAATGCCTTAAATGACCTAGACTAGTTGATGTAACTATGACACATAAAAAAATTCTAGTTCATTATAGTTTTAGCGCTTGATTTTAATGGATGTTCTTAAGTCAAGGAAAAATGGAAATGCAACTTATGATGTTATTTGATGTAAGAAGAAACCAATAGAAAACTTGCCTACATGCATATGCAACTCTTTTTCTTCAATGAAAGAGATTTCTACAAAAGGTTCTAAGGACAAACTAAGAAAGCGGAAATTTCTTTTCTTTTTCAAAACACAAGTTCACACACTCAAAATCTACAAAAATACTAAAAATGCTTACAATGCAACTATCCTAATGCAAACTAAAAATGCTTAGTGCAAGATTATAAGGATTACTCTTAAAGTAAGCAAATGTGTTTCTCAAAGAGATCAAGAGGCCAAAACTTGACAAAAAGGAGGAACAAATTCAATCACAAACTTTTTCCCAAAATCAAGCAAATTCAACCTAATGAAAAGACTTCACACTTTCTCTAAAATGATAAGAAGACCAAAAACAAAACCAAAAAGAAAAATAAAGGCAACAAAAAGATGTTTTTATCTTTTTTCTTTTTAAGGGCACAAAGAGTTCTTGAGAAAACAAAAACTACTAAAGACTTCAAGATCAATATTCAAGCATAAAGAACCTCAAATTTCACAAGCCATAGGAATCATTAACATGATAAGACTTAAAGTGAAAAGAGGTTGCAAACTCAAACAAACTGATCTGAACAACAACATAAAAACTCCAACAAACAAGAAAGATTTCAAGAAGACCAAGAAAAAAATTTCAAGATTGCAAGAAGGACCTTCTCAAAAACCAAGAAAAAACCAAAGATATCAACTTTCAAGAAAGCAAGGCAAAGCAATGTAAAAGCTAGGTTATAAGTGAATTGAGACCAATTCCCTGTTCCAAAATCTCAAAACAACCAAGAACTTCACTAAGAAGCCTTGAACCCAAACACAGAAACTGACACTTCACCAAAAAGCAAACCTTAGGTTGACTAGGTGTTTCCACAAAGAGAGATGGGAAATTAAAAATCTACAAGAATCAAGACTCTCCCAGACAATCAATGAGAAAACAAAAGCAATAAAAATCAGGGAAAACCCTTTACTGGACTCATAATTTGAAATATTCATTCAAAACCAAGCATAGGCGATTGTGTAGTGACATACCTGCATGTATACATGACTGTACTCAAGGAAACACGCGTATACACGTGTTTCTTTGGAAAAAACGCGTGTGTACGCTACTGTGTGAATTAAAAACCATGTATACAAAAGCCAACAAAGAAAAAATAAAAATGCAGGCATGATCCAGAAGATTAGACTTTTTTCCCAGATTTCAAACGAGTCAAAGATACTGGAAAAACAAAGAAACCAAACAAGAAGGCCCAGATCAAAAGAGAAACAACCCAAACTAGGAAATACAATATTTTATTCCCCAGTAGAGTCACCAATTCTGTTACGGGATAAAACATCCTAGGGTCTAGGTTGAGAACCCCAACAAATCGAAGGGCATACACCAACAAGAAGCAAGCAAACAAGTAGTCCTAATGCTTAAACTACTAAAGTAGGATGAAGAGATAGTACCCGTAGGTCCTACGTTTGAGATGTTCCTATAGGGTCCAAACCCTCTGCTTCCTCCAATGCTTCAAAACCTGCAACTCATTCCAGAAAAGCATATATACTAGCAGTAGTTCAAAGCATGTTCAAGATATGAATGTTAGATCATATAAGAATATAGATATAAAACATGAGATCATACATAATTAGATCATAACATGAGTTAAAGCATAAATATCATCACATCAGGAACAAGACAGAGCTTCTTTATTGATGTCTGCAAAGAATGTGGAAGAATACAACCTAATTCGACCACAACTCCAAGCAAAACCTTCCTCCAGATTCATCCAGCCCAAGCCTCAACAATCCTCTTTCAAATGTATACACATAGATGCCATATAAAGGAGATGGACATATCTGTGAGGAAACAAGGGTTTCCTATAGCTGGGAGTGCAAGAGGCATAGGGATAAATTAGACTTGATTAGGGACAAATTGGATATAATATCAATATCCTATCCTTCTCCCCCCTTAGGCCTTCCCATGAGGTGTATTTATATCACCCCAATATAGTTTTTTCAGTTGGGATACAGTTAGGCCATGGGCTCTTGTAGGTGGGCTTCCGATGTAACCTGTAAACCTATAGCTGGACCCGCGTGTGCATGTGCTTTTTGAAGAGCATAGTCACTTATGGAATTTAAAATAATGTTTTTTAGTAAATAGACCAAGTCTGAAGGGAAAGGGATGCCAAAGGCCATGACTCAGAGCATCAAGTATACAAGGGTAATAAATGATGCTATAACAGTGTATTGGTCATGCATTCATGTTAGTTACACGTGTGTTAATCATCCTTGTGGTCTATGTGCTTGTTGCATATGCATGGTGTCGGTCATGGTTGTAAGATGTCGCCATGTGAAACATGATGTTGTTGTTGTGAAATGTGTCTTCATGAGGGTATGATTGGTTACATATTGTTATGCTTGTGTATTGCCAGTGTGCATTGGTATGGTTGTTGTTGTCATGCATGAGGTCATGGTATGTGTAGTTCATATGGTCATGCATTGATGACTGGACTCTAGCTAGAATGATGTTTATGTGTTGATACACTTATTTGTTATATGTCTATATGTTGTTATGATTATGTTTGTACATGTATTACGCTGATTTGGTTGATCTTGCAGATGAAATATCCTCCTCGAACTTTGCTAAGGTACGTTGGTTTATTGTGATTTGGTTTAGCTGACATAGTATGCCTTGCAGGAAAGAGATAAAAATGGCTAGCAAGATGGTAGATTACAAATATTCTCCTATGAATTGAATGAGAAACATCGTGCTGGGCACTCTTTTGATTTAGCAGACACATTGAGAATTTTTAAGGAAGAAACAAGGAGTTGTAAGGCAAACAATGACAAAATCATGTAGGAACAAGAGAAACAAGCAGAGGTTAATACAATACTTCTTCCGATTTTTGTCAGAATTGCAGCGACAGGGGCCACTTTAGATCAACCATGGACAAGAGGACAAAACTAATGGGGCATATGGAAGTATGTCTCATGGTGGTCACAATTCAAATAGAGATGACACGGTTAGAGATGGCATATTGTTAGATACTCTGGATAGGAGAGGCGATGGATACATGTATTATTCTAGTTCTAGTTTTGATGGGCATCATGATCGTCATCGTTATCATCCTTATAGTAGGAGTGATAGGGGATACTTTCTAGATGAATTTAAGAAAGAAAATCCACCTACTTTTGATGTAGATGTGAAAAATTTGGAAGATACAGAACCCTGGATACTTGGGATGAAGAAGTTCTTTGAGTTGCATAATTACACAGATAATATGAAGGCCATAGTAGCTATATTCAGCCTGAGAGGTCAAGCATACATCTGGTGGGAAGATGTGAAGTAGGTTAGAGACATTAGGACGGAGAAATTGAGTTGGCATGAGTTCAAGTGGTTTTTCAGGAATAAGTACTTGTTAAAAAGGTACTACGATAGTAAGGCCAAAGAATTCTATGAGTTAAATATGGGATCAATGACAGATGAAGAGCACATGGCTAAGTTCTGGAACTATTGTGGTATGTACCGTATCTTAAAGACGAGAAGGCTAAAATTTAGTGATTTGTCAGTGGCTTGTCATTAGCATTTAGAGATCGAATTAAGTATGATGAGCCTAAGTCACTTGAGGAAGTTATTGGGAAATTGAAGCATTTCTATGAACAGTCAAAGAGTAAGAATGAATCTCAACAAGGATGGAAAGGGAAGGATAAATATAAAGGTAAGGGTAAATGGCAGCCGAAAAGGGGAAGGCCTCAAAATACAAAAGAGAAAGAGAATGTGGCACCACAAAAGAAGTTCAATGCAGCTAGACAAGGACATGGATCACAACAACAACATAGAGGTGATGGTACTAGATGGTTGGAGTGTTGGACATGTGGTAAGGAACACATTAAGAGAGATCATCCGCAGAATCAGGGTGGTAGCCCTCAGATATATAGTTCACGTGGGGCATAAATTGTTAGGGATGTTGGTCAGAGTGTTCCTCGTATCTATGCAACACTGGTTAATAGATAAGTAAACCATCAAGAATCTATCATTGAGATGGAAAGTGAGCTTTGTGATCAAGCTGTTTCTATTTTGATTGAACCAAGATTTAATTATAGTTATTTTAGTCCTGACTTGGTGGATAAGTGTGGTTTGAATAAAGAAGTGCACGCAGAATCATGGTTAGCGTAGTTGGCTACAGGTACAAAGAAGCAAGTTCATCACTGAGTAAGAGCTTGTGCTTTTGATTTGAAAGATATGCCTACCGCAACACATTTGAATGTATTACCAACACATTTGAATGTATTACCGTTGGGATCATACAATATGTTGTTGGGCATGGATTGGTTGTACATTCATAGGACCAAGGTGGATTTTTATGACAAATCTATTGAGTGCTTGGATGATAATGGGGAACCAATAATCTTATAGGGAAAAAAGAAATGCACAACAGTTAGGATGGTGACAACTATGCAAGTCAAGCACAATCATAGGAAAGGGTGTGTGTTATTTGTTGTGCATATCTCTAGTGAAAAAGGTAAGGAAGTTGAGGATGCAAATATTTTGAGCAGTTTAAGCAGTTTCTGACACATGCACCAATGTTAAAGATTGCAGATCTGAATAAATAGTTTGTAGTATGTACAGATGCTTGCAAGACAAGACTTGATGGAGTCCTTATGCAGGAAGGTGTTGATGGTGCTGGACCTGCCAACATGTAAGGGGATCTCCCCGGTAAGAAGTCCAAATTAGAACTCAGACCGTTCGGTGTAGGAGTCCCAGCAATGGGTCGTATGGTAATACCTTGATCGCGATTTCGCACAGAGGCAAGTAAGATGACTCTGTTGGTAGCAAGGGCGTGACAGCTGCAATGAGTCAAGGAAGGTGCATGAGAGGTTCTAAAACATGGGGGTTGAGATGAGTGTGCCCCTTGGAAACTTGTAATAGTACTCTGATGGGAAGGGAACACACGAGTGAAGATGCATCACAAGATGGAAATCAAGTTTGTTGGCAATCCAAAGTGATGGTTAAACCAACAACACATTTCAGAAAGATTCATACATACTCATACAAAATAGTCCATACATGAACGCGTAAGAAAGCAAATACATATGCCATTTAGAGTAAACAAGATAGTTGGAATACAATACAACATATGCATGAAATGTGTTGGCTCTTATTATATCAAGAAGTGTAAGTTCCAGTCATACAATACATCCATGTCCAACCACTAGCTGCAATAGTGGAATGTTACGGCCACATCCGCCTGCTCCTCCAAAGAGATGTACTAGCTCTATGCAGTGGAGAAGCCAAGGCGCATTACAATACTATCCAAGCTCTCTCCAATATAGTCATATCAGAAGCTTGGCTGACCAAAAGCATATACAATGAGTTATGATGGACTATTTATAACAAAGGGTGGGATGACCCTTGACATTCCCCTTTGTGATAGTTCAACTACCCTCATGACTCTTCATCTACTCTATGACTGTTACATCCAACTATCGACACTTGACTTACACTTGACAAGACATACATTACAATGCACATGTACTCATGTCAGACAACATGGCTTGAGCAAACTAAGCAAGACATCACTGACACTCAGTCCTGTAGAAATTTTGAATAATATGACACATATTCACAGAGATTATCCCGATTATACACTATTGCGGAATACATGCATAATACATAACCTCCTCTACGTTGATCATCAATTTACAGAAGCAGAAACAATAACATGCGCACATAGAAGCATCAATCACACATATCAACACAGTATTTTCTCGGGGAAAGCATCTCGCTAAAAACCCCAACTATCTGTATATTATATTGATTGAGAACATGTAACAATACATAGTACAATACTCCTCACAAGTATCCAGCACTATCTCCACCTGTTACACACAATACAGCTCAGATCTGATCTCCAAATCTCCCCCGCTGCTTTGCTTGCCTCCACTGCACAATACCTGCAAGAGAATGAATGAGAATGGCTGATCCAAACTCGTTTTTACCTTGTGAAAGTAACCCACACTGTAAATCACGTGAGCACAAGCTATATTTCACTTGGTATTGGCCCACACTATGCAGAGATCATTGGCATAACTCAATCCCATGCATGTGCACAATCTCATGCACAACTGATAGCAATCTCAACCTCTAACACCTGTCTCCACTGAACTGTACATGCACTGAGTTAACTAATGTATTCTTCAGTTGCATTATGAGTTAATAATTAGTAAATTAATTAATAACTAATTCACACAACTCATCACTTAGTCTATTGATCAGTTATACTAAATACAACTAGTTCAACTAAGTCAAACTGAACACAACTCCATTAACTGCTCATCCAACTCCACAGAACTCAACCACATGAGTTCTAACTGATGTCCTGCATGCAATAGCTAAACTGACTCATAAAGAAAGCATATTTCCTTCTGACAGCTGCATGTGCCACATCTGTAGCTCAAACTGAAGTGCTCCAAGAGGATCACTCCTGCTGTGATCACTCCTGCTATGATCATTCATGTTGTGATCACTCCTGCTGTGATCCAAAAATAGAATTTGCGCCATATTTTTCCTGCGGGCCCACTTAGTGAAGGCAACTCCTTTCCACTAAGCTCCATCATCTTGTTGCATTCTCAACAATCATTTCTTGTTACACACTTTTCAACACTCCCTCTCAACAAGAAAGGCTTCCTCTTAAACCCGACCCTGTAACTCTAGAATGTTCTGTGTGCAACACATCTGCCCGGTCCACTTTGCTCCAACAACACTTGGAACAAAATCATTCCCAACTGACCACTCTGTTGGGCTAGGAACATACTCTGATGCTGAAGCTCTACTTGTTGCTGACAAGTTCTCCCTCTCTGACATCTGTGCTACTGCAACATCTCCATGCATCTCGCACCATTGCACACCTCTCTGTGCCACCTAGCACTGTGCAAAACACTTGTGCCTCTCGCATTGTTGCAACCTGCATGCTATGCGCTGTCCTGGGATTCCCTACACTGTCGCTCTCTCTGCCGCTCCATCTGCATCTGTCTCTACCCAATCAGTCAGTTCCTGCTACTACACATCGAGGCTCCCGTAGCAAGGTCTCATCCAAGAGGTTGGGTACCTAAGGGATCCTGCCCCTCCTCCTTGGGACGATCAATCCACATCACCCCACCTCCTACCTGGAGGTATGGCTGCATGCGATCCCTCAGCCCACCTGGCTCGAATTTTCCCCCTACTGGAGGTCTTTGAATGAGTAGATGTCTCTACTCGATCTCCTCTCAGCTTCCCTTGTTGTGGCTGCTCCACAACCTCCTGAAGTTGTTGCACCAATCGTGGCTCCTCCACAATTGTCTGAGATTTCTTCTGGCTCTGCATGTTGAGAGGTAATATATGCTCCCTCTCAACCACCAAGTCTCCATCAGTTGCCTCGCTGCTCAAGGCTTTGCATGCATCTTGAACCTCAAGAGCATATAGGTTCTTGACTAGTGATGATGTGTCTAAGGAAAACCTTTCCCTTACTGAAGACTACATCATAGCCTCTATCTTCTAGCACCGCGATCGACACCAAGTTTCTCTTCAATCCTGGTACATACTTGACATCGGTCAAGGTAAGGCGAGCTCCATGCTCCCTCTGAAAAATAACTGTGCCTACACCTGAGACACTATACTCCTCATCATTACCCATCCCTATGAGTATCTGGAGATCTTTCTCCTCCAAAGTACTGAACAAACTTTTGTCACTGGTCATGTGGAAAGAAGCTCCACTGTCAAGAAACCGACCACTTCCCATCATGGATGAAACATGCATGCGAAGAGTGTGAAATCCAACTCAAATTGTGAAGCAAGTGCCTCACCTTTAGATCCTTCCCCAGATCCCTTCTTGGATTTCTTCTTTGGGCAATTAGTAGCATAATGGCCCAACTCATGACAACGAAAGCATCTCACCTTTGACTTGTCAACCTTCTTCCCATCATTGGAAGAACTGGATTCGAAAAGAGAACCCTTCTCCTTCCCCTTCTTCACTTTGGTAGCCAAAGCGCAATTTTCTTCATCAGATGCCTTTGATGAAGATCTGTCCCCGGTATTCCGCCTGATCTCCTCTTTCACAAGATCCGACCAAAGTCTCTCCCGACCATTGACAGAGTCCTTATAGGAATGCCAAATCTTCGAAAGACCAAGGAGAGCCAAGCTCACCAACTCCTCATCATCGACAGTCACCCCCACACTTCCCAGCTCATCCCGACATTGGGTGAACTTCGTGAGGTACTGGGGCATACTGTCTCCATTCTCACACTTAATGTTTCTGAGTTTATCCTTGAGCGCCATTCCACCAGCTCAAAACTCAACCACTTCTGATCTAAAATTCGTGAGAACAAAATATTTCTTGTACAGAGATCGACTGTATGGGCATTCACCGGATATCTCACCTTCCAAAAGAAGGATGAATCCAGAGGCTACCTGGCCCGATCACAGACTCTTCCTGAAGAAATAAAATGTAAACACTTTCTGAATAATAGATCTGATGATCAATACAACACTGATATCATGTAGAACTTCTTCTACAAATCAGCTAGCTCCGATACCATGTAGAAATTTTGAATAATATGACACATATTCACAGAGATTATCCCGATTATACACTATTGCAAAATACATGCATAATACATAACCTCCTCTACGTTGATCATCAATTTACAGAAGCAGAAACAATAACATGCTCACATAGAAGCATCAATCACACATATCAACACAGTATTTTCCCGGGGAAAGCATCTCGCTAAAAACCCCAACTATATGTATATTATATTGATTGAGAACATGTAACAATACATAGTACAATACTCCTCACAAGTATCCAGCACTATCTCCACCTGTTACACACAATACAGCTCAGATCTGATCTCCAAATCTCCCCCGCTGCTTTGCCTGCCTCCACTGCACAATACCTACAAGAGAATGAATGAGAATGGCTTATCCAAACTCGTTTTTACCTTGTGAAAGTCACCCACACTATAAATCACGTGAGCACAAGCTATATTTCACTTGGTATTGGCCCACACTACACAGAGATCATTGGCATAACTCAATCCCATGCATGTGCACAATCTCATGCACAACTGATAGCAATCTCAACCTCTAACACTTGTCTCCACTAAACTGCACATGCACTGAGTTAACTGATGTATTCTTCAGTTGCATTATGAGTTAATAATTAGTGAATTAATTAATAACTAATTCACACAACTCATCACTTAGTCTATTGATCAATTATACTAAATACAACTAGTTCAACTAAGTCAAACTGAACACAACTCCATTAACTGCTCATCCAACTCCACAGAACTCAACCACATGAGTTCTAACTGATGTCCTGCATGCAATAGCTCAACTGACTCATAAAGAAAGCGTATTTCCTTCTGGCAGCTGCATGTGCCACATATGTAGCTCAAACTGAAGTGCTCCAAGAGGATAAGATAAAGTTTATAGTCTAAATATTATTATGAGACAATAATATTTGACTTTTCTATTTTTGACTAGCAGTCTAAAAATAGACTCTGATCACTCATGCTGTGATCACTCCTGCTATGATCACTCCTGCTGTGATAACTCCTGCTATGATCACTCCTGCTGTGATCGCTCCTACTGTGATCGCTCCTGCTATGATCACTCCTGCTGTGATCCAAAAATAGACTTTGCGCCATAATTTGCTTGCGGGCCCACTAGTGAAGGCGACTCCTTTCCACTAAGCTCCATCATCTTGTTGCATTCTCAACAAGCATTTCTTGTTGCACACTTTTCAACAGGTCCGTTGTGATGATACCAACTCTTTGGCATGCTTGTGATGGTGAAGATGATGAGCTGATGCCAAGCTTGGTCATTTGTGATTGTGTGCATGCACTCCATTGTGACCTCTTGCTGAAGCGAACTCTTGCCTTCATTGCATCCGGGTGCATTTGTATGGTTCCTCCATCCAACTCGCTTGCTAACATGCACATGGTCTTCTTGGGTGTGGCTGAACCAACAACACATTGATGCAAGGTGTTCGTGCTAATCTTCAAGTGTGTGTTGGTGGTCATGTGCATCAACTTACCGAGGTAGATGTTCAACTTCAATTGGACTTGCTTCTTGTCTTTCCCTTGGTGAGTGTCCTGAATGGGTTGGATTGCATGCGTGCGCACAATGACATGCATGTTGTTGAATCCCTTGCATGCGATCAACAACACTGCTCACCATGTCTGCTCCATGCCAGCTACTGGGATGGATCTTTAACATGTATGGGTGTAGTTTCATCCGTGAGTGCATGTTGCGCCCACTGTTGTTCCTGTTTCTATTACAACTCATTCATCTGTCTGTGCAACTTCATGTTCTTGCTTGAGTTGCTGTTTCAACACATGCAACTCCTTCCTTGTTCCATTCTCTGTCTTTGTGCGATCTTCATGTCACTCGTCATGTCATAGCCTGAGTCTCCAAAGTTTCTTTCATCATCAGTGGATCTACTTGAGCTTGCAACTTTATTCCACTTATGTGTTGTCAACAACCTTCCCCTTGCATTCATTGCATTCGGTATGCTACCTTCAGCTGCTGTTCATGATGCTACTCACTTTGATGATGTTGATGTGATATATTGATGTCCTTATCTACGAAAAAATTGATGTCTTCATGGGTAGGCAAGTCCATAGACACTTGACCGACTGCATCCCTAAGTGTGCTCTAAACAGTGTCTTCGGCTTTGCTCTCTTGGAAACCATATATCTGTACTACTGAGAGGAAGATGAACACCTACGATACCTGGAGACATGACAACACTCATGGCAAGCAATATGTCAGTCAAAAACTGAAATGAACTTGAGAACTGACTTGCAACATACCTGTGTGACTGATCATGAAGGTTGTGTAATTTTGGTCGGGAGGTTGGGACACTGGCTAGCAAGACTGCGCAAGGCATAGTCTGGGCTGCTGGTAGGCTGACTGATTGCTGGAACTGCATAATGCATTGTCCAGTCTGGTTGTTGACTGACTACTGGAACTGCACAATGCACAATCCAGTCTGGCTGCTGATTGCTGGAATTGCACAATGCACAATCTGAGCTGGCAGTGACTGTAAGCTCAAGGACTGCATTGCACAATTTTTTGGGCCAGCTATCACTGTCCCTCAGAAATGCGCACAACAGTCCTAAAGGACAATGGCTGGGCAAAAATGTGCATTTCTGGAGGGGAAGATAGAGTCTTCCTTCCCCAAATTGTGCATTGTTGTCTTAGTTAAGGCAGAGTTTGGGTCGACGTTGCCCAGACTCGTTGTTGATGGGCAACTAAATGCGAATGTGAATGAGCATGCATGGTGATAATGAGTGTAAGCATAAGTGAATGATCATGCATTCAAACGGTGAATGAAAGATTTAGAAAATGGAACAACATGCATGTGGGTGAGGCGAGTTGCTGAATCGACGACTGTTCGTGAAAAACAGTTTCATGCATGCGACAATAATGAGATGTTGACGAAAAATGAAACGATGCTAGTACAAGCTAGAATGTATCAAAACGACAGCAAGCGCTCACTGAAATCAAGCAGACAACGTTCATACGAAGCAAAATACAAAAAGCGCTAGAAATGCAACACAAGTCATGGAAAGCGGGCTTACCCCAAAACAGTTGAGCTGAGTGTGCCGACAGCTCCTAGATGTGATGTGGGATGTCAGAGCTGCAAGGTTGATGTGAGGAATGAGCTCTGCGGCGTCCGGTTGATGAGTTTTGATAACATTGAGGTTGTGACGCGCATGCCATAAATCTAGGGAAAGAGACACTTGGTGGGAGGTTTCTGAAATGATCCTTGCATGTAACCTCCAACTGCTAAAAATAGATCCCTGAAACAAGGGATGCCTTTGCATGCTACCTTGGGAGAATCATCCCATGCATGCAAATTAGTTTTTCTCAGTCCCGGAGGGAATCGATCAACTCAGATGCACATGCAAGAGACTGTTCGACTGCTCGGAGAAAATGCACACTTTTGGCTAGGAGTTGGGCTGGCTGCCCAAGAGATTTGTGCAATTTATGGGCAGAACAGCTGAATGCTACCCAGATTTGCACAAATTTTGGGCTGAGCATCCCTGCTGGGGAAAATTGCGCAATTTTCACTGTGAGTGTTGACTGCTAGAATTGCGCAATTATGAAGCCTAGCAAGCTGCCAGTTAGGATTGTGCAATTTCTGGAAGGAAGGCTGGTTGCCCTCCAGAATTCTGCAATTTCTTGGGGGAGCTTCTCAGCCTACAGCTGGACCAAGTCCGGGTGATCAGCCTATGAGGGGAATGCATTGAGATGTGGTCGACATGCTGCCTTTGTGCAAGGAAAACACCGAAGTTTGTGTACTTGATGAAGCAAGACAAGGTGTTGTGAAAAGTTGGTAGGGAGGCTCCAAAACGAAGCTGAGGCAAAATTTTGGAGGGTCGTTGTAGCCGCTACAACACTTGGCGACACACTGGTAGAACTCTAGCTCTCTGAATGGACCTTGTTCGTGAAAAACAAGTCTAACACATTCAGAAGTATTGTTCAGTTCTTAGCTCATCTTGGTTTCGCACTACCTTGATTCTAAGATGTAGTACCTGCCAAGCTCTTGGTTGATTGACACACATTCCAAGGCAAGGAAACACAATTGTTTC
Organism: Pinus tabuliformis; assembly: GCA_031772625.1. Classification (NCBI taxonomy): domain Eukaryota; kingdom Viridiplantae; phylum Streptophyta; class Pinopsida; order Pinales; family Pinaceae; genus Pinus; species Pinus tabuliformis. The sequence continues at coordinate 716,232,041 of CM062807.1, read as the reverse complement.
GATTAGGGTTGAGGGGTATATTGATTCACAAGCATTATAGTCATTAGAGTCTTAATTTCATCTCTGGTGTTGCTCCGCTGCTAGCAGGCCTGGAAAGTACCCCGACGAAGTCACATAGGGACACAAGCGTGGCTCCGTTGCCAACGAGCCTGGTCAATACCTCGGTGAAGTTACTTGCATCACCTTGCTGCGCAGGAAGCCTTTCTCTTCTTTTGCCTTATTCATTTTTAATTTTTTCAAACTTTTCTTTTACTTTTTTCTATTTTATTTTTGTCACTGTGCATAGCACTTATTCATTTCAGAGGCGAAATAGGGATCCCGACTTATTGAAGGCATAAGAGGTTGTTCCAGCAGAAAAGTAGTTTATTATACCATTGACGTGCCTGTTAAGGTTTTCCCCCTCACCTTACTCTACTTGACTGAGATGAGAAGGGTTAACCCAAAAACAACTGACTAGAGTAGGTGACACTAGTTAGCACGCAAGCGTTGTGTTTTTACCATGGTTCACTTCGAACAATACGTATTTTCCTTCAACGTATCATAGACTAAGAGTAACAAGTTCTTCATACAGGGGCAGGATGACAGATAACCAAGTAGTGATAGCAACACAAGGTCTCTTGTACTTTACTCAGCTTGCTTTAAGAGTTATACATGGTTTCATGTGAAACTATCCTACGAACGAAACAAGAAAACTATCAAACAAGAAAGCAAAACAAGAGAAGAAGCAAAAGTGAAAGCAAAACAAGTAAGCGAACAAGCAAGTAGACAAACAAACAAACCAAGCAAGTAAGCAAACAAGCATGCAAGAAAACAACTCAAAAGCAAACACTACTCCTACTCCTAAGCTAACAGTGCATGGGTCATCTCACGTGAAGTGATACTTCCAATGTAGCCACTGACGCATTGGTTGACCCATGTTGGTGAAGGCTCGGTCCTCGAGCAACTCAGTTGTGCGAAACATCAAACAAGAAAGATGTAACAGTGAAGACAAACACACTCCGAGCTTACAAGCGACCACAGAACAAAGATGAGCAAAAGTATATGACATGCATTTTGTGGAGTTGCCATGATATTGTGCTACACTGCATGAAGTTGTTGAGTGTATGCATTATCTTGACTGTGACGTGCAAGAAAATGTGAGAAAGGTAGACCACTTGTGTTGTGCATGTGTGCTTGCTCTGTAAGATTCCTCCAACGCATGAGAGATGGGATCATGTAGTTCGAGTGAAGGAAGTGAAATATGGATGTTTGGTTGATCGTTTATGCAAAGTAGAGAGTGATGAGGAGCCTTGAGTGTTTCATGACCGGAAGTGAAACTAACCTCAGGACAGCGAGGGCCTCACATAACCATCAGCTTGGGTTGAAGTGCCTCGACAGTCTAGGGGGTTTCGACTTTGTTGATAGATAGATCATCGTAGACCAGTGTCTTGGACACATTAACAATGATTGAATCAACATCGTGATCGGATGAGGAAGTGAATAGATCACGACAACCAGGATCAGAAAATTCGAGATGTTCATCGACATTCTCATGATTTGATGAATCGGGCAGAGGGGTAGATGGGAAGCAAAGATGTTCACCCTCTGTGTTTTCAGGAAAGATAGATGACAGATAGGATGGATTTCCGAAGGAAGATGTGTCCTCTCCGCATTGTGATGACAGACTAACATCTGATGTGACCAGTGAATGATCGGAAGTAGAAGCATCCCGAAATGAGTTTTCACAAGGGGAATAAAAAATGGCAGAATCACAAGGGATGTTAGGATGAAGCAGATGAGGCACGGATGGAAGGGAGTCATCCTTCACCACGGGTTCTTCTTTAGATTCCTGCACGCACTCATCATGAATGATGGTGCAGGTTGGCTGCATAACACCAACTCCGTTGACAACTTGATCCTTGTGCACAATAGGTGAGGAGTCTGGAATGGAAGACGACAAGACAGTACAATCTGGAGTATCAACAGAACGCGAGGACGGAGGTCGAGGGAACGAATCCACATGACAACCAACAGGCTTGCAAGCCAAATATACGCAAATTTCAAGAGTAGGTGGGGTGGGAGGACGTGACTGTTCAACAGAGGTGTGTGCATGATCTCCCATATCACTCTGCGGTGGTGGAGCCGCTTGATGAGATAAAGGCGAACAATCACTTGTGACAACAACTTTGTCTACCTGTGATTGCGTAGTTCCATCACCGGAGTATGAGCGAGACTCGAGCGATTTCAAGAATTGCAGATTTTCAGATATGTGAAGAAGATACTCAAATCTCCCATCGAAAAATTCCCAATCAATAACATCTTCAGGGAATCGGTATACAAGATTACAAAAGCGTGTGTAAAACTGTTCAACGGATTCATCAGGTGCTTTTCGTAATTCCAGAATTTCTTTGTTGAGTGTTTTATAGTTAAAGTGATTGAAAGCATGGTCTATCTTTGCGACTAGATGAGCAAGAGAATGAATAGATTTTTCGGGCGGCGTGGCACACCAGTGCATTGAGTACCCTCGAAGCGTGTAGATGAACAATGTGCAACTCATGTATTCTTCAAAGAATCCATGTCTTTCACATGAGCCTACAGTGCCGACTTACGTTGCCTCCACCATCAAATGTTTTATGAGACAAGTTATCCAAGAGCTTTTCCGAGATGATGAAATCGTTTTCATAAGACATACATTCTGGAAGAGCAACTGGGTAGTTAGTCATGATAGATGTGTAGAGATTCAAAACAGATATGAGGACTCAACTTATCATCTGGCCCTCCTTCTAGTGCCAAAATGTTGATGGTGTTGAACCCACCAACATGTAAGGGGATCTCCCCAGTAAGAAGTCCCAATTAGACCTCAGACCGTTTGGTGTAGGAGTCCCAGCAGTGGGTCGTATGGTAATGCCTTGACCGCGATTTCGCACAGAGGCAAGTAAGATGACTCTGTCGGTAGCAAGAGTGTGACAGCTGCAGTGATTCAGGGAAGGTGCATGAGAGGTTCTAACACATGGGGGTTGAGATGTGTGCACCCCTTGGCAACTTGTAATAGTACTTGAATGGGAAGGGAACACACAAGCGAAGATGCATCACAAGATGGAAAGAAAGTTAGCTAGCAATCCAAAGTGATGGTTAAACCAACAACACATTTCAAATAGATTCATACATACTCATACAAAATAGTCCATACATGCATGTGTAAGAAAGCAAATACATATGCCATTTAGAGTAAACAAGAGAAATGGAATACAATACAACATATGCATGAAACGTGTTGGCTCTTATTATATAAAGAAGTGCAAGTTCTAGTCATACAATACATCCATGTCCAACCACTAGCTCCAATAGTGGAACGTTACAGCTGCATTCGCCTGCTCCTCCAAAGAGATGTACTAGCTCCGTGCAGTGGAGAAGCCAAGGTGCGTTAAACACTGTCCAAGCTCTCTCCAAGATAGTCTTATCGAAAGCTTGGCTGACCAAAACCCTATACAATTACTTATGAGGCACTATCTATAGCAAAGGGTGGTGTGACCCTTGACATTCCCCTTTGTGACAGTTCAACTACCCTCATGACTCTTCATCTACTCTATGACTGTTACATCCAACTATCGACACTTGACTTACACTTGACAAGACATACATTATAATGCACATGTACTCATGTGAGACAACATGTCTTGAGCAAACCAAGCAAGACATCACTGACACTCGGTCCATTGTGATGATACCAACTCTTTGACATGCTTATGATGGTGAAGATGGTGAGATGATACCAAGCTTGGTCGTCTGTGATGGTGTGCATGCACTCCATTGTGACCTCTTGCTGAAGCGAACTCTTGCCTTTGTTGCATCCGGGTGCATTGGTATGGTTCCTACATCCAACTCATCTGCTAACATGCACATGGTCTTCTTGGGTGCAGCTAAACCGAGAACACACTAATGCATGGTGTTCGTGTTGATCTTCAAGTGTGTGCTGGTGGTCATGTGCATCAACTTGCCTAGGTACATGTTCAACTTCAATTGGACTTGCTTCTTGTCTTCGCCTTGGTGAGTGTGCTGAATGGGTTGGACCGCATTCATGCACACAATGACATGCATGCTACTGAATCCCTTGCATGCGATCAACAACAATACTCACCATGTTTGCTCAGTGCCAGCTGCTGGGATGGATATTTAACATGTACGGCTGCAGTTTCATCTGTGAGTGCATGTTACTCCCACTGTTGTTCCTGTTCCTGGTGCAACTCATTCGTCTGTATGTGCAACTTCATGTTCTTGCTTGAGTTGATGCTTTGGCACATGCAACTCCTTCCTTGTTCCATTATCTGTCTTCACGCGATCTTCAGGTCGCGCCATCACCTCATAGCCTGAGTCTCCAAGGTTGCTTTCATCATCAGTGGATCTGCTTGAGCTCTCAACCTTATTTCGCCTCTGTGTTGTCAACAACCTTCCTCTTGCATTTGTTGCATTCGGTATGCTGCCTTCAGCTGCTGTTCATGATGCTGCTCGCTGTGATGCTACTGCTGTGATATCTTGATGTCCTTGTCTACGAACAACTTGATGTCTTCGTGGGTAGGCAAGTCCATAGACACTTGACCGATTGCATCCCCAAGTGTGTTATGAACGGTGTCTTCGAATCTACTCTCTTGGAAACCATTGCACCTATACTGCTGAGAGGCAGATGAACACCTGTGATACCTGGAGACATGGCAACACTCATGGCAAGCAATCTGTCAGTCGAAAACCGAAATGAACTTGAGAATTGACTTGCAACATACCTGTGTGATTGATCATGAAGGTTGCGCAATTTCGGCCGGGAGGTCAGGAGACTGACTGCCAAGACTGTGCAAGGCACAGTCTAGGCTGTTGGGAGGCTGGCTGACTACTGGAACTACACAATGCACAATCCAGTTTGGCTGTTGACTATTGGAATTGTGCAATGCACAATCTCAACTGGCAGTGACTGTGTTGCGCAATTTTCTAGGCCAGCAGTCACTATCCCTCAAAAATGCGCAAAACCGTCTTGGAGGATAGTGGCTGGGCATAAATGTGCATTTCTAGAGGTGAAGAGAGAGCCTGCCTTCCCCAAATTGTGCATTGCTGTCAAAGTAAAGGTAGAGTCCGGGCCAAGGTTGCCTAGACTTGCCGACAGGCAACTGAATGCGAATGTGAGTGCGAATGCATGGTGATATTTAGTGTAATCATAAGTGAATGATCATGCATGCAAACAATGAATGATAGATTCAGAAAATAGAGCAACATGCATGTGGGTGAGGTTAGTCGCCAAATCGGCGACCGTTCATGAAAAACAGTTTCATGCATGCGATAATAGTGAAATATTGAGGAAAAATGAAACGATGCTAGTACAAGCTAGAATGTATCAAAATGATAACAAGCGCTCACTGGAATCAAGCAAACAACATTCATACAAAGTAAAATACAAAAAGCGCCAAAAATGCAACACAAGTCATGGAAAGAGGGCTTACCCCAAAACAGCTGAGTTGAGTGTGCTGACAGTTCCTAGATGTGATGTGGGATGTTAGAGCTGCAAAGTTGGTGTGAGGAATGAGCTCTACGACATCTCGTTGATGAGTTTTGATAACATCAAGGTTGTGACATGCATGCCACAAATCTAGGGAAAGCGACACTTGGTGGGAGGTTTCTGAAATGATCCTTGCATGTAACCTCCAACTGCTAAAAATAGATCCCTGAAACAAGGGATGCCTTTGCATGTTGCCTTGGGAGAAGTGTGCGAGTCAGTTTTGCTCGGTCCTAGGGGGAACCGATCAGCTCAACTCCACATGTAAGAAAATGCTTGACTGCTCAGAGAAAATGCACACTTCCGGCTGGGAGTTGGGCTGGCTGCCTAGGAGATTTGCACAATTTCTGGGCAGAGTAGCTAATTTCGGCCCAGATTTGTGCAAATTCTAGGTTGAGTAGCCTTGCTGGGGAAAATTACGCAATTTTCACTGTGAGTGTTGACTGCCAAAATTGCGCAATTCTAGAGCCTACCAGGCTGCCAGTCAAGATTGCGCAATTTCTGGAGGGAAGGCTAGTTGCCCTCCAGAATTGCGCAATTTCTTGGGGGAGCTTCTTAGCTCGTAGCTGGACCAAGTCCGGGTGATCAGCCTATGAGGGGAATGCATCGAGCTGTGATCGATAGGTTGCCTTTGTGCAAGGAAAACACTAAATCTTGTGTACTTGAGAAAGCAAGAGAAGGTGTTGTGAAAAGTTGGTAGGGAGGCTCCAAAACAAAGTTGAGGCAAAATTTTGGAGGGTGGTTGTAGCCGCTACAACAAAAGGATAAGTAGTGTGCTATGAGTTATGAAAACTAAATGAACATGATCAGAACTATCCGACACATGATCTTGAGTTGGTAGTGATCATACATGCGTTGAAGATGTGGAGGCATTATCTTCATGGCAAGAGGTTTGTATTGATGAGTGATCACAGTGGGTTGAGATACTTGTTTGACCAACCGAATCTGAATGCCAAGCAGGATGGCCACGATCAGTGAGTTCGATTTGAGATCAGATACATCATAGGAAAGGAGAACAAGGTCACTAATGCTCTTAGCAGATGGATACATGTAAATCATATAGCAACTATGAGTTCCTATGGGACGGATCTACATGATAGGATCTTGTAGGTAGGTCAACAAGATGTTAGGTATATGGAGATTGTGTGTAGGTTACAACAGAGTACAGGTACAAGTACAAGAACATGTACAGGTATAGGTGCAAGTGCACATGATGTGGGCTATTGTCTCACGACAGATGGATTGATCAGGTTTAGAGACACAATATATGTGATAGATAATGGTTAGCTAGAAAAGGTGATCTTGAGGGAGTTTCATGCGAAACAATATTAAGGTCACTCAGGTTGTTAGAAGACACTGACAACAATGAAGAAATTCTATTATTGGACGAATTTGAAGAGGGACATAACAAAGTTTGTGGCGAGGTACTTGGATTGTCAGCATGTGAAAGAAGAGTGTAAGCAACCAGGTGGACTGCTACAACCGATTGCGATTCCATAATGGAAATGGGAGGTCATTTCCATGGAATTTATCACAGGTTTTCCGAGGATAGTGAGACAACATGATTCCATCATGGTTGTTGTGGATAGGTTGACAAAGGTTGCGCACTTCATTCTAGTGAAGTCTACATTCTCATCTAACGATGTAGCAAAGGTATTCTTTAAAGATGTGGTTAGATTGCATGGAGTTCCAAAGAAGATTATGTCAGACATGGATGCAAAGTTCACTTCAGAGTTTTGGAAGGAGTTATTTGCAGGTTTGGGTACAGAGTTGGCCTTTAGCACAACTTCATATGTAGAGAGATGGATAGACTAAGAGGGTCAACAGGATATTGGAGGACATGTTGAGGATGTACGTGATGCATCAACAATGAAAGTGGGAAGAGTATCTTCCATTAGTAGAGTTCACTTATAAAAATGGGTATCATGAATCTTTGAAGATGAGTCTATTTGAGGCATTGTATGGGCGGATGTTGCAATACTCCCATTAGTTGGATTGATCCGGTTAACAATGTGTTGATTGGATCAAACATGTTGGCAAAAATGGAACAGGAAATGTAGGTAATCAAGAATAATTTGAAAGCAACACAAGATAGGCATGAGAGCAATGCAGATCAGAACAAGTTGTTCAAGGAGTTTTAGGTTGGGGAACAGGCGTACTTGCGTATCAAACCAAAGAAGAGCTTCTTACAGATTGGATCATGACCACGTTGTCCTGGCAGCTGGAAAGTTGGCCTAAATTCAGGAGCCACGTCCACCTTAAGAAGCCTACATACAGGGGGAACTTGACCTCCTTGGAAGACTTTCATTCACTCACTCATCCAAGTGAATAAGAAGAACAAAAAAATTCAACGAAGAAGGAAGAGGATGAATAAATCTTGTTTTGGGGTTTCTCTCTCACGCATGCGAAGGAAAGCTAGGGTTTCTACTGCTGGACTAGGGTTTTTCCTTAGCAGGTTCGATCTTGAAGAATGAAGAGAAAGAAGGTCAACAAAGGTCACATCGAGTCATCCTCAAGTGCTAGAAGAAGGAGAAAAGCACTTGGGAGGCAAGAAAAAGCTCACATGTGTGGCAACAACTGTCTCTTGGGGGGCCCAATTTTCAGACCTGTAGTAGAGGTCGAAATTCTGAAGCTAGAGGTCGAAGTTGTGCTGCTGGAAGAGATTTGACTGAGCTTGACTTGCTATAAGGAAGCACATCATCCAAAAGGGTTGGAGTTGGTATTGGTCTTGGTCTAAAGGTCATGGAATTTGTCAATTAAAATCTATAAGAAGAGAAGAGATTTACATGTTTTCCTCTCAAGTGGAGAGGTTTTGGCCCTGACTTGCAACCTACATTCTATGTTCTTGTGTACTATTGTTGTTCTTGTTTTGGTAGCTGCTTGATGATTCAAAAACATAATAATAAGTGAAGAATATAATAAGTAAGAAAAAGTAAAAAGACAACACAAGCAGTTATCAAGAAAAGAGAAACCACTCTAATCATTTCCCTATAGATTTCTCAGCACATCATCCATCTTGCTTACATAAACAAAATTCTAGCCAATGCAGGAATATGCAGAACACCAACAAGTGTTCTAATCCTTCTACCTTGCAACTTCAGCTTGAATTTCCCCCGTCTGATGATTCTGGCCTTCCTATCATCCCCTAAGAAGACATCACCACCATCGTATTTTTCATACTCGCAAAACCACTCCCCATAGGATGCACTTGTGTTATTCTACCATGCCTCATGATCTACATGTGTACTTGAAGAAGAATCCAAGTACACATTCCCGCCTTCATTTGAGGTGGTTTTCTTCTCTGCACAAGGAGCATCATCAAACCCCTTTCCTTTCTCAAGAGTTTTAGATTTACAATCCTTTTTAATATTGCCCTTCTTTTCCACATTTCCAACATACCTTCGTAGGTTTTCTTGGATATTTAGATCTCCCTCTAGATTTAAATATCCCACTTGAGGACTTATTTCTATTTTTGTTCTGGGATCGTCCTCTTAGAGAGAGGGCATCTCCATTCTGGATCTCCATATTTTTTTGTCTCATCTCGTCTGACAACAAGGATGAGACTATTTCATCAAACTTCAAAGTAATTGTATTACTACCTATAGAAACAACCAAACTATCCCATGAATCTGGTAGAGACACAATAAAACGACGCACTTATCTTCATCTAAAATTTTTATATCAACAAATAACAACTGACTTACCACAATATTAAATGTGTTTAGATTCTTTGTCACTGAGTCTCCCTCCTTCATCCTTAGGTTATACAGCTTTTTCCGTAGGAACAATTTGTTCACTAAAGACTTAAATTGGTATAAAGTCCCTAACTTGTCCCACAAAGCCTTCATTATAGCTTCTGTTGATATATTGAACAATACCAAATCTGAGAGAGACATTCATATTGTGCTCTTTGCCTTCTGATATAAATTTTCCCAGTCTTCTGCTGATATTCTTGTTGGTGTTGTGCTCGGATCTACAACAATCCACTGATCTCAGTCCACCAATGGATCCTTCATATTGAGTTTCCAAAATTCAAAACTCTGACCATTAAATTTCTCAATCTCCATCTTTCCACTATTCATCATCTTCTTTCACCGCAAGAATCGATCTCGTAGATCTCCCATTGAACAAGGTCTACCACAGACCTGAGCAAAACCCCTTAGCAACAGTGGCATCCCCTTGAAGCTGAAACTGATTTGATAACAAATGTAGGTTTTAATCCTGTACATAAATTACCTACAAATGAATTCTTTAAATAGAAAAATAATGGTGAGAACATAAAAAAAAACATACACAAATATTTTCCCCTGGATCCAAAACCGAGACACCAGATTGATTTTTTATTATATTCCTTTCAATGTTATAATACATGTATATACATGCTGAAGCATTCATAAATCCCAATCCACTAACCCTAGATTATAACATAACCATAGTTCCCTTGATCGAATCTACAAAATATTATTGGTAGAAAACCATCATGCCCAAAACCATGCACAAGACCGCCCAATATTGTTTTTATTTTTTATTTTTTTTATTCTAGCCAATGTAGGAATATGTAGAACACCAACAAGTGTTCTAATCCTTCCACATTGAAACTTCAGCTTGAATTTTCCCCTTATGATGATTCTGGCCTTCCTATCATCCCCTAAGAAGACATCACCACCATCATATTTATCATACTCGCAAAATCACTCCCTATGGGGAGTGAAGTGAAAGGATGCACTTGTGTTAGTCTACCATGCCTCATGATCTACATGTGTGTTTGAATAAGAATCCGAGTACACATCACCACCTTCACTTGAGGTGGTTTTTTCCTCTACAGAAGGAGCATCATCAGATCCCTTTCCTTTCTAAAGAGTTTTAGATTTACAATCCTTTTTATAGTGCCCTTATTTTCCACATTTCCAACATACCTTCATAGGTTTTCTTGGATATTTATATCTCCCTCTAGATTTAAATCTCCCACTTGAGGACTTATTTCTATTTTTGTTTTGGGACTGTCCTCTTACAGACAAGGCATCTCCATTCTGGATCTCCATATTTTTCTATCTCATCTCCTCTGACAAAAAGGATGAGACTATTTCATCAAAATTCAAAGTAATTGTATCACTACCTATATAAACAACCAGAATATCCCATGAATCTGGTAGAGAATACAACAAAATGATGCACCTTTATTCATCTAAATTTTTTATACCAACAGATAACAACTGAATTATCACAATATTAAATGCGTTTAGATTCCCTATCACCGAGTCTCCATCCTTCATCCTTAGGTTATACAATTTTTTCCGTAGGAATATTTTGTTCACCAAAGACTTAGATTGGTATAAAGTACCTAACTTGTCCCACAAAGCCTTCACTGTAGCTTCCCCTGATACATTCAACAATACTGAATTTGAGGGACACAATCATATTGTGCTCTTCGACTTTCGATATAACTTTTCCCAGTCTTCTGTCGATATTCCTGTTGGTGTTGTGCTTGGATCTACAACAATCCACTGATCTCGGTCCACCAATAGATCCTTCATCTTGAGCTTCCACAACTCAAAACTCTGACCATTAAATTTTCTGATCTCTATCTTTCCACCGTTTGCCATCTTCTTTCACCGCAGGAATCGATCCCTCAAATCTACCACTAAACAAGGTCTACCACAGGCCTGAGAAAAACCCCTTAGCAGCAAAGGTGTCCCCTTGAAGCCAAAACTGTTCTGATACCAAATGTAGGTTTTAACCGTGTACATAAATTCCTTGCAAATGAATTCTTTAAATAGAAAAATAATGGTGAGAATATAAAAAAAAACATAAACAAATATTTTCCCCTGGATCCGAAAATCGAGACTACCAGAATGATTTTTTATTATATTCCTTTCAATGTTATAAACACATATATACATGCTGAAGCATTCATAAACCGCAATCCACTAACCCTGGATTATAACATAATCATAGTTCTCTTGACCGGATCTACAAAATACCATGGGTAGAAAACCATCATACCCAAAACCATGCGCGAAAACCGTGCACAAAACCGTGGATATATATATATATATATATATATATATATATACCAAACACCATTGCTGGAAAGCCTACACGATAGAGTAAATCTCTTTATCATTGGTGGGATACTTCAAAATTGTATCAAAAAGTGTCTCACTATGATAGACCATTGGATGCTTGTGCCGGGTGAGCATTGCACCAATAACATAGTTGAAGGCGTTTGTCTCAATTTTAAATGGCTGATGCAGGTCTAGAAATGTGAGTACAAGTGTAAAGCAGAGGCGGTGCTTTAGTTCAACGTATGCCTTCTGTTGAAAATCAGACCAGGAAAAATTTTGCTTTCGTTTCGCCCTTCGTAATCTAACTCAAAGGCCAAGTAATATGGGAGAATCCCGACATGAGCCTTTGATAAAAATTTGCAAGGCCCAAAAAGCTACGAAGATCTGTTAGAGTGGTTGGGGCTGACCAATCTCGAATGACTTGGATCTTAGCCGGATCCACATGCACACCTTTCTCATCTATGAAGTAACCTAGATACTATACCTGGCTCATGCCAAAGGTGTATTTCTCCAAGTTGACACACAATTTGTGCTACCACAAGGTTTGGATGACCTACCAAATGTGTTGAAAGTGTTCCTCCCAACTCTTGCTGAAGACAAGGATTTCATCCAGATAAACAACCACAGACAAGTTGGTCAAGGGCTGTAAGATGTCATTCATCAACCTCATAAAAGTAACAGGGGCATTTGTTAACCCGAAGGGCATGGCCAGCCATTCAAAAAGGCCTTCCTTGGATTTGAAGGTGGTCTTCCATACATCTGTGGGCTCTATTGGAAACTGGTGATAGCCAGACTTCAGATCATTCTTGCTAAAATACTTGGACCCCTTGAGCTAGTCCAAAAGGTAATCAATCTGTGGGATTGAATACCTATTCCTGACAATGATTTTTGTTTAGTGCCTGATAATCAATGCAGAGCCTCCAGGTCCCATCCTTCTTATGTACAAGTAAAATCAGGCTCCCACAGGGTGAGGAACTTGGTCAAATGTGACTTTTTTGCAACAACTCTTGGATCTACTGCTTGATCTCTTCATTTCCCAGAATGGAGCAGCGATATATCGGCCCGTTGGTAGAGGTGCTCCGAGGGTTATATCGATCGAATGCTTGGCTTGATAGTGTAAGGGTATTACTAGGGGTGAGGAGAAGATGTCCTTGTATTCTTCCACGACCTTATCCACCTGCTTCTGTTGCATGGAAGAACCCTTCCCGATGGCCATGAACTTCCCCTTACTTTGAGAGAGAATAAAAAAGAAAACAAATTTTCCAATCTGGGAGATGATCTTGTTGCATTTCTTAGTAGAGATCACAAAGATGGTAGTAGGCGGTTATACCGCCGATATCCTGTATAACTTATTGCCCAAAGTAATAATAACAGTGTGAGGCCTAGACTCATACATAACATGACGCTTCCACAAGTATGGTTGGCCTAATAACACATCACAAACTTCAAGAGGAGCAACATCACACAATACCTCATCCGCAAAGGGCTTGATGCTGTAGCGAATACGACACTGTTGGCTAACAAGGAGATCTCATCCTTGGTAAAGCCACTTGATGGTGTACAAATGCCGGTGTGGTGTGGTCGGTAGGCCCAAATTCTTCATGACTTCTGCTAAAATGAGATTATTTTGGCTCCCATTGATCTGAACTTAAATAGGAACGCAACAAATTATAGATATAATCATAAATACAAAGATGCAGCAGAAAAACACTTCATTTCATTAATAGAAAAATATTGAAATATGCTTACAAACATAATGCAAATAAGATAACTTGGACGGTGGTAGCTTATCTCTGAGAAGAGATGTAGCATCTACATGCCAACTGGACTGTGTTACAATGAGCCTTTAGGGCCTATTTATTATTGAAAAACATGAGAAAACCCTAAACAACCAAAACCATAACCCTAGGAGATGTAACAACAAGATTTTGTGGGCCTCGTTGGGGTTAGTTGGGCAGCCAACTTCCCGGGGTCGTAACTTGGTCATATTATCTCCATTCGGCGCATACGATACCTTGTTGGAAAGGTCTCTATGAGTAGTACAGGTTTTGTCTTAGGCCCTTACCTATGGCTATGGGCTTGCAATAGACCTAAAAAAAACTCTGTTTAGGGGGTCAAAACTGCTCGAGAAGTTCAAGACCTGAAAAACTACTAAAAATAGTAAATGCTAAAATAAACAATGAATCATATGAAAATGATTGGAGGGTCTAGGTGGAATAGGCAGGTGGCCACCAATATCCACTTGGATCATTCCCCCCTCGCCTTAGGAAGCAATGGTCCCCATTGCGTGCAGAGCCTCCATGAGGTGAGAAAATTTCTGTTGAACCTGGTCCCTAGTGAATCACTTGCCGTGGTGAAGGAGTTGGCCTGCTTTCACAACTCGATATAGATGTATCCTCTGTTGGTGAGTGTTCTTGATCTGTGTGTCCATGATCTGATTAGTTGTGGCATGTTCCATGCAGTCAGGGTTGAGCTCTATTGGTGTGAGTTGTTTGCAATGTCAGATGTGTCCAATAATGGTGGAAAGCATGGTTGAAGATGATCTAGATTGAACACTGGGTGCAGACCAATCAACGGTGGGATGCTGAGCTCAAAGGAATTGTCACTGACAACCTTGGTGATGGTGTATGGTCCATATCGTAGAAGGCGAAGCTTGCGGTGGGGTCCAACGAGGCGCTGTTAGGCCCCTATACTACTAGTGTAACCCCTTATTGTTATTAGTACAACCCCTTTATTATATTTTTGTACCCATGTAGTCCCCCATATTGTTATTATTGTGCCCCATGAAAGCTCACTATTGTTATTATTGTGCCCTTACATTATTATTGTTATGTCAGCTCTGATTATATTATGACCCCTTAGACTCCTATATATAGAAAGGAGGTCTTTTCATTTGTATCATCCAAGAATTGTTCATTTATGTAATGTAAAGGAGGTTGCCCCCTCGAAGAGGCTGAATTCTAAGGCATTGATCTATCTTTTCTATCTTTTTGTGAGCTGGTTTCATAACATTTGGTATCAAAGCTTTGAATTCTAGGGTTTCGCTGCTCCAAACAGGTCATCATGGCATTTGCGCTATAACTTTCTTTCTGTGACGTCTCAGATTCTACAAAAAAAACCCATTTGAGAAGAAATCATGCTAAACCTTGGGTCCAAATTTCAGAGCTTTTCGCGCAATATTTGCGGAGATATGATCTGAGGAATTCGGTCTTTTTGTAGACTCATGAATTACGTTCCAAACAGGTGACCTGGGGAAAATATTCATAACTTTTGTTTTGAGCATCAGATTGAAATTTCATAAGAAGTTACACAAAGATGACGGACTGTAGTTTCATGTATATATTTTTTAGATCCTAAGGTCAAAACAGTGAAACGTGACACTTCATACAAGTTCGCTCTTCTGAAAAGGTATATAATCAGGTCATCTTGGGAGATTGTGCATAACTCTTTCTTGGAGAATCTAAATTTGATCAGACTGGTGGCATTGGAAAGAGGACGCAGAGGGCTACTGCAAGTTGCAATTTCAGAACTTAAAGATCCGAAAGTACAGAGTTACAGTC
The DNA here is from genome assembly GCA_031772625.1 of Pinus tabuliformis. NCBI lineage: Eukaryota > Viridiplantae > Streptophyta > Pinopsida > Pinales > Pinaceae > Pinus > Pinus tabuliformis. The sequence continues at coordinate 716,216,898 of CM062807.1, read as the reverse complement.
ATTTCAAGATCGAGCTCCTAAAATCAAGAAAAAGCGAGATGAGGAAGTTTGATGGCAAGGATCCAGTAAATTGGATACTTCAGATAGAGCAATATTTTGATCTACATGGTGTACCACTATTACAAAAGGTATGTATTGCATCTTCATATTTAGAACCAGATCAATTTTTATGGTATAAAGGGCTTTGTTCTCGTAAACAACTTGTTACATGGTCAATTTTCACAGAGGAAATGATAGCACATTATGAGGATACAAAGAGCAACACCTTCTTTAGAGCAACACCACAACAATTGGAAAGAGTAAAAGGGCTTTGTTACATAGTGGAAAGTAAAATTATGGCAACAAGGAAATCTACCCCTCACAACTATAATAATGGAAGTGTTGTTTCTCCTAGCTTTCCACAACCTACAAGGGTTACACCACAACAATTGGAAGAGAAAAGAAAAAAAGGGCTTTGTTACAATTGTGATAGCAAATGCACTAAAGGTCATAAGTGTGCTGAGAAGAAATTATTCTACATAGAGTATGAAGAGGAGGAAGAAAGGGATCAAGAAACATCAAAATAAGAGGATATGCGCCAGGACCAAACCCCAGAGAAAGAAGAAATGAATCTGACCATATCAAGAATTACCACTCTTCAAACTCTCAAGATAGAAGGACATATCAAGAAGAAAAAGGTGCAAGAAGTGAAAGATCACATCGAGAAAGAAGAAATGAATCCAACCATATCTTGTAATTCATTGGTCGGAATTACCACTCCTCAAACTATCAAGATAGAAGGGCATACCAAGAAGAAAAATGTTCAAGAAGTGAAAGATCACATCGAGCATCAAGAAATGAATCTGACCATATCTTGTAAAGCATTGGAAGAAATTACCACTCCTCAAACTCTAAAGATAGAAGGAAATATCAAGAAGAAAAAGGTTCAAGCAGTGAAATATCACATCGAGCATCAACAACAAGTTCTCCAACTTTTAAAGGATAACACCACTTTGGTGCAAAATCGAATGAAACAACAGGTAGATCAACATCGTAGTGAAAAATGTTTTGATGTAGGTGATTGGGTATTTTTACTTCTACGTCTCAAGCAAGCTATTTATGAGAAGGAAATGTTGGCAATACTACATGCACTTGAGAAATGGCGACCTTACCGAATGGGAAGACACTTCAAGGTAAAAATGGATCATGATAGTCTTAAATACTTTTTAGAACAACTATTATCCTTAGAAGAATAGAAAAAATGTGTCACAAATATGTTGGGTTATGACTTTGACATCATCTATAGAAAATGGAAGCAAAATTTTGTTGCAGATACACTCTCAAGAAAGGATGAGGATGTGAAAGCATTGTCTTGTGATATTCTATTATCCAACCAGATTGGATAAACGAAGCAAGGGATGAATGGAAGAAGGACGAAGAAGTATGACCACTTATTCAAAAGTTGCAAAAGATCCCAATTCAAACAATATTGCCAGAAATTGAAGAGGAAGGAAAAATCATATTGGAACCTCGAGCAGTCGCAGAAACAAGAACCCGACAACTACGAAATCGATCAATTTCACAGTATCTCATCAAGTGGAAGAACTTACCCGCTGAAGATTCCACATGGGAGGACAGGAATTTTATATAGAAGCATCAAGAACTACTCAAGCGTTGAGGACAACACTTTTTTAAGGAGAGGGGCATGTTAGGCCCCTATACTACTAGTGTAACCCCTTATTGTTATTAGTACAACCCCTTATTACATTGTTGTACCCATGTAGTCCCCATATTTTTATTATTGTGCCCCATAGAAGCCCACTATTGTTATTATTGTGCCCTTACATTATTATTGTTATGTCGGCTCTGATTATATTATGACCCCTTAGACTCCTATATATAGAAATGAGGTCTTTTCATTTGTATCATCCAAGAATTGTTCATTTATGTAATGTAAAGGAGGTTTCCCCCTCAAAGAGGCTGAATTCTAAGGCGTTGATCTATCTTTTCTTTCTTTTTTTGAGCTGGTTTCATAACAAGCGCTCCTTTTGCAAATGTAGCAAAACTTTGTCACTCACCTGGAACTCGCGTGACACTCGATGTTGATCATGGCACTGCTTGTACTTAGCATTGGCTCTATCCAATATAGCATGGACTTGCTAGCGGATGTGTTGAATGAGCTCAATGAAGCTATTAGCCCTTTCGACTTTGGACTGGATGTGAACCGAATCCACCTGAGTGGCTGCAAATGGTATGGCCACATCAATGGGACATAATGGCTGAAATCCCAACCCTACCTGAAAGCGGTTGTGGCTTGTTGATTTGTGGAGAGCTTTGTTGTAGTTGTGTTGGACATAAGGGAGAATTTCATCCCACATGTGTGGATGCTTTGAGTTGTACATGTGCAAAATGTGTACAACCATATTGTTGACAACCTCTGTTTGGCCATTAGTTTGGGGATGGAAATCCGTGGACTTAGTAAGTTTTGTATCCAACATTGACTAGAGACTAGACCAAAATGAATTCAGGAATCTGCTATCCCGATCTGAGACAATGGATTGTGGGATCCCAAAGTGTACTCACACTCGATCAAAGAAGAGCTTAGCAGTGGCCTCTGCTGTGATACTCTTCTTGCAGGCTGCCATGATGGCCATCTTAGAGAATCTGTCGATGACCACGAAAACAAAATCGTTTCTGTGCTTAGTAGAAGGAAGGCCCGACATGTAATCCATGGAGACAGATTCCCAAGGCCGACTAAGAGTAGGTAGAGGAGTATACATGCCTTGCTTCTTGATGGTTGGTTTGGCAATGTCGCAGGCAGTGCAAGATCTAATGTACTTCCCAACATCCTGACAAAGTTTTGGCCAATAAAAATACTTCTACAATACTGCCATTGTTTTCTCTACTCCGAAATCTCCAACGACCCGACTGTAGTGCGCCTTCCAAATCATTTTGGCACGCTTGCACGAAGGAACATAGATGTGTCCCAGGTGGCATAACAATGCATCCTAAAGGTGAAAATTTGGAACTTGCTTCCCTTCCAAGAGTGTCTAGTATGTTGTGTCGAATTCTTGATCGCTCTTGTAAAAATGCAGCCACCCCAAATTCTCTTGCCCACAGGATTCGATCACAATGATTAATGCCATGAACGATGGTCGACTAAGGCAATCAACGACATTATTGGTGCTTCCCTTCTTATACTTAATGTTCAAATGGAACTGTTGCAAGTAGGTGGACCATTTCTGATGGCGATCATTCTGCAACTTCCCTTGTGTCTATATGAATTGCAGGGGTCAATGGTCTGTGTGGATGACCATTTCCTTCCCCAGAATGTAATGCTTCCATTGATGACAAAACTGCACAATGGAATACATTTCTTTGTCGTAAGTGGGATACTTTCGGATTGTGTCTGAAAGTGTCTCACTGTGGTAAGCCACTGGATGCCCATGTTGAGTAAGAATCACACTAATAACATAGTCGGAGGCATCTGTCTCAATCTCAAATGGTTGTTGTAGGTTTGGTAATGTGAGCATTGGTGCAAAGGAGAGGCAATGCTTCAACTCGGAAAATGACTATTGTTGGGTTTCATACCAAAAAAAATTTACTTTCGCTCCGCCCTTTGTGACTTGACTTAAAGGCCAAGTGATATGAGAGAACCCCAACACGAACCTGCGGTAGCAAGACCCAAAAATTTGCGAAGCTCTGTTAGGGTGGTTGGGGCTGGCCAATCCTGAATGACTTGTGACTTGGCTGGGTCCACATGTACACCCTGCTCATCAATGACGTATCCCAGATATTGAACTTGGGTTAGACCAAAAGTGCATTTGTCCAAGTTAGCACATAGCTTGTGTTTTCATAGGGTTTGAAGGACCTGCCGAATATGGTGGAGGTGCTCTTCCCAACTCTGGCTAAAGATCAAGATGCCATTAAAATACACCACCACGAATGCATTGGCGAAGAGTTGCAAGATGTCGTCCATCAGTCTCATGAAGGTTGCGGGGGCATTCATTAATCTGAACGGCATGAACAACCATTTGAAAAGGCCCTCCTTGGATTTGAAAGTAGTCTTCCACACATCGGAGGGTTCGATAGGCACTTGGTGATAACCTGAATTCAAGTCAATCTTGCTGAAATATTTGTCCCCCTTGAGCTAGTCTAGAAGGTCATCAATCCATGGGATTAGATACCTATTCCACACAATGATCTTGTTCAACGCTCGATAGTCAATACAAAGTCTCCAGGTCCCATCCTTCTTCTGTACCAATACAATCGGGCTCCCACAGGGTGACGAGCTTGACTTGATGTACCCTTTCTGCAATAGTTCCTAAATCTTTCTCTTGATCTCATCGTTCTCCAGAACAGAGCATCAATAGATCGGTCCATTGGGCAGAGGTACCCCTGTAGGTGAGGCAAAAATATCCCTGTACTCCTCCACGACCTTATCCATCTGTTGTTGCTGTGCAGAGGAGCCCTGCCTAGAAGTCGTGGCCACAACCTTCTTCTTTCCCCGAGGGCGAATCATAAGGAAAACAAATTTCTTGGTCTGGGAAATGATCTTACTACATTGCTTTGCAGTGATTAAAGAGATGGCGGTAGGCGAGGCTACCTTTAGTATCCTGTACAACTTATTGGCCAAAGTAATAATCACAGAGCAAGGTCTAGAATCATATACAACATGTCACTTCCACAAGTATGGTTGTCCTAACAATACATCACAAACTTCAAGAGGAGAAACATCACACAATACCTCATCCGTGAAGGGCTTGATGTTGTAGGGAAGGCGACACTGCTGGCTGATGCAGAGATCTCATCCTTGGTGAAGCCACCCGATGGTGTACGACTGTGGATGTGTTGTAGTCTTTAGGCCCAACCACTTCACGACCTCTACTGAAATGAGGTTCTTTTGGCTCCCGCTGTTGACAATGAACTACAATGGAGAACCTTTCACCCACATTTGTGAGTGGAAGAGGCGTTCCCCCTCCTCTGGATCTTCAGGCTCAATCTTCTAGATCTTGGTGGTGGCCACAGTGGCACTGGGCTCTGCATAAATGATCTTCTTCCCTTTGTCATTCCCCTTATCAGGTTCTAATTCAGAGTTGGAACATGCGTCTGATTCAAAGTCCTTCAGCTCAGCCACTAGTGACTGCTTGGCCTGACGCTCACTTGTGTTATGAGTGGAGCTCTTATGGAACTCACACCATTTTTCCGTGTCCTTCTTTGTCTTCGTGGTGTTTTTATTTTCTTGCGGATTCGACAAGCTGTCCTAGGTAGCCTTGCCTTAGCTCTGTCCTTTGTTCTGTGGTTTGGGGGTGCCTTTTCCTTGCTTTGGATTCGCAGATCCAAAGTCCCACTTCTTCTGTTTAAACTTCTACTCAATCTTGGCAACGTATCAATATGTCATGCTGAGCGAGGAAATGTCCAGGAACTCCATCTCGTCTTGGATGTACTTGTGTAGATGGCTTTAGTACTTGAGTACCAAATACTGCTCAGTATCCTTGATACCCAGCTTCATGCAAAGGGTATGGAAAATATTTGTGAACTCCAGCACATCTTGGTGCCTTCCCTGCCGTAGTGTGGTCCACTTTATGTATTTATCTTCATAACTCCCGACAGGGTAATATTGTCCCTTGATGGCATCTCGGAAAGAATCCTAAGTGGGTGCGGTTGAAAACGAGGGTTCACACTCGTCCTTTTGTTCACAATAGGTTTCCCATGAGTCCTTGACACGTGGGGCGGATTTGAGAAGTGCAAAAGTAATCTTTTCCCAATTGGAAAAGTCATGAACTGAAAATATCCTTCAAACATATTTAACAATTTATCTACGACGCATGCATCTATCAGGCCCTCAAATATGGGAATATTGAAGTTAACTTGTACCTTAAAAGGAGTGGCGCTTCCAGAGTGGCTGCTGGATGAAGATGTGTCACCTATGGGTAGCCGTCAAAGGATCTGGGCAAAGCTATCCATCATTGCGTTCCTATGTTGCTGGAGGGCTTCCTCGAGCAACATTTTAAAAGGATCTCCCGCCTCCTCGTTTTTCTTTTCTTTTACCATGGGAGGTTGTCGGGGTTTGCGAGGCTGATCTTGCAATGATTCAATCAGATTGATCCCTAACTCCTTATAGCCTAACCTCGTGGGGGAAATGCAAAGAAAAAAAGAGAAAGCGCAAATCACTTTGATAACACGAATCCGAACTTAAACATGAACACAACAAATTACATATATAATCATAAATACAGAGATGCAGTAAAAAACACTTCATTTCATTAATTGAAAAATACTAAACTATGTTTAGAAATAGAATGGAAGTAAGATAGCTCGGGCGATGGTAGCTTATCTCTAAGAAGAGATGTGATGGATACATGCCCACTGAGTTGTGTTACAATGAGGCCCAGGGGTCTATTTATTATTGAAAAACATGAGAAAACCCTAACCCCAAGGGATGTAACGCCAAGATTTTGTGGGCCTCGTTGGGGTTATTTGGGCAGCCAAATTACTGAGGTCGTAACTTGGTCATATTATCTTCGTTTGGTGCGTACGATACCTTGTTGGAAAGGTCTCTTTGAGTACTATAGGTTTTGCTGCAGGCCCCTACCTATGGGTATGGGCCTGTAGTGGACCTAAAAAAACGTCATTTAGGGGGTCAAAATTGCTCCGAAAGTTCAGGACCCAAGAAACTGCTAAAAATAGTAAATGATGAAATAAACAAGGAAACAAATGAAACTGATTGGAGTGTCTAGGTGGAATAGGCAGGTGGCCACCAATATCCACCTGGATCACCCGCTATCGACAATGAACTGCAAAGGAGAACCCTTCACCAAAATCTGTGAGTGGAAGAGACGCTCCCCCTCCTCTGGATCTTTGGGCTCAATCGTCTGGACCTTGGTGGTGGCAACAATGATGCTAGGCTCCACATCACTAATTTGCTTCCCTTTGTCATTCCCCTCATCGGGTTTTGACTTAAAGTCATAACATGCATTTGACTCTGAAGCCTTCAACTCAGCCACCAATGACTTCTTGGCTCAACACTCACTTGTATTATGAGTGGGGCTCTTCTGGAACTCACACCACTTTCCTGTGTCCTTCTTTGTCTTCGTGGTGTTGTTCTTTGCTTGCAGCTTCAGGGAATTGTTCTAGTCACCCCACCTTGGCTTTGTCCTTTGTTCTGTGGTTTGGGGTTGCCTTTCCCTTGCTTCAGATTCACAAATCCAAAGTCTTGCTTCTTCTATTTACATTTTTGCTCAATCTTGAAAACATATCGATAGGCGCGACGAGATGTCTAGGAACTCCATCTCGTCCTAGATGTATTTGTGTAGACAACCATGGTAGTTGAGTACCAGACGTCGCTCAAAATCCTTGATACCCAACTTCGTGCAAAAGGGTATGAAAAACATTCGTGAACTCCGACACATCGCAGTCCCTTCCTTGCCACCGTGTGGTCCACTTTATGTACTTATCTTCATAGCTCCCGACAGGGTAATACTGTTCCTTGATGGCATCTCGGAAAGAATTCCAAGTGGGTGCAACTGAAAACAATGAGGGTTCCCTCTTGTCACTTTGATCACAGTAGGTTTCCCACTAGTCCTTGACGTGGGGGGCGACTTTGAGAAGTGCAAAGTAATCTTTTCCCTATTTGAAAATTCATGAATAAAAAAATATCCTTCCAACAAATTTAATCAATCATTGATGACTTCTGCATCTATCTGGACTCAAATATGGGAATGTCAAAGTTGACTTATACATTAAAGGGAGTGGCGCCTCTAGAATGGCTACTAGATGAAGATGCGTTGCCTATGGGTATCCGTTGAAGGATTTGGGAAAAGTTGTCCATCATCACGTTCCTTTGTCACTCGAGAGCTTCTTCAAACAATATTTTGAAAGGATCTCTTGCTCCCTTGTCTTTCTTTTCTTTCGCAATGGGAGGCTGTTGGGGTCGGAGAGGTCGGTCTCGTAAAGGTTCAACCAGTTCAATCCATAACTCCTTATACCCCAACCTTGTTGGGGACATGCACAAAAAAGAGAGAAAGAGAAGACCATTCTAATGCCACTGATCCAAACTTATGCATAAACGAAATGAAACGCATATTTAAAGAGAAACACATAGCTACAACGAAAAATGAACTTCAATTAATTGATAATAAAATACTGAAAATTGTTTACATTGAAAATGGGAATAAACTAGCACAAACGATGATATCTTATCTCTGAGAAGAGATGTGGCGGTTACATGCCTTTTGAAGTGTGTTACAATGAGGCTCAAAGGCCTATTTATTATTGAGAAACAATGGAAAACCCTAAACATCCAAAAACTTAACCCTAGGAGAGGAAGCACCAAAAGTTTGTGGGCACCGTTGGGGTAAGTTCGTATGTCAACTTCCGGGAATTGTAACTTTGGCATACGATCTCTGCTTGACGCATACAATACCTTGTTAGAAAGATCTATCCAAGGACTACAACTTTTGACTGCAAACTTGTGCCGTTGGATATGGGTTTGCTTATTTAAAAAAAATAAAATTCGTTTAGGGCCTCAAAACGGCTTTGAAAGTTTAGGACCCGAAAAACTGCCAAAAAAATAACTGTGCTATAATTAAGGAAACTAAAAAAAACAATAGTGGGGTCCAAGTGGAATAGGTGGGTGACCACCAATATCCACCTGGATCATGTGGCCTCTTGGAGCCTCAAAGAATGAGATGGTGGCCTTTGACAATCCATCTACAAGCTTAAGCCCATAACTAATTTTACCTATATACCAACTACACAATCTTTGTTTGGCTTAATACTTCTTTGTGCTTTAAAAATACTTGAAAACTCATTTTATTTTTTCCATTTTATCAAAAGAATATTTGACTTAATACTATTAATATGTGTTTTAAAAATACTAGAAAATAAATTTAACCATAAACTAAAAAAGCGAGTTGCAGATCCAAAATTTTCTTAGAAAAATATTTAACTACAAAACAATATCTTTCAATTATTAACGCATAATCATTATCAATATATTATAATTATAAATCTAATATACCCTAAATATATTACATTGCTTTTTCAATAAATTTTAGAAAATAAAATTACATATTAAGCAATCCAATTAAGTGAAATCTAATTAAACAGTCCCCTTCCCTCCCCATTCTATTGGCTTGATTGCACTTATTAGGATTCCACATCCATGTGGACCCAATCCCTAATGGAAGATAAAGTGACACACATGTTTCCAAACTAAAATATTACAACCCTACCAATTTAAAGCAGGCAGTTCCTATTTCCAACCCTATTGAAATATAAATGCGGTCTGACATGTAGGGGGAATAGGAGTTGCCTTGCATTTATATTTCCCTCAAAGCTGACTTTGGCATGTTAGCAGCAAGGCAACTCCTATTCCCCTCGCATGTCAGACGCATTTATATTTCAATAGGGTTGGAAATAGGAACTGTCTTTAAAGCACGAATCAAGTTAGGCCAGCACTCAACAAGCAATTGGATAAATGAAAAGTGCCAATCAACATAGGCCAGAAATTCAACAAGTATAGCACTAATCAAATCAGGCCAGCATTGAACAAGCTATTTGGGTTTAAAAAAAACAGAAAAGATCTATACTAAAAGTAATAATATAGTATAATAATAATAAGGGGGAGGGTGACTGAGTTTATAACAACCTGATTGATCTGAGTTCAATTCTCAATATTTGTACCATTTTGTTGAGTTAAAGTTGATTATAAACCTAAACTTTATGGTGCATCTCAGTTGATTCAGAAAATATATTTTTTTTATGGTGCATTTTTTTTGAGTTAAAGTTGATTGTACACCTAATCTTCATGGTGTATCTCAGTTGATTCTGAAAATATACTCTTTATCTTGCAATTTCATAGAAATTGGTGGCTCGTTTTAGTTGGGAACTGCAATTTATTTGCGGTTGTGAACTGCCTGCAGAGGTTTGGGCATTTCTGGTCTGTCGACAATCCATTCTAGTGGGAAAACATGATTTACTCATGGTTTTCAATTGCCATTTCAGGTTTCAGACAGTTCCATATCGATATGCACCTTAGAAAATTCATTATCAATCAAAATACTAAGAAATTCCTATACGGGAATTTAAGATGTTGTTAATACAACATAAGAACCTCCCTTGGGACTGTTGAAGCCAGGAGTTTCAATGCCACTGTGGCCATGAGTATGATATTATTAAAGTAGTGGGCCGCGTGCCCAGTAAAAGATATTCTACATTCCACTTCAATTTTTAGCAATCATGAAAACGTTTGAAATATTCTTTCTGGTCTGTTCAGTAATAAAAGAGATGCCTGGGTGTAGAGGTGATATGTGGCACTCAGTAGTCACCCGTTTGAAACGGTAAGTAAAAGTTTAGTCATGTGCCGGTGTGGTTAAGGTGGAATGCTATGCTGCGTGATTTTGACCGTTTAGATATTCAATTTATAAGTTAGGGTTACCAATCATTCACATTACCTTATTCAATTTATAAGTTAGGGTTACCAATCATTCACATTACCTAGCAAACCCAGAAAAATGATTTTCTTTCTAAACTCCACTGGAATTGTTTTGATTTTAGATAGCTTTACATCGATATGGAGTTTAGTTTAAGGTTTTAGGTCAATTAGTTGTCGATACTGTTGTTCAAGATTTGACTGTAACAGTCATCCGATTTATGTTCTCTAAATAAACAGTGATTCAGTTTAACTCTGTTAAGTAAAGTAGTTTAGGCCAACGACTTTTCTAATGATGTAATACGCGCAAAAAATCACCTAATTTGTCAATGATAATTTTAATTTTTCACGAAATTGTTTATCTTCCCGTCGGCTATTTCTTGGCATCTCCTGCGTTCTGTGAATCGACACTCTGGCTGGGGATGTGTTCTTGCTTGTGGGTTTTGAGACTGCGGATCGCATCTCCATGGATCAAGTTGTTCGGCCGTTGCAGTCTCTTGGTATTGATACTGAAGACAGCACGTCTAGATTAGAAGAAGACGGCATGTCTACATTAGAAGGCATTTTGAACTACGAGTTCAGAAACAAATGCCTCCTGAAAGAAGCGACAACACATTCATCGATTAATAATACTGAATCCTATGAGAGGCTGGAGTTTGTGGGGGATTCGGTTTTGGGTTACCTCATAACAAAGCATCTCTACAGCGCTTACCCTCATCTGCATCAGGGTATTTTAACTCTCTTGCGTTCTCGAAATGTTGACACTGAGAAGTTTGCACGAGTGTGTGTAAAGCACGGATTTCATCAATACCTCCTGCTCAATGCACCGGCTCTGCAACGGATCGTAAGTTACTGTGCCACTTCAATCTAGCGATTCCCCATTTGATTTTATCTGATAATGAGTTGAATGAGATAACCCTTTGTTGTGCAGATCGAGGACTTTGTGAAAGATATTGAAGACGAATCCAAATCCTTCCGTTGTGGAGATTTCAAGCCCCCCAAAGTTCTGGCTGACATAGTGGAATCCATAGCTGGTGCAGTGTTTGTTGACTCTGGGTATTCCTCAGATCGAGTGTGGGAGGTACTTGATTCCTTTGATTTCCCCTTGCAACCATGGGTGCATTACAAGTTAGATTCATGACAGATTTGTTTCGGAGCTGCAGGTATTCAAGCCGCTGTTAGAACCACTAGTGAGTCCAGAAACACTTGAACTGCATCCTGTGACTGAGATTCAAGAGCTATGCCAAAAGCAAGGGAAAGACATCGAGTACAAAAACTCTTGGGTTGGCAATATGGTAAGATCCCAGGTACTGATCAATGGCGAAGTGGTTGGAAATGGTGAACACTACCAAAAGGAATTGGCAGAAAGAGTGGCGGCTAAGGATGCTTTGGACAAATTAAAGAAGGAAGATGAAGTAGATAAGTCAAGCAAAGACGAGAAGCAGACTAGAAATCATGAGCAACCCCTAGTTGCACAGCAGAAATTGAACAACTTGTGCATGAAGAAACATTGGCCTCCTCCCCTTTACAAGTAAGGATTTCCCCCGCCTTACTCTAGGGTATTTCCATTAGTAATGAGTCAAATTAATTTTCATTACAAATATTGCAACTAGTGTTTCAAAATTTGACTGTCGAAAATTTCTAGATGTGTTGGGGAGTTACAAAATTATAAAAAGTGCCACAAACACCATAGCCACTTGTCCATGTTTTAACAGTACTGGAGCAAATTTAAGCATCCACTTCAAATTCTAGGGTTTCTCAATTGGTCTTATTGCAAAAGCTTCTCCTTCTCCACTCCAGTCTACTTATTCACTTTCTCCAAATTCTGCCATCGCTGTGCTCCATCATGAGATTTGGTATCCCTACCAGGTAATTGGTAAAAGCGTTGGACTTGCTCAGAAAGGGTGCAGTGTTAAAATCTCTCTTTCCTCATATCTTGATTGCAAAATCTTGTCTTTCTCCACTCCAATCGACTAATTCACTTTCTCCAAATTCTGCAATTGCTGAGCTCTATCGTAAGATTTGGCATCCCTGTTACCCATGAATTGGTAAAAGTTATCGGACTTGCTTAGAAGGTGTGCAGGGTTTAAATCTCTCCCCTAATATTATGTTAATGTGAGTTTGTGTTACACACCACCTTTCTTCATTTATGTTTTGTGAAGTTTCTCCTATCTTATACGATTTCAATTGCCACATGGATTGTTTGATCTGTTTTTTATCAATTGCTAAAATACATAAACTGGACTGGGTCTGCAACAGACCTGAGGAATTTCATCCACAATTTTCTAAAATTTATGTTCTGTGAAGTTTCTCCCATCTTATACGATTTCAATTGCCACATGGATTGTTTGATCTGTTTTTTATCAATTGCTAAAATACATAAACTGGACTGTGTCTGCAACAGACCTGAGGAATTTCATCCACAATTTTCTAAAATTTACCTAACTTCTGAAACATCAATACATCCATTGATTAAAACAACAACGCTCCTAGAATGGCTTTCGTTCCTTATCTTGCCTAAAATTTGACTTCAAAGATTATTCTCATTTCTTCTATCTCCTAAAAACATGAATAAAACTTGTAAATTCAAGTACTTACTACTTATATGGTTTATCTGACAGAATATTTACTGGAAATTCAATTGAGACAACTGTCGAAGCCAAATACTATTCTGTGAAGTTTCTCCCGTCTTATACCATTTCAAGTGTTACATGGATTGTTTGATTTGTTTTTTTCAATTGCCACAATACACAAACTAGACCGTCTCTGCAACAGACTTAGGAAATGAGCAATATCTACAAATTTCTAAATTTTACCAACTTGTGAACATCAATACATCCATTGCTTAAAATAAGAAAGCTCTTAAAATGACTTTGGCTCATCTTACCTAAAAAGTTGACTATTATATGATTATTCTCACTACCTAGGTCTCCTTCAAACATAAATAGAACTTATAAATTTAGGTAATTTCAATTTATATGGTTTATCTGATAGAATGGTTACCAAAATCACTATTTATAGAGTTTATCCGAACAGATGGTGACTAGAAACTCAATCAAGACAAGTACCTCCAAGCCAAGTACCAAACTCTCAAAGGGTACAATGCGCTTATATCTGATATTATAATTATAGAATTTATTAACTAAAGTTGATAGGAGCTATGATAGGTGTGAAACTCAAATAACAAAATACAGATCAAAAGCACCAAGGTAATGGGGTTACATCCACAGTCACGGACGTTTTCCTCAACCAAATACAAATTCAAATTATTAAAGAAAGTTTTTAAAGTATGAAGGCTTTTGCAGTTGGACATTTTGTTCATGATTTATTTTTAATTGTTGTATAAAAGATTTTTGAACTTTTTTAACGGCAGGTTTTGAATAGATTCATTACTAATTACCAAAAAAATAAACAAAAGTAAAAATTAAGAGAAAAACCCCTTTCTAAAAAACCAAATCTCTCTAAATCCTTAAAAAACACATATAAAATATTATGCCTTCTCTAATTGTTCTAATTATTTTTTTGGTTTTTTTTTAAGAATATTTTTAGTCAATTTTGTTCAAAATTTGGTAGGAATTTGTTAGAATGGTAGGTTTGATATTTGTAGGTTGCACAATTGGAGTGCTCCAGGGATGGGATTTCTCAAGGCGCTGAATCTATTAATATAATTTAAACAACTAAAAGTTACAACCTCGCTGATATTTTTTTTTTTGACTAACAATGAGAAAAACTATCATAACTCAGTTGTCAAACCGACAGCTTTCACTGACTGCTATCTACGAATGCAAGCTGACTCATCACCATTATTCAAGGAAAGCCACACCACCTGGAATTACCCGCTGGTGTTATCTAAAGGGGCAGACTTTAACTCCTCCCAGAGGCCTATGCGTCTTGGGCTGTTACCCTGTTTCCTTATGTCTGAAGAAGACGAATCTTAACCACGCAGAAGTAGTTTTAAGGCATACTCTAGGCTGAACTCCATGTGCATCAGTTACTCATCATTGTTATTCTACGTTTTTGTGTTTTTTTCTTGCTTGAATCTGGCAATACCATTATCAGTTAGGGCAATACAATTATCAGTACAATACAACTAACTGATAATTATATTCCCAGATTCCGGACAAAAAAACAGAAAAAAAACGTAGAATAATTAAACTGTACCCAAAATATTATTATTTTACTTACAAAGTAACTGACGCACATGAGTCCCGAGGATGTGTGGTCCAACGGTTATGTGGGGAAGTTTGGTCTCCACATGGATTGTGGTCCAATCCCGAGCAAGACTATGTATGCCTGAGAGCGGTTCCATGCATGACAAGACTATATATACCTGAGAACTGCTCCATGCACGATTTCTTCAGGTAAAAAAAAATGTAACTCATGGAGTTTAAAACATAATACTGCATAATAATGAAGATAAACCCCGTCCAATTGACAAAGTCTTCTTGCATGAAAAAGTGTAAGAATCGAATCTCTTTGTCCCCATTAAAATGGAGTTCACCTCCAGGTTTCATTACTGTTAGTCCATGGCCACAAGGAACCGTGCGTATGCAAGATAAAAACTTCACTTATCTATGTTAGATGCATCTAACTCTAATTAATTCGAGTAGTTTATGTAATCACTGAAGAGTTTCAGTGTACGTACTTTTTCCTTGAATTTTACCAATTGCCTCACATAAAAAATTGAGGGCACAAACCATATGTTTGATAAAATGCCAAAGTAAAGCTGCCCGAAAACTGTTTTACAAAACGCTAGAATGACGAATAACCCTGCGAACATACCTTATCTATTTGGATGACTTTAAAGATACCTACAATCTGAAGCCGCGATGGTTTCAGAGTATGAACTTTGAAGTCTAAATTATTAGGTAGCCGGGCTTCAATGGTAGATTTTGTTTTTTTGGTCAGTTCTACATAGCTGAGGATACATTATACTCTATCGAAGATCCCTAGTAAATTCTTTGCTATTCTGATAAATGGAGTGATATTTCTTGAACAAAATCATAAATGGAGTGATATTTCTCGAACAAAATCATGAACTAGGGTCAACTGGGAAGTTATTCCCATCAACAATGGTTTCCAGATGTTTCATGATAACCACACTATCTTTCCTCGCACATCCGGTTTTTCTGGGAGGCTTTTGCTCTGCATCTCGCAGCTCTAATGTTAACAATGCAGATCTGCAGTCTCGCCATTTTCAAATTGGGATTTGAAGATGGGGAGTTATGAGGTTTATGAGCAATATGATTCGACCCAGATCGTTCAAATTGAAATCTGAGCAACAGAAATAGCAATTCGAGCATTTCTTAGTTGGCGAAATACCGATGAACGTCACTGCAAATGGGGCAATTTGAATGTTGTGTATCAAGCTTTCTTCAGATTGTGGGATAATGGACACTCAACCCACCCCTCTTTCGATGGCCTTTCTGGTAAGGTTTGTAGTACTCAAATGTGAACGAAGGGTATCTGCAATTCACCATCTTCAAACTGTGACTAAAGGGGTTCATGAAAAATCCCAACAGATGCAGATCATTCGAATTGTGATGTAAATAACGAAAATTGTACTCGGACTACTTACTGGTTTGTTGGATAATTGACTCAGAGCCCCTACCCTTGTAGGTTAACGGGAGTACATAACGTGTAGGCATCGAACATGGGGTGAGAGATGGACAAGCATATCAATTTTCGTGAAGGATAGAGCATCCCATGTAAATCCTAATTGGGCAGTGACAAAAGACTTTGGAGGATACACAGAGGCCACTCCAAAGAATAATGAGGACATTGAGGGTTGATAACCTAATGTAGGAATTTAAAAAAAACAAAAAGAGTGAAAATATAATCCTAAATATTTTAATAAAACATAGATGCAAAAGGGTGAGATGATGATGTTTATTTTCATTAATGGATTTGCAATTAGAAGTATTGGAATAAAACATAGATGCAAAAGGGTGAGATGATGATGTTTATTTTCATTAATGGATTTGCAATTAGAAGTATTGGAAGGTGTTATTTGTGATAAGTTAGAAAAAAGGAAAGTAAGGAAAAAATAATAGATATTTAATGGGAAATTAGTGAGAACTTCAAGTGTGGTAGTGGAGGGAAAGCGTAACATAAAAGTTATGGTAAGATAAAGAAAGTATATGACATAACAGGTGAGAAAATTTAAGGATGTAGCAATTTGATGGAACTAATGATAACTACAATATGGGTGACTCTTAGTAATGGTGATTATTGACACAAGCAAGGGTTAATAATAATAATTTGGTATATATTTGTGATAAGGAAACAAAAAATAGTTCAAGCTGCCTATGGATTTACTTAAGAATGTATCGGACAATATGTTTGTTATGAGCACAAAGTATCCCATACTTTGCATATATTGCATTAACATTTTGATGAGCTAAAGAGAAGGGTTATTATGAACCTTGTGACTAACATCACATCATGTATTTTTGTATTGATTCTTTATTTTCATTCATCTTCTTTTCTATTTCTTCCTTATTTTCATTCATCTTATTTTCTATTCCTTCCTTATTTTCATTCATTCTCTTTTCTATTTATTCCTCATTTTCATTAATCTTCTTTTCTATTACTTCCTTATTTTCTATTCCTTCCTTATTTTCATTCATCCTCTGTTCTATTTATTCTTCATTTTCATTAATCTTCTTTTCTATTACTTATTTTCATTCATCTTATTTTCTATTTCTTCCTTATTTTCATTCATCTTCCTTTTCATTTCTTTTTAATTTTTTCTTGAGAACATGATAAATACACATTTTCAACATATTGCCATCCATTTCATTAACTTTATTCTCTAATTGAGATAACCTAAATTCTAAGTCTTCACTTTCTTCATGTGTCAAGGATGAGCCCTTAGTATATTTAATTAGTGTAGTAGCATTATTTGGAGCTGTGTTGGAAAATGATAATGGTACTCCTCTTTATCACAACTTTTAGTCTCCAAAAAAGATGGATCTTCTAATCAACAATTAAGTCACTTGTAACTTACTTACATTTAAATCTCGGTGAATATTTGAATGGTTGAAGTTTTTCTTGATATATCTCTGAGATTTGAGTCCTCCGAGGGTTGAAACTTTGATCTGTAATACTCTAATATGAATCTTCTACAATTCCACAAGTGTGACCATAATTTAGTTTTTTCAGTGAAAGTTATAGAAACATTACCAAAACTTGCTAATTTTTGGTCACTTCCCATAAGTAAACTTGTATAGTGTTCCATGAGTCCAGTACTTCAAATATAATATTGAAATTTGTACTTGAGGTACCTCTATGTGTCTCCTAAAACCCCTAAAAATTTAACAATATGAAAATTCACAAAAAAGATATAGCAAAAATACCAAACTGACCCGTTTAAAATTTATTTCAGGATTGTTCATGAACCATAACTTCCACAACGTATAACTCAAAACATATAGTGAACCAAACTATAAAATTTACACTGGTTGTTCCTTGAGATTTCTCCTTAATATGATCCAATTTTCATTTTCTGAAACCTCACAAGAAAAAAGTTACTGTGAAAATTCCAATCTGATAGGTTTGAAACTGATCTCAGGAGAATTTAGGAACCCAAACTTCCTAAGAGTATATATCTAAAATTATAGTGAACCAAGGTTCGGAATTTGAACCATATGCTCACCACGATTTTTCCTCAATGTGGACCAAGTTTCATAATTTGAAACCTCCCAAAAGAAAGGTTATAACAAAAATGCCGAATTGCCCTGTTTGACACTTATTTTAGGAGCGTTCAGGAACCCTAACTTCCTTGGAGCGTATCTCCAAAACTATATCAAACCAAGCTCTGAAACTTGAACCAAATATATCAATATTTCTCCTCAAATATTTTCCAAGTTTCACTATTCTAAAACTCCCAAAAAAAAGGTTAGAAAAAATGCCACAATGACCTATTTGAATTAGAAAAACCCTAAGATCATGAGATTTGGTACCAAATGGTATCAACCTCACACCTTAAAAATGATAAGAAACCAATTATTATAGTCCTATTTGAGGGGGAAACCTCCTTTTACAATGTAAAAGACAATATTTGATGATTCTAAGACTAGGTATCCTTAGTGTATATATAGGAGACAAATAAATTATAATAAAATGGGACCACGAGGTGTTCTATCCTACATAACAATATGACAATATAAATGTAATGACTCAATATCTAGGGCTTAATAAGGTGTTTTAGGGTTAACATGGAGCTTATATAGGGCTTAACAATAATGAGGGTCAACATGGTATCCTCTTGAGTTATGGCGGTCAATCACAATAGGTCAACTTCCAAGAGGGATAACTTTTGCATCTAAAGTTCGATTGATGTGATTTTTACATTGTTGGAAAGGAATTTGAGTGTATAAAAATATTGAAGCCTTCTGGATCTGGGAACCAGATAGGTTGCTTCGAGATAGGCAGGGAGGATTCAGTGAGTTTAGTAGCAGGAGCAGATTCATAGCAACATCATCCTGGGATTGACTTCAAACGGGATATGCAGGTATGTATTTGCAATTAAGTTGGTTAATAGGTTAAATTTTGATTGTCATGTTATTGGTAAAATTTATGCCCTACGAAAATGGTAATACATACTTCTTGCTAGAACTAATCAATTTATTGGGCCGTTGGTTGACACTTTCCATTAAAATTTTAGACTTGCCCTTGTGCGTATTGACGATGAATGATTTTTTGTCCTAGATGAGGTGATATTGGTTGGCTCTTCACATGAAGATTACATCCTGCATGTACATATAAGTACTCCCAAACACAACTCCTCCACACATCAAGTGAAACTACATCCAATTCAACTTCATTAATAAATTCAACACTAGTAGAAAATTTAATTTTACACTTTTTGGTTACCTTTATCTTTTCCTCCTTATTGACCCATGCCAATGGATATAGGATAGGGTGGTCATGAACATCTTGTCTAAGTTTGCAGACCGGGCCTACCACTATGATATTTTCATGCAATCCTATGTTGAACAAAGCATTAATTTTTGTTTTCTTGACCTATTCCTTTATATGGAAGAGTTTAGTCATCTCTTTTTTTTTTCTATTGTTGAAGGCTACGCAGATCCACCCCCTTTTGAAATAATATGTAGACAATCTTCTCATCCACACTTGAGTTGCTTTCCACCTAATTACTCGAATATGTGGCTTTGATATTTTGCTTCTTTGCATCCTTTTGGTTCTTTGTGTTGAGCTCTAGATGTAATTTCCATTACTTATCCTCTATGTGACCATTAATATTGCAATGGTAGCTAAGATATTTGTACTGGGGTGCTATGGTTGTTGTCCTCTTGTCCTTCCCCCCTTGCCACTTCTCCTTCCCTTCCTCGGAAGCTTCTCGGCGTTACTTTTTCTTTGAAACACTTGATTACCCATTCTTCTAGCCTATGTTTTCTAGGTACTATGTCTGTACATAAGCCTCATCCACCATTTTGGGTTTAAACAACATGACTTGTTTTCATAGATGGATGTGTAGACCCTCGAGATAATTGAGGAGTAAGTCAAGTTTCTTGGAAGACATATTGAACATTATTATCATCTTCTTAAATTCTGTGGTGTACTCCTATGCACTCTACCCCTATCTCTTCCCAAAGCAACATTACTAGATCCATTGGTCCTCTACATACCTAATAGGGTAGCGTTGGGAGTTGATGAGAGTTTTGAAATCCTCCCACCTAGTTCTAGAGGATATCCCTCTAGCTTAAGGGTTTTTGTGTGGCTTTCGCACCAAATCAAGGTGTGGCCTTCTAATTTCAAATGATCAAATGAAATTTTGTGTTCTTCCTCTATATGGTGAACATTAAAATAAACCTCTAATTGTTGCAATCGATGTTTTAATTTTAAAGCATATATATCACCTTGATACAACTTGATTTCCATTTTTTCTTCCATATTGAAGAAAGACTATGCATGGTTCATGGTGCTTGAACTCGACTACTACTTTCTAACTTTCCTAGATTCCTTCTCTAGTTCTTCTTAAACACCTAATTTCCTTTATGATCTAACCTCTAAGTTAGAACTAACATCTTCTTCAAATAGCCTAATTTTATTGGTTATAGCTTCCATGAGGAGCTCCACATGATGGTTTATATATATGTTCTGGGAAACACGGGTCCGAACGGCGTTTCTGGGCTGAAACAAAACTGAAACACGGAAATGCGTTTGGTACGGTCTGGAAACACGTTTCAGGTCATACTAGCACATTTCATGTGGGGTAAACATGGCCCAGTATGGCTTCAAACACATTTCTAGGTCGTACAATTGCATTTCCACCTTTAAATTGTGATTTTTCTGCTTTTTTTGTTTTTTGTTTTTATTATTTTATTGCGTGAATAAAATATCTTTGGATGCTTTTAGATAGCTCTCACAAGTTATAAAAACACTCTCACCTCATTCTCTCATCACACAAATTGAGCAAGTTGTTTCACTCAGAGATAAACGATTTTAGCAAAGGAGAAAAGAGGAAGAGATCAGTGGTTTCAGCTGGGGAGTTTTCAACAGTGAGCAAAGGAGATTTCAGTAGCAAGAGAAAGAGATTTCACAAGCATATTTGGATTGTGCTTCTAGCTACAATATTCTTGGTTTTTGCTTAGCTATAACCATATTTCTTTTGATTATTTTGCCATTTTGGGGTAGCTTCAATTACAAAAAATTAATTTGGGTAAGAAGCATTCATTTTCTTAGTTTTTGCCCACTATTTCTTCTATTTTTCGAGGGTTTATGCTTCCAAATATATGAAAAACGTTTTTTCTTTACATATTTTGAATTTTTTTTGCAGTAATGGCTTCCAACCAAGGTGCAAGTTGAAGCCCCAAGTGCAACCCAAGGGATGAATATTATCCTCTTTGGAGGCATGTTCAGAAGCTTAAAAAATGTGGAGGTGGTTGCTCATGGGAGTGGCGATGTAATCTTTGCAGTAATTCGTATAAGGGATCCTACCCAAGAGTGAAGGTACATATTTTGCATGGAGGAGGACAAGGGATTGCAGGTTGCACAAAAACAACAGACCCATTAGGGAGGAGGCATATCAAAGAGAGCAAGATGAGGCAGATGGAATTAAAAGAAGGCATGAAGAGCTTAGTCAAGCTACTCCTCAAGCTTCACCAAACATTGAGCCAACGACTGTAGTTGAAGCAAGGAAGAGGAGAGCCACTCAACAACATGAACAACCACCATCCAAAAATACTAGAGGGCTATCTGCTTCAGTTCAAGATAACATAGTTACTAAATTGGTGATTGTGCAAGCCAGAGAAGAAACTGATTCCAGAGTGGCTAGCTGCATCTATGTATGCAGTATCCCATTCAATGTTGTTCAATCTCCTTACTGGAAGATATGATAAGGGCAATTAAAAAAGCTCCTCAAGGGTACAAGGGGCCCAACTATGAGAAAGTCAGAACTCAGCTTCTCAAAAATGAGAAGGAGATTGTGGAGGATGTGTTATCACCAATTCGTTCTTCCTGGAGTAGCTTTGGGGTTACCATAGTCTAAGATGGATGGACAGATACAAGGCACATACCATTGATAAATATCATTGCCACTTCACCCAAAGGAGCAATGTTTTTAAAGATGAAAGACTGCTCAGGAGAGGTAAAATATGCGTAGTTCATTGCTGATGTTATTATAAAATCTATTGACAAATAGGAGCTAACAGGGTGGTGCAATTTATCATGGATAATGCACTAGTTTGCAAAGCTGCAGGTTTAATTATTGAGGGGAGGTATGACCACATCTTTTGGACACCCTGAATTGTCCATAACTTGAATCTAATCTTAGAGGAGATCGACAATAAAATTCCATGGATAAAGGAAATCACAGGGGAAGCAAGGGAGATTGTTAAATTCATCACCAACCACCACAAATCTCAAGCAATATTTTGAGAGTACTCCAAATTGGAGTTGTTAAAAGTTGTTGAGACAAAATATGCCTCAAACTTCCTAATGTTGGGCCACCTTGTTGAGGTTAAGAAAGCATTAGTTTCTATGGTGGTGAGTCAACTTTGGGCTGAGTGGAGACAAGCAGATTCAGAGCGGAGATATATGGTGCGTAGATTGTGTCTTGATGAGGACTGGTGGAGCAAGATAGGTTTCTTGCTAAAGTTCACAACCCCTGCATTTGAGCCTCTTCAGAATGTTGACACTGACCAACCTTTCTTAGGAGAGGTATACGATGACATGCATTCCATGGATGAAAAAATTATGGAAATCATTTCACAAGAGTCTCCACAACTTTTGTTTGTTGATGATCATTTTACTGATTTAGTCAAGAAAATCATTGTTGATAGGTGGAAAAATTTCAACACTCCATTGCACACTTTAGCACATGACTTGAACCCCAAATTTTATGATGAGGAGCTTATTGCTCAAAGCAATGGGAAGAGGAAGGCAACCCATAAGGATAGAGAGGTGGCTAATGGGGTGAAAAAAGCCCTTATGAGAATGGTCCCAGCTCATCTACATAGGGAGGTGAAGGAAGAATTTGCTATTTCGGATGCATGATTAGATGATTATTCAGATATATTGGCTTTGGAGGAGAGAAGCACCATGAATCCAGTTAGGTGGTGGATTTGTCATGGAGCAAATGGTGGACATTTGCAAAACCTTTCCATTCATGTTCTTTCACAAGTGGCAAGCTCTTCATCAACAAAAAGGAATTGGAGCACCTATGGTTTTATTCATTCTGTGAAGCGCAATAGGTTGGGCTCACAAAAGGCAGAGGATCCTGTTTATGTGCATACCAACCTTCGCCTCACATCTCATAGGGGTCCAAAATATAGTAGTGGTCCTTCTAAAGAATGGGATGTAGATCCAGAAAGTCTTGATTTGGAGCTCTCTCTTGCTGCCCTAAATATTGAGGTCTAGGAGCCTAGAAGTGGAATTGGCCAATCATCTTCTTTAGCACCACCATCCACTGTTGAGCATGTTTCTGCTTCTATTTTTGATGAGGATTAGTCTTTTGTCTTTATAGTACTTGCAACCTCATAGTTTTTATTGTACTTGAAACCTCATATATATAATAAAGGTTGATTTTGAGATTTGGATATATAATAAAGGTTGATTTTGGATGTTCCGATATTTCTATTTTCATTATGTGAGGATCAGTCCTTTGTCTTTATAGTACTTGCAACCTCATTGTCTTTATTGTACTTGCAACCTCATATATATAATAAACGCTGATTTTGAGATTTGGATATATAATGAAGGTTGATTTTTGGATATTCCGATATTTCTATTTTCATTATGTGAAAATAGGTTGATTTTGGAAGTATTTTGATATTTCCAAAATTGGGGGGGGGGTCATGTTTTGTACATGTGCCCGTTTATGAAACTCACACCCATTTCCCCGTATCGCGCAACTTAGGTTTATATGTATGAATTACACTTATAGTTGTGCAAGCCTCTCATCTGCGGGATCTTGAGGGTTATGATAAATTAATTAATTGGCCATGGTGAGGGTTTTATGGCATTTTTCTTAAAGTGATCTAATCCCTGGCAACTTCCCATACAATACCTAAAGAAACCTAGTATGATACCCATATGATCTATAAATTACAATGGATATTCCCTTTGATAATTTGTTGCGATAGATATGTGAAAATAAAATAAAATCTATACTATGAAGTGTTAAGTCCTTTTAGATTCTAAATTTGTTATTATTGTTTTGGTGTTATGGTTGGAATAGATAATGTGTGGAAAATAAATAACAAGTAAATACAATCACTCAAAAACGACAATGAACAATAAAATAGGCTTTGGGAAACCATTTTAGGAGAAAACCCACCTAGAAGGTGAGCTACTTTGCTCTCCTTTATCTAGAATGGAAATGATGCGAGTACAAAGGAGAAGGCATTCTTAATGTAGTTTGCTAAGACTTGTGGCTTATGGGCTGCTACATAACACAAACCCCCTCTATTATGCTCTCTCTGTCATTCTCTATCCACACTTAGCTACCTTTCTCTACTATGGAATAACATGCAAGTAAATTGAATGGAACACCCTTTTTTGCCTAGTGGCCTAGTTATACCAAAGCCTAATAACAAACTAAGGGTTAAATTTGACCCATTCAACCCTAAACATGAGTTAGAACTCAACCTTCTCAATTATTATTCACAGTCTCCATGTGGATAGCCCCATTTCAATGAGTAATGGGGGCTAATGTGGGATCCTCTTGAATTTTGGTGGTTAATCATGATAGGTCAACTTTTGGGAGGAATAAATTTTGCATTTGAACTGTGATTGATGCGATTCTTACATCATTGGAGTACTCTTTTAGTGTAGAACAACATCATAAGGTCCAATTCTTTAGTTGGAAAGTTTTACTCCCAAAAATATCATTTAAGGCCTCAAACTAGCCTTGGAAGGTTTCAGACCCCAATTCTCCTAACTAGGTCCTATTACCTCAAAATATAGTAGGTATTGTAAGGGGATAATCTACATGGTAAAAACTAGACTTGTTGCCCACCAAAAGTGGGTACCCCTAGGGGAGCACTTCTTCTGGCTATCTTCTTCCAGCCGACAACCAACAACCCTTGAGAGCCACCCATAGTGGATGTGATGTGCCACTTTATCTCTGCTTCCCGCATTAGCGATATGTTTCCTTACCCATTTGTCGAGAGCATATGCCAGAAGGTGGGAAATCCAAACCAAAAGGTATGTTTTTCATTGTGCAATCAAGTGCTTATGCTTGGTTTTCATTTGGGAATTTTGGGCATGGATTATTGAATGACTTGGAAGAAGGAAGGGCTTTGACCATGGTTTTTTTCCCTCACCTTAAATGGGGGGTTAATCTTCAATCCTAGTTCCATGGGATCTTCCCTATTGACCTACAGCTTTAGGAAGGACACTACTTGGGAAACCTCGATTTTGGTAGCGTGGTTCTGTTTTCCCATTCCATGTTTTTCACTCCACTTCGCACATTACGAGCCCTATTTCATCATTTTCCTTCTCTAGGTCCACAAGGCACTGACACACACCCTCCCCTGGTCCACATACCTGGGTCGGGCTTGGAAACAATACCTTGGAGGTTGGTGCAACTAAAAAAAGGTTAAAATCATATCATGGCCACAAGCAAGAAACAAAACAAAAGAATATTATAAAATACAAACTTATGGTTGAGACATTTAATATAGCACGTGGGAAAAATCCAAACATGAGCTCCACCCTTTATCATGGCCATCACCTCGGTTCCTAGGGTCCATGAGGGCCCCTCACATCATTAAAGAACCCATACACATGCCAACCCCTAGTGGGCAATGAACTGCCCCACCTTAAGGGGGTAATAACTACTTTACATGATTCAGAACACACTCATTTCTTGGAACCTTGAGCAGTAATACAAAGAAAATCAAGAAAAGTCAAAAAGAAATTATAGAGGGGTGGAAAAACAAAGGTTGGGGTAGCTCATGTATCCAAGATTTCTCCCTATTACATCTATATGCCCAATATGTGAACATCCCTCATCATTACTATCCTTGTACCCATGGCATCTAGCCTTGAGACTTGTGTTTCCCCATCCATTCATCATCATTCTCGTGCCACTTATTAATGGAAGGATGTAGCAAGGACCTATCTTTCCCCTTAGGGGCTAGGAACACCTAATAGGGTCGTTTATTAACCACTCCTACTTAGGGAGGTAACAATATTACGAGATTAAAACCCCAAATTTGGAAGAGAAGTCCCATACGAAGTCTTAATGCGCCCTTGATTAACAAGCTTGTTTCACTTAGATGCATTAATGAATTATTGTACGTGATGTTGAGGATGCAACACTAGACATTATATATGATTGGCAGGTGGTTTCATCATGGGTTGGGCAACTTAACTGAGGCTTAAGTCTAATAAAGGAGCATATGAAACCTTCTGGTGGAGCGTTGAGAGCCATGAGACTCCTATACTTGTAGAGCATCATTACTTCACTCCATGG
This sequence comes from Pinus tabuliformis, assembly GCA_031772625.1. Classification (NCBI taxonomy): domain Eukaryota; kingdom Viridiplantae; phylum Streptophyta; class Pinopsida; order Pinales; family Pinaceae; genus Pinus; species Pinus tabuliformis. The sequence continues at coordinate 716,190,538 of CM062807.1, read as the reverse complement.
GCACCTACAACACCACAATAGTCTACATCTTGCCCCATATTATTCCCAAGAGGATGCACTTGGAGCAACGTGTCCCAACTAACTTAGCAGTGTACAAATGGTTTGAAAGTTGATCCGAGGCCTAGATGAGGTTTGTCTCACCATTTGAGATGTGGGAGGGCTAGTACCATTCTTTGAGCCTTCAATGGTGGAGACAATTCAGACTATTCTACCACCAGGAGACCCATGAGACCCATTTTGTGCCCAAACATAAAACTGGGGTCCACTAGATGATTTGCATTGATGGCTAGGGGCCAACTATTCATTTGGGGTAGCATTGGATGTGCTCTAGCCATGAAAATTGGTGGAGAGGCTAAAGTACATGAGATCTCCAAGACCCAGAAATGGTTTGGAGAAATTCCACCTGGTTAGAGAGATATTAAAATAGTTAATATTTTTAATGGGTTCTTAAGTCTAAACTTAGAAAAATAAAAATATTAATGGGTATTAATATAAAACTGGGTTAGAAGGTTCTAAATGACATGGGTCAAGCCAAATCTAATCTTAGCCATTTATTAGAGATTTAATCTCGGCTGTTGAAGACTCAATAGAAAAAGTATAAGAGGAGGCTTGAGGGTCAGTTGGAGGTACACCAAGATTGATGAGTCAGTTTGATTTTCTGGAGTTGGGTTTGCTGAGAAAATTCGAGCAAGTGATCTGAATTGCAACGATGAGCAGTGAGTGCATAGTAGAGAGGCAAAGATAGTGCCGAAGGACCAGCACAGAGGCAAAGGAGGCTATGCAGAGCTAGCAGGAGCCACATAGAGGGCCAGAGTGACTGCGCAGAGGACCAGAGAGCTTGCGTCGGTGACACAGAAGGCCAGAGAGCCAGCGCAAAGCATCAGAAGGCTGACGCAGAGCTTCAGAAAGGCATTGGAAAGTTTTTTGTGGGGCAGACTTGCCGAATATCTGCTTCCGAAGAGAGGTATTACTGCCAGATTGATTTCTCTGTATGGGTGAGCCAGTTTGGCACCTAGTTGTACTCAAGAAAAATGCTTAATAATAAAACCCTCAGAACTGCTACACCGGTTTTCCCAAGTTGGGTTTTGCACGATGTCCCTTGTGTGTTTATCTATTTCTTTCAGTTGATGATCTGTAGATGGTTGAGACTGCATTTGTGTTTATTTTCAGTATTTATATGGTTAAATAAATTTCTAAGAAATTAAACGAGTAGGTGGAATAAACCAGATAGTATAGGAAGAATTTCTAATGGGTTAGACTTAGAAATTTCAACATGGTATCAGAGGATTGCAGATCATAGGAGAGCTGAAGGCACCAACTAAATCAGAAAATTTGCAACAGAAATGCCTGTCTCGAGTGACAGAAGTTGCTCCTAAGCAGAAAGTAGCAGAGGAGTGACACAAAGGGCCCGCGTCATCAGTGCGAGTCAGAGAAAGGGCCAGCGCAGAAGCAGTGAGAGGCAGAAGAGGCTCATGAAGAGCCACGTCATCCTGCTCAGCCAGGTAGGAGTGACGCAGTTGGCTAGAAGAGCAATTCAACCTTGTCGAGATTGCACAGAGCTAAAAGGCTCAGTTTCTTCAGCTACTAGGGCCTAGGGAGCTGTGGGAAGATTGTGTGTTGTGAAGCTGGTGGGGTGTTGTTGCTGTCGAAGCAGAACAATACCTAATGGGACAAAACCAAGGTAGAGGGAGTCGCTACCTAAGCAGATTTCTAGCCAAGAAATCCAGATCAGTATTATAGGAGCAAAGAGGATTGGAGAGGAGTGATTCGACTGTTGGTAGAAGGATTTCAAGGAGGGAAATCAAGACTTAGAGGGAGTCTAGAAGAGAACTTCTAGGAGGGAAGTAGAGACTCAGAGGGAGTCGAAAAGAAGAGCGCAGATGGCAATGAACGAACTGAGGGATCAAGACAGGTTGGATGGGGCATCCAACTTTGTCATCTGGAAGGCCATGATCCTATTTGTTCTAGATAAACATCGCATCAAGGCCTTCGCCTTGAGAACCGTGGCTATCCTAGTCGACCCAGCTGATAACGAAAGGTATGAGGATGCAATGGCCAAGGCAAAGTGCATAATCCTTGATGGGGTCAAGGATCATGTAGTTCAGCATATTGCCGAGAAGAATACGACAAAGGAGATGTGGGATACCTTGACGACATTGTATCAAGGCACTTTTGTGCAGAGGAGGATGCTACTGGAGAATCAACTGCGGTCGTATCAGATGCAGAAGGGGGAGCAGATAGATCTATTCCTTAATAGGTTGCAGGAGATTTGAGACCAACTCACTTCCATAGGGGCCACGTTGGATTAGGAGTTCATGGTGAGGACCGCCCTGAACACAGTCTCCGAGGAGTGGGAGACATTCGTCCAAAGCATTTTGGGTAGAGCAAATCTTCCAGGTTGGGAAGAGATGTGGGCAGCTCTTTGCCAAGAAGAGATTAGACAACTGACCAAGACGGGAAGTAGTAGTAAAGGAGGTCGAATCAAGAAAGAGGAGGAAGAGGATGCGGCTCTGGCATCTGCGGGACAACAAGGGAAGAGGGAGAAGAAGGACATCTCTAAGATAAAGTGCTTCCATTGTGGGGAGCTGGGCCATTATGCAACCCAGTGTCCTAGGAAGAAGAATAAGGGAGAGGCTTCTGACTCCAAGGCAATGCCGACTAAGGCGAAGAAGGAAGTGGAGACTAATGAAAACTATCCCATGAGCGCTCATACACCTCTAGAGAAGAGGTGGGGTGACATTGAGCTGTGGCCAGGAAGACTACAGGAGATGCGGGACAGGATCCTTGAAGTACCCAAACTCTTGGATCATATCCGGCTACAGGAGCCCCAAGTGACAGTAGCAGGATGACGGATGTCAGTAGAAGCAAGATGTGGATGGAGCAGCAGAACAGTGTTAGAGTGCAGGGATTTGTAACGGCGTAGTAGGGGTTGGAGCAGTGCGAGAGGCACAGAGGAGGTTGTAGCAGTGGAGGAAGGCACAAAGGTGTTTGCAATAGTGCGAGAGGCACAAAGTTGTTGTTGCAGTGCAGAGGCAACAAAGGGAGCATAGGATATTAGCAGAGGGAGTTTCAACATCAGGAGGGTTTCTAGCTTGACAAGGATGTTAGTAGTTGGGTAGATAGTTACCAACGTCTCAGTAACTGAGTTGCAGTGCAGCAGTAGCAGTGGTAGTGCTATGGGCAGTAGCATGATGAGAGAGGGCTACAATGCAGATGCAGTGTTGGGAGAAAGGACCAATAGCAGCACCAATACAGAGGGAGCTGTCGTACAGATGTAGCAGTGGAAGTGGCAGAGCCATGGGCAATAGTACAGGAGGCAGCAGTGCAAAGAATGTTGGGCAGCAGGCCAAGCATCAACACAGGTACCGGTGGTGGATTATCAGGGTGATGTTCAATAGTGGAGCATTACTAGAGCACATTCCTCGCTAATAGGGAGTGTTGATTTGGGGTAGCATCGGATGTGCTCTAGCCATGAAAATTGGTGGAGAGGCTAAAGCACATGAGATCTCCAAGACCCAGAAATGGTTTGGGGAAATTCCACCTGGTTAGAGAGATATTAAAATAATTAATATTTTTAATGGGTTCCTAAGTCTAAACTTAGAAAAATAAAAATATTAATGGGTATTAATATAAAACTGGGTTAGAAGGTTCTAAATGACATGGATCAAGCCAAATATAATCTTAGCCGTTGATTAGAGATTTAATCTCGGTCGTTGAAGACTCAATAGAAAAAGTATAAGAGGAGGCTTGAGGGTCAGTTGGAGATACACCAAGATTGATCAGTTAGTTCGATTTTCTGGAGCGGGGTTTGCTGAGAAAATTCGAACAAGTGATCTGAGTTGCAACGAGGGGCAGTGAGTGCATAGTAGAGAGGCAAAGATAGTGCCGAAGGACTAGCGCAGAGGCAAAGGAGGCTACGCAGAGCCAGCAGGAGCCACGCAGAGGGCCAGAGTGATTGTAGAGAGGACTAGAGGGCTTGCGTGGCTGACACAGAAGGCCAACGCAGAGCATCAGAAGGCTGACACAGAGCTTTAGAAAGGCGTTGGAAAGTTTTTCGTGGAGCAGACTTGCCGAATATCTGCTTCCGAAGAGAGGTATTATTGCCAGATTGATTTCTCTGTCGAGTGAGCCAGTTTGGCACCCAGTTGTGCTCAAGAAAAATGCTTAATAATAAAACCCTCAAAACTATTGCACCGGTTTTCCCAAGTGGGTTTTTTCGGGGACGATTGTCCAAAAATAAAGGTGTCCCTTGTGTGTTTGTCTATTTCTTTCAGTTGATGATCTGTAGATGGTTGAGACTGCATTTGTGTTTATTTTCAGTATTTATATGGTTAAATAACTTTTTAAGAAATTAGACAAGTAGGTGAAATAAACCAGATAGTACAGGAAGAATTTCTAATGGGTTAGACTTAGAAATTTCAACACCAACCCCTGGTAGATGTTTTATAGAGCCCTCTTAACTCATCTTGGCACAAAGAGAGCTCAACGCAAGCCTTAAAGAGGCCCATGCAACGATGACATCAACATTTCGACCCTTTTGTGGGTTTATCTCTATGATTTTTCATTCGCTGTGGTTTTCTTGTAACCACAATTAGTTTTTCCCTCCATTTGACAACTAAGGGGAGATTCTAAGCTAAAATTAGACTTTATAGATTTTGTATAAATAGATGAGATCTCATTTGAGCTTCTCATTATCATCACACTTGGATTCGGTTTCTTGAGAAGAACTCACACTTATTTCTTTGGCTATTGGAAAATCTTTTGGATGCATTTTGACATTTGGAGCTAGTTCAATTTTGTCTTTAGATCTATTTCTTGGATGATAGATGGATATATTGCATGTCATCTTGTAACTGCTTTATGTTTATGGAAATTTTCTCTTGGATTTGTCTAATGTATGGAATTTATGCTTCTAGAATATGCTAATTGTGGCCTAATTATTGAAAATTAATTCTTGAAAAGGCTTTCTAGTTGAGAATTGCATATGTCATTCAATGTATGACATGTAATGAATGTTTCTAGTTGAAGAACTTCTTTAAAATCTCCTTGAAACTCCATTATCTCTTGAAGTGGGTAAATGTTTAGAATTGATACCTAGGGCATCAATTCTAGGCCTCTTGAATATGTTTTAGCTCATCTTAAGCTTCCTAAGACTCCATATGCCCTGAAAACAAGGAACTAATCCAAGTCCTTCATGTTCAAACTTTATTTTCCTCCATAAATTCACCTCTCTAAATTTAGGTCTCTTAAGGTAGGACAACTATCTACGACTTACAACGAATTTATTAGGGGTAGGTTTAGTGGGAGTCCTGGAACCTAAACATCAAGCCTAGATTTTGGACTACTTGACTTCAATGTTTGGTGGGCATCCACTTGAATTTCGTCCATAAAATGTCTTTCCCTAGGCACTTCCCTAAGAGGGAAAACCTAGCTAGTTTTTCCGCAACTTGGGGACTTCTTTGAGGGTTGTATGAACTTAGAACTTGGTGAAGTATATCACAAGAAGCCCTTTCTCCTTATTCCCTTGATCTCGAAAGTACCTTCATCCACGATAATTCACGAAACCCTAGGTCTTGCACAATTCATCTCTAGGTCTCTTATATGGACAAAATCACCTTTTCAGGCATTATACCAAAAGCCCAAGCTTTCCTTGAGACGTCCTAATACATCACCTCACACCTTGAAGCCTAGAATATCTATTAAAGGCTATTATTATCCTACTGAGACTCCTCCCATAGGTGAAAGTTCGTAAAGAGTAAGGGACCTTGGTTGTGGTGACAAAGGGCCATTGTCCCATTGTTAACACTTAGTCTAGCTCTTTGTCTTATAGAGTTTCCCTCTCCAAGGCTTGTTAGATTTTGTGCTAACAAGACCAAGGGACAATAATAAGGTGTGGCCCAATGTCACCACAATTGCCACTACCTCCTACTCTTTTGTGGACTTTCACCATTAGGGAGGCTTCCCTTTAAATAGGTCACCTAAGGATATATCAAGTTCAAGGATCAAGGTGACAAGAAGAGTTTATAGAGGGAAAATTTCCCTAAGAACATGGCTCAAAAAGTGTAGGGCAATTTTCATCCTCTAATAAGGCCTAGTTAGGGCACAAATGATCTAGGGCTTGAGAAATCCAAATGGATTAACCTAAAATCAAGAGGCTGAAAAGAGGCTTCCAACCATTGAATATTTGCAATCAATGGAACAAAAAGTATTCAACAAGCCCCAAGTTGAAGCTTAGGGAAAACTAGGGCTTTTCTAGGGCAAGATCTATCTATGGAAACTGAATTTAGCTTTTAAATGGGTGGATTAGCCACTAATGGGGTGATTTTAAGGAAACCAACACTCCTTTCAATGTTGAATCCTTCCACAAGCCCAGAGCTTCAACCCTATCCCAACTTGTGCCTTAGCATTAGCTTGCAACTTATCTTTGAGGGGCCAAAAATTAGAATAAACATAGTTACCGATCAAACGAGAAAATTACCTAGTACCCGTTTTTTGAGGGAGCAAAAAATCACCCAATTTTGAAAAGTGGTGATTCAGAATACAACTTTTTTTTGGAGCATATTTTTGACACTTTAGATTTTTTTATTTATCAAGTATGAACTTTTTTTTGTTAGTGATTTTCATCTTGATTTTGAAAAGCGCTGATGCAACATCAACCCATTTTGTTTAGAGGACTTATTTTTTACATTTTAAATTTTCTAATGTATGAAGTATGGATATTTTTTTTAAATGTTTGTGATTTTCATGTTGGTAATAAAACATAAAAAATAATAAAAAACATGACAAAAAAATCAAATATAAAAAAAATATAAAAAACCATAAAAATGTAAAAAAAAGCAAAATTAACTTGTAAAAATAAAATAAAAAAAATAAAAAATAAAAAATATCAAAAAATAAATTAAAAAAGGAAAATATTTCAAAACCCATATAATTTAAGGGAAAGATGGCATTGATACTCTGTGCTGCATGGCCTTAGGGTCTAGGGTAAGCCCTCATGGGACATTCTACAATCGCTATCCCTCGTCCATTACTTACCTGTAGAATTTCTCACTGTTACGATGTGCGGATAGGCTTCTACCCCTTCGATCGATCATTATTGCTCCATTGACTCCGTTCGCCGATGCCGAAATGGACTGGGAAGCTATCGACTATTCAGTCAACCCAAACCCCTATAATGAGATTTGGATGCGTCCACACACCTTGTTAGGTTCTGGCTCATTTTGTGCGCCGCCTTTCTCGCAGTCTACATAGATACCTGTCATGAACCTCCCTGGGCCATCTGTGCCCTACCTGCCGGAATCAGTCGCTTTGGATGCATCTTCTGGTTTGGATTGCCCCCCCGTTTTCCCCTGCAACTCTCAATCTCATCGTGACCTGCATCCCTCCCTCTCCCTCTTTTGATTCCGCTCTCCCTGATCTCCCTCACCGATTCGCTCCTTCCGACACCACCTCATCTATCAGAATCACTCAGTCAAGGCTTTCCTCCCCCCACTTCACTACTCCGGCTAGCACTCCAAACCCTAACCCTAACCATAACTGTCCACCACTTAACTTCCCCATACCCTCGGGTTGCTTTAATATACATGTCCCTAACCCCAAGAGCTCTTCTCAATCTCCGCAGGCGCCATATCAGGGCAACAGGGGTCCCTTCTGGGACCACCCGACGACTCCTCGGTCCAACAAAGTAAAGAAAGGGAAGTGCGTCAAGGCGACAGACAAGGACATCAACCTCACGCTGGGGGAAGATCTCACGATGGGAGAGGTGGTGGATACGACCAACAGGGTTTTGGTGGGTCAAGTCAGAGGGCGAACCTACACTGCGTAGCGTCTTCAACTATGGACTATGGAAATATGGGGTTCTCTTCTTAAAGAACTGCCCTCGATTACTGCTCTCACTCGCGGGTGGTTTGTCCTCAACTTCCACAGGGAGGAATATACAGATTGGATCCTCTCGCGATATTGGCATATAGAACTTGCGCCAGTGCTGCTTAAACAATGGAGCCCCCTTTTCAATCCAGAAAGGGAATAGCTTGGTGCAGGGCCGATTTGGGTATGTCTTCTAGGGCTACCACTGCACTTCTGGTCAGAGGATGTGTTCATTCACATTGGCAATTTTTTGGGCACTTATCTGGATCATGACAAGACATACGAATCTTCAGGCAACAAGTCCATGGTGTGAATCCTGGTCCATCTAGATACAAGGGAAGGATTGGAGGAGAAGATCACCCTTCACTAGAGACATTTTTCTCGCAAGCAAATCCTTGATTACAAAGGGGTCCCCTTTAGGTGCCGAAGATGTCACAAGGTAGGGCACCTGTATAAGGAATGTCCTCTTGTTTCGCCATCATCTCCTCCATTAGCAAAGGGAAAAAAGCATCTGTAGCCAGATGAACCACAAGTGGAAGATTAGCCTTCACGCTCTGCTAGTCTGACGGATGTGGATGGGGACACAACTCGGCCAACTTGTACTGTCCAAGATTCGCCTATCTCCCCGCCCATGACGAGATCCCGAACCGTTGCGGTGGCTGTTCCCTCCACGGGTACATTTCCTCCTCTTTGTTCCTATGTTTCGCATATTGGTAATATTTTGCATTCACTGTCTCCATTTGCATCCATCCCTTGTATGATCCCCTCCCCTATCAATTGCTCGCTCGATCCTCTGCTGGCTATCTATTCCACCACCCCCTAGTTGTCTATAATTCGGGCCCGTCCAATCCATCTGAGCCTTCCACTTCCTCTCGATCACATTCATATAACCTCCGATCCCGAACCCCTGCTCTTCCTGAGTCGATTGGATTAGGTATCTCATCTTCGACTGTGTATACCAAACCCACTCGGGGGCACCCTTCTAAGGTTTCTAAAGCCATTATGCTTGTAGGGGTCGATGTGGCCCTTGGCAGACAGAACACCATTGACATGGTACTTAGAGCAAAGGAAACCCTAGCTTCAGTTCCCTAAAAAAACTAGCCCTTAAGAGGCTTTTGGACTCTGAGCCGTGTGACATTATTTTCTACAAGAGACCCTAGGTATGGCAGGGTAGATTACCTGCATTCTACACTCTTTGATGCATGGTTGGTGCTTGCATACATTAGATGTCATTGGGCGATCGAGGGTATCACATTGGCTATTAATTCTCGTACCATTAACCCTATCTTTGCTTGGGGTGGCCATGGGTTCATTGGAATGGACATCTTCTCCTCAAAGCTCGGCAGGAATCTCTACATTGTCAATATATAGGCTTCTAATCATAATAGGTTGGAATACTGGAATAAACTATTAGGGCTCTCTTTGATCAACAACATTACCATTTTGGGAGGAGATCTTAATTTCACCATTCGCTGTGAAGAATCTTGGGGCCATCACCCACAGTTGGATCCCCTCTCTGATCAACTAGATCTATTATTGGAGCAACATCACCTTATTGTTATCCCTATGAACAGAATATGCTTACGTGGCATAACAAAAGGATTGGAGATGCGGCATTAGGAAGAAGATTGAACCGTTTTCTCATTAAAGAAGATCTGTTAGCTTCCTTCACAAATTACAAACAATGGGTGGGGTTTGGTGGGATCTCGGATCACTCTCCCATCTATCTAGAACTGGCTGGTCCATCACAAAAGCCCAGGTCTCCTTTCAAATTCAACACTACCTGGTTATAGGACCCTGATTATCACATATTAATTACTGAGTATTAGAGAGACCACCCACCATCAAATGATCATTGTGTGGCAGAGGGATTTTGTCGAAACCTAGTGAATCTTAAAAGACTCTCCATAAACTGGGCTAAAGCCAAAGAAGCCAGGGATGAACATAACCTCTATGATATTGACTGCCAGATTGATGATATAACTGATGACCAAGGCAGGGGATACACTTCTATTGAAGAAAAGGCCACATTGACGGAGTTGGAAGCACAGAAATCCAAGATTCTGCTGGATCAGGAAGAGACATGGAGACCAAGAAGTAGGGCTATTTGGCTTCAAGCATGGGATGACAACACATAATTCTTTCATAACTTTGCTAAGGGGAGGAGGGCCAACAACACTATATGGTAGATGTCGACTGAACACGGGCAACCAACTCATACTTTTCATCAGCTGGCACATTTGGGGAATACTCACTTTCGACAGCTCTTCAAAGCTCCCCTTGGAGCATCACTTGCAGAAATTATTCGAATTGCTGGACATTTCCCTAGATTTGTGGATCCAGACTCAGTTGAGGATCTTATCAAACCTGTATCTATGGGAGAATTGGAGAGCACATTGAAATGGTTCAAGAAGGATAAAAGTCTGGGGCCAGATGGTTGGTCGGTGGAATTCTACCTATCCTTCTTCGAAACCATTGGTCCAGATCTTCTTAATGTTATCGAGGAATGCAGATCTACAGGGAGATTGTATGAAGCCATCAACACTACTTTCATTGCCCTTATACCTAAGGTGGACTCCCCTCAATCCTTTAGTGATTTCTGACCCATCTCCCTTTGCAACTGTCTATACAAGATTATTGCTAAGATCATTGCAAATCGTATCAAGCCGATCCTCTTTGATAACATATCCTCTGAACAATTTGCCTTTCTCCACAATCGACAGATCCACGAAGCCATTGGTACTGCCCAGGAAGCCCTCCACTCCATCAAGCTGAAGAATCTGAAAGGAGCCATACTCAAAATTGATCTCTCAAAGGCTTTTGACCATGTCAGTTGGCTCTACATCAGGATGATATTAACTCACCTTGGTTTCCCTATTCCCTTCATTCGATGGATTATGTGTTGTATAACATCTGTCTCTTTCAGTGCCCTCATTAATGGCTCTGCTTCCTACTTCTTCCATGCAGAGAGGGGACTCAGACAGGGATGTCCACTCTCCCCTCTTCTCTTCCTGATAGTCATGGAAGGATTAAGCAGGCTTATTTCTTAGAAAAAAGGGTTGGGAGACTACAGGGTCTCAAGATCATGGAACAATGCATCCTTACTCACCTCTTGTTCGTGGATGATGTGCTTATATTCCTCAATGGAGGCATACATGACTACAACACTCTATCTGATGTTCTGCGATTATTTTGTACAACAATGGGGATGGAAATCAATCGACCAAAATCCACCATTACCTTTTCAACATGCTCTCCACAAGAACATCGTCATGCATATCAAAAGTTTCCCTTCCAGAGTCTACAATTGGAGGAAGGATTGAAATACTTGGGCTTCCGCATAAAATCACATGGATACAAAATTGTTGACTAGACCTGGGTGGTGGTTAACGTGGAAAAAAGGATGAACAAATGTTTAATGGAGTCATCATTTCTTGTCCAGGGTAGTGCGTCTGGTGCTTATTAAATCTGTTCTTGAAGCCACCCCAGTTTATTGGATGTCACTTGCCTGGATACCTCAAGGCATTCTATCTAGAATACAAAGGATTTGTTGCAATTTCCTATGGAAGGGGTATAAGGAAGGTAAACCCTTTGCCTGGGTCAAATGGAGCCGTATTGTTGTGCCAAAAAAATGGGGGGGATGGGGCCTCAAAGACCTCCCAGCCTTTTCACATGCATTGATGACCAAATTGGGTTGGCTCCTCCTAAAGACCAAAAACTTATGGACATAAGTCGTCACTTATAAATATATTTGGCCTCAGAATATCATGGATTGGGTTCAATTACCATCTTGGAACAAACATGGAATATCTGTTATCTGGAAAGCTGTCTTACAAACTCTCCCCACCATCAGGAGAGGACTAACATGGCGAATCTGCAATGGTACAACAGTTCGCATTGGGGTCGACCCATGGATTGGATGCAGCAATCTGTACCAACTCCCCCCAGATCTGATTGCATTTCTTAACAACAGAGGCATCGTCACAATAGCTCATATTGTGGATCAGCTGAATTCAACTATTTTTCAACAAGCATGGAAGTCTACAACAATTCTTGGCATCCCTGAACTGTGGACTCAGGGGTGGAGGCAATATACAAATGCATTATCAGAATCACATGTGTGAATAAGGGACGACGAGGATTTGGGTTTGGACAACACATGGAGCATACACACCTAAAGAAGGATATCCCATCATCCATGCTGCTCATAAGCCCATTGTTCTGGAAAGTTGGTGGGCATGATCTGGAAACTCAAGGCACCACCCTATACATGCCTCTTCATGTGAAACATGATCATGAATAAGACACCCACAGACACTAATCTCATGAAAAGATATTTTTAGGGTCCATCTTGGTGTTTTATATGTCAATTATTGAATTGAGGCTTCTATGATCCATATCAATTATAAGAAGAGTTTCGGCGAAAATCACATGAAGAAAACCTTTGTCGACGCGTTTCGAACCAACTAGTGTGGTTCATCGTCAGGACAAGTTGAGGAGTCAGATCATGACAGCAAAATAAATAGGGAGAGCAGATCTTCAGACGGCTAGGTTTACCAACAACGGCTATAAAACGACTAGATTATATAATGTTAAAAAGTCAAGTAATTATTTCTAATAATAGAATAATATTCTAATTTAGAGAATAATAACCCATCAAAATATATTATATATTAGAATGTTATAATTATTAAATTATTTAATTGCTTTTTAATTTTTAATATATATTATCATATAGAAGTGTGAAGGGGATTTTTATTTTAATTCTAACTATATATTAGAGTGTTATAATATTAATTTTATTAAGTATTGAATTACTTAATACAAACTTTATTTAATCCAATGAAAATAAATAAATAAATAAATCAATCAATCAATCAATAAATAAAAGTTCTATTTATATTATTATGTTATAATATTAATTTCATTTGAAAAAAAATAAAAAAATAAAAAAAAATAAAATAAATAAATTGTTTATATTTATATGTTATAATACTAATTTCATTTAAATATTGAATCACTTAATTCAAAGAGAAAAAGAAGAAGGGGTTTTTATAAATCAAAAAGTCATTCTATTCTATATTGATAAACTTAATCATTTAAACTACTAGGGAATAATTTATTATTGAGTATTGGTTAGAATTAATTTCTAATTCTTAATTTATTTAAAATTTATTCATCGGTCAAGGAAAAAGTTTAATAACAAATAATATCAAGAAAACTTATGAAAAGGAAAAGTAATAAAAATAGAACGAGCGACATATTTTAAATACTAGAAGGACAAGGACAGGATAATAAGAGAAAACTAAACAAAGGAGAAACCTCAAGAGGATGGAAAGGGCATTACAAAAAAAAGAAAAAGAAAAAAAAAGGAAGGACTAAGAAGAAAGGGCATGGATCCAACAACTATTGATCTACCAACTGTCATCTCTATTGAGATTGTTAGGCCTTTTTTCAATGTCGCCGGGAGGAAGAAACAAATGATCATTTATTTTTACTTAAGATTTTTTTGTAGTCATAATCTTTGATTTTAATTATATAGTTGAAAAATTATCAAGATTTTAATATTTTTCTAAGTCATGATATTTTATTTTTAATGCTATGGTTGAAAATAGTTATAAGTACTTTTTCTTTAGCACCATGCTTAAAAATTGTTGGAATTTTAAGGTTTTTCAAAGACGTGATATTTTAAATTTAATGTCATGCTTAAAAATCGTTGGAATTTTAAGGCTTTTCAAAGACGTGATATTTTATCTTTAATGTCATGTTTGAAAATCATTGGAAAGTTAAAGTTTTTTGGAGTCATGATATTTATTTTTAACGTCATTATTAAAAAATGTTGAAAATTTACCCTAAAAAAAGACATTATTCCAGCATCAATAATTTTCGTTTTCAGGGTGTTTTTTGCACAAAAAAAATTGGTTTTTACTACCATTTTTAAAAAATGTTGAAAATGTACCCTGGAAAAAAATTGTTATTCCAACATCAATACTTTTTTCGTTTTTAGCTTGTTTTCACATGTTTTTTTGGGGTTTTTTTTTGCTAGAGTTCTCGTTTGGTCGGTAACTATGTTATTAGGGGAGAGAAAATCAGATTTATGGTGAATTTGATGGATGATCAACAAAGTGACAAGGCCGGTGCCTAGTCCTTTGGATGATTCTATGGGAGTGAAAAACATGCTAAGTCTTGGTAAGGAGTAATGGAATACTGAAGCCCAACTTTAAAAACCCTAAATATTACTTTTGTGAGGGAACAAAGTCACTTGAGGGAACTAGTTTAAAGATAGACAAAGGGGATTTCCATTCACATTTTACTACTGAGTAATGCGTACAATGTTATCATCTAAATTCCATACATTGATTTTCAATAATAACTAGCAAAATAGAAACTTTAGATAACAAATCCTTCCATACATTAGACACAATTTTTTTTTTTTTTCAAATTCAAGGCACACTTACAAGATAGAATGCATGTACAATCCTTTTTTTCTCCAAACTAATATCTCCAAGACAAAATAAATAAGTCCAAATATCAGAGTACACCATAGAGTCATATCTCCACAAGAATTCAAGAAGGTCGAAATTCTCCAAGAGCATCAAAATAGTCACAAATGATGATGATCCAATACAATGAGCCTATCCTCTATTTATTTGAATATTGGGACTAACAATTAACCTACAAAAGTCCCTAAAACACGTTTGATGCTAAAACATACTTGGGTTACAAGCCAACCCATTAGCTTTATCATAATATTCCCTAATTAGCCCACACGTGTGAGACGTAAGCTCTCTAGGGTTGATGTCATCTAGTGTAAGTGCTCCATATGCCATGTCCAACGGTGATGAGGTGTCCACGATGGTGTACAATCATGTCGAGTCCATCATTTGAGGGTTGGCCCTCAAATTCATCTCAATGCCTCCTACAAGGTCCCAAGATCCCGCTGGGGCACCACAAAGTCAGTTGCTTCCCATCAGGTTGTGTCAAGGTTAGCCCAGGGGCATGCTGGGTCCAATTGTGTCATCCTGGAGAGTCATTAAGTCCAGGATAAAGTCAACCAACATCCCATGTGCTAGAGGTGCTATGGGACATGTGTCATCCAATGATGCTACTAGGAGGGCCAAGAGTCTCAACACTTGTTTGTGCCAATATACTTCTCTAGAAGGTTTGGGTAAGAAACTATTTGGTGACAAAAAATCTTCACCCAAATAATTACTTCAATCAAATATTGAAATCACTGGAGCTCTCAATCGTTAAGGCTATATGAGGGTTTTGCTATCAATTCCTGTCGCACTTCTAAATCTATATAACATTTCTCCTCCAAAACCATTCACAGTAAATTCCATACTTACAGACCAACAAACTCTCACACCTCAAGAACATCGAATAAGAACCAATGGAACCCAAACTAGCCCTCACCCCCTCTCTTTAAAACCACTTTCAAGACACAGTTCAAACAGAGGAAAATATTATTTAATTTGCATGAAAGCCTCCACTTGTGATACCATTTGCATGCCCATGCACTTAATATACATTTGTTCACTAGGGGTCTTTTATAGTATATATAGTAGTAGGGAGTATTAGAAAATTTTGTCCAAAGACATGTAAATATTGTATTAAGTATGTTATGAGTTGTCTACTTTATTTAAATTTTCTATTCTTGCAGTATATGTAATAATGTTTGTACTTAGGCTACAAACTTTATATAATTCCCCTCCTCCTCCCTAATTTTTTGAATAAAAGATAATAATAACTTCCAACTAAAATATCATTTAGTAACCCAATAGACTCAATGGGATTTGATTTCACTAGCTCCATAATTTTTCTCACAAGCGCACCTAACATTGAGCTGTCCTTGGAACTAATGGCTCCTTAACTAATTTTATTATGACCCAAGCTACACATTCATCTAATTTATCATCATTTTCGTGAAGAAAGATATTTAAAAAATTGAAATTGGATATATGATGTGGTAACCCAATAGACTCAATGGGATTTGATTTCACTACCTCCATAAAAATTTTCACAAGCGTGCCTAATATTAAGCTAATCCATGGAACAAATGGCTCCTTAAATAATTATATTATGATCCAAACTACACATTCATCTAATTTATCATCATTTCCGTGAAGAAAGATATTTAAAAAATTGAAATGCAATCATAAGTAAAATTAATTGGATAAATGATGTGGGATTATGGGTAATGGAAATTCAATTTTTAGAACTTCATTGGATGTTTGAAGGAATGTTATATCAATGGATAGGATTTCCCTATCTGTCATGAATTATTGAATCTAGTGATGTAACTCCCTTAGTTTATCCATAAGCTTATACTCACATATGTGTAATAGTTTGGCCATAATATCTACTCTCGTTGAATCCTTTCTCTGATGGAGAATGCATTACATCTTCCCTCCTCTTATGACACTCCTAGGAGACTTCAAATATTGGTCATGCCATTTCCAGAAAGAAAACAAACTGAAACCTCCCTTCCAATTTTGTTAAGGAGCTAGACTATATTTTGATGTTAAACGTCCCCTTTGAAGGTCCTAAGAAAGATTATTTGTTCTTTGCGAAGTAAATTTTGATTCAATGATTAATGGGACATAACTGAATTTTAAAACCTAAAAAAACAGAATGATATGGATTCCTCATTCGAAGGAGGGATCCAATTATATTTTTTTTTCAAGGGTTGCTTTTTATTTTTAGTTTAAAGACGACCATAATTTTATTTGTTTAAGTGGTCCTTAGTTTCTTATCTCTAGTGGTTTTTATCTTATTATTTGGTCTCTAGACTTTGAAAAGAAAACATTCCCTCAACCATTTTGATCCATGTTAAGATATGTATCTAAGATCTCACTTACTTTTGGGATAGTGAAATGGAAGCAATATGAAACAATTTGGGTGAGGTTCCTAGACAAAGTTGAGCCTAGCCCAAGTATGTTTTCATGCACAATTATCTATGCAGACGGAGACTTGTAAGATAGCCTCTTGGAATCTTTAGTGATTCATGTTGAAAATTGGCTATGTGTGGTAGTTAGATTACTATCAACTCCCATAGAAGTGCAATCACTCCCACCATTATGACCATTTCAACAAGATCTTCTCTTAAATTCTCCTTGCCAAACTCAAGAGAGGACATTAGAGTTGTAAACATCTCAAAATTTCACATAAGAAGTATAATCAACATCTACACTTTTCTCTTCCCATAAAGGAATCTAAGTCAACTCCCACCCAAAACATAATTTTAGTCCTAGCCCTTTCTCTTCACTAAACTCTTCTAAAGAGAAAGATAAATTACTTTCCTAACAAATAAAATGATTAGATAAAAGTTCTACTTGAAAACAAAGTACAAACTTAAGAGCACATGGAGTAACATGTGGAGGAAATTAAGGCGGAAGAAGACAAAATAGAGATCACTGAAGACCATGATACACCTAATAAAGGGCCAATCCAACTAGAGAACAATGATACTTAGACAACCACCTTGAGGAACTTCCACAAGATACCCACCTTAAATACGAGGGTTTCAAGATCATGATCACAAAAGGAAATGAAAAAGAGAAGAAACACAAAAAGGAGAAAGAACCAATAAAAACAAGCCAACAAAAGTCACTAAAATGACCTTGTCAAAATTCTTAACCTATGTCGTAAGAATCCTTTCTAATCTAAAAGGAGAATCCAAAAGAAGATCCACCTTTTCCATGCCCCAACCCCACATACAAGATATAGAAAATCAAGAAAGTATCACATGCAATACGAACTAGAGAGAAATAAGGCTTTGAAATCTTAGTCCACCTTGATTGCATCACTTTTTTTTGTAATATTATATTTATATATATATATATATATATATATATATATATATATATTGGGAATCTTACATCCTACTTAATCACCCCCTTTGTGAATATTCTTTTTACTCATTTAATACATATTATCACTTAAAATCAACTCACAATTTATTATTAGGAAGAATTTAATATCCATATTAGGGATTCAAACATTGTTAACTCACACAAACTCTTTTCTTCCTTTAAATCTAGTGCATGATAACCTTGGGAAAAATCCCTAGGGAGGTATTTAATATACCTTTGATATCTTCAATATATATCACTTGTAACATAACCTTGATGTATAAATTCAAATTTTGGGTTGTAGATGTGCAATTGAATATTGCATATCTGCATGATATTTACTAAAAATATGCAAACCAACTTGTAAAGCTACCGATTCTTAGTCAAATATCTCAATTTTTGTTTGAAACTACTAAAAATTCAATTCAAAATTCGGATCCATATTTAAAGATCCTAGAATTTCCTGATTGTCAACACAAACTTTGTAATAAAACCCTTATTTTTATTGCAAATTGAACCTAAATTATAAATATACAGTCACCCATAATTCAAAATGTTGAGCATTGTGTTTTCATTAATTGACATTGGAGATTGTTGTGCAGTCATTACTGTCAAAGGAAGTGTTAAGCTAGTATGTGCAGTCTTTAGTTGAGAACCATCATAGTAGTAGGATAAGTGATGAATCCTTAAAAACTATGACTATTGGGTGTCGAGGTCATTATAAAAGAACCCCCATTGTTTTGTTTTATTTCTTTCTTGAACAAATCTTTAGAGAGTGGCAAGCAATAACAATAAGAAGTTTTGTGTGTAAAATTTCAAGTTAGGTGTCCTTGCAAAGCACATATATGGATAAATCTCTGAGAGATCTTTCCAATGGTATATGACACTTAAAAAAATATCAAGGATTGAAGAGATATTGCAGTTTCAAGTTGGCTTATCAGTGTAGTAGTAGAAGTGTAAAGGTCCAGACCTTTTGAGAGATAAGTGAAGGCATGCAACAAAACAAGTCAGAACCCCTACTGGGATATCATGCATACCAGGATAAGAGGTAGACTAGGTAGGTAATGTGTCTAAAAGGAGGTGGACCCTGCACCAGTCCTGACTAGTTCAGATATATGGGTCAATTGGATCATTTGAGGGTGACTGCAAAGAAAAGTCCTAGACCCAGACCTATGAGAAAAGTTTTGTTTTTCAATATGGTTCCAGTATAATATAAAGTAAAAGCACGATTGCACCCAGACTTGCCTTTCCCTCCCGTATAGGTTGATGACATGGAAGGATGAAAAAACTAGTGAAGTGGTGTACAAGTGGTCCTATATAGGTTTATGACATGGAAGGATGACAAAGTTAGTGAAGTGGCATACACGTGGCATTGAGTAGACCTATGTGATGTTGTGGCACCTAGTGCAAGTGACATTTGGCAGGCATATTTAGAGTTTTTGGATGGCCAAGTGGGCCAAATCCATGTGACATGTGGCATCATTTAGATGTCTCCATGTGGCATGATGATGTCACCATGACATGAGAAGTGTTGTCAGTAGATGATGTGGCACAACCTTCGGATTTGTGTCAACATGTCGTGTTTGTAGTTGATTTCTTGTGTTGTATAATTTCTAAATTCTATTAATTTCAAGACAGTGGGCCCAAAACAATAGCTAGTTTGGGAGTCTAGGTGTTTGGGTGATTTGCTTGAGTGCGTCAACAAAAAAGGGCTAGACCCAAATATAAGCATAAATTGCGTTGAGTGTAAAGACTCCAGTCATAGTTGTGGTCAATTTTAATTGCTGGATTGTTGCTGACTACATGATCGTGGGATCCAATTATTGATGAGAAGTGACAGATAACTACCTGTAGAGAATGCAACGTAAGATTGAGAATGTGAGATGGTGTAATTGTAACTGAGGATAGAGAAGCTTTAAAAGAAAAGCGTGGTTGGTGGAGATTAAATAGTTTCTTGATATTATGAAGTTAAGGATAGATTGCAAGAGGATAACAACAATGGTCTACGACTAGAATGAATTGAAGTACCTCAAGCCGAAGAAGAAAAAAATGAAGTACATAAAGCACTTGTTCTTGAGCAGTGTGTAATCTGAATTTAAAGAAAAGACAACAATGAAGCATTTGTGTGAGAAGGAGACAGACACAGTATGCACTGAGTTGAGACAGTGCAAATTGAGAGCAACTGAACCCAATAGTAAGTTAATCGTAGAAGTGCAGTGTTTCAGACTGTGTCTATGTGTGCTAACAAAAGAATGAAGAGCTTGCTAAGGCTTATGTGTGTTACAAAAGAAAAGGTGGTTGTGTGAGAGTAGTGGTATTAATTTGAAACCAAATTAAAGAATGTTTCTAGAGGTTTGAGTTTGAAAATGTATGAAATATAGATCTCACTAGCTAAAGTAGGTTGGTGCCTATACAAATTTGAGGTCGATGCCTCGAGCAAGTTGGTGCTTGTTTATTTGAGGGGGTTGGGGATTCCTATGAGTGGGTGCTCACATAATATTGATGTAATCATAGTTGGTGCTTTTGAATTACATCATAATAAAATAAGTTTTGGTCGTTTTCCCCCATAAGGGTTTCCATGTTAAAAATATCCGTGTACAAATATGATGTGTTTGCTTTTCTACTGCATATAAATTGCGAATGATTGAATGGTTGGTTAATTAAGTGTAAAATTTATAATTAGTGATTCACCCCCCTCTTAGTAATTCTTGATTCCCAACATTTGGTATTAGAGAGGGTTCTTCAATAACAATTTAACCATTGGAAGGTAGATCTACAGGGATCATGGCAAGTCAAGCAAATGAAGACATCTATTCAAGAAAAGTACTAGTCTTTAATGGAGTCAATTATGTTTTCTAGAGAGTTAAAATAAAATCCTACATCATGTCTCTTGGTGTGGATGTATGGGCCTCGATAGAAGCTGGATACATAGTGCCAATCTCTCCTCCACCAAATTTTGATGAAAGGAGAGCTTATATAAATAATGTGAAGGCCAAGAATGTGATTCTAGTTAGTCTTAACTAATCTGAGCTAGTAAAGGTGATGCACTACGAATTGGCTAAATAAGCTTGGGATAAGCTAAGAAACTGCTATGAAGGAGATGAAAAGGTAAAGCAAGAGAAACTTCAAAGTTATAGAATGAGATTGAAAGTCTGAGAATGAATGATGATGAAATCATTGCAAAATACCTTCTAAGAGTAGATGAAGTTGCAAATATGATTATAGGTTTAAATGAATATATGAAAGAAGAAGAAGTAATTGCAAAGAAAGTCTTGAAATCTCTTCCAATGAGATTTAATTCTAAGTTCTCTGCTATAGAATAAATGCCAGAGTTGAAAAACCTCACAATGGAGCAACTCCATGGAACTCTCACTTCCTATGAGGGAAGAATTGGAGGAGAGAAATCAGAACGAAAAGGAGTAGCATTCAAAGTCTTGAAGAAGCATAAAGAAAATAAGGTACATTAAGATTGCTCTAGTTGTGACTCAGATCAGGGGATGACCCAATTTGTAAGGAAACTTAAGAGAGGCTCAGGCAAGTATAAAGGTAATATACCCTTTAAATGTTTTGACTGCAGAAGAGTAGGACACTTTGCTTCAAAATTCCCATATACTAAAGCTAAGAAGTAAGAGTAAGAGAAAGAGAAAAAGAATAAAGACAAAGCTCAAAAAACTAAAGAAGAATACTTAGAGAAAGAAGAGCTTACACTCTAAGGAAGACAATGAGTCATCTGAGGCAAATAGTGTAGAATCCTTCGAAGGAGAGCATGATGAATTCCTTCTTATGGCATTAGAATCCGAGGCAAAGTTTGAGAACAAATCAGGCTCTGAAAGAGGGAGTGGTGGAACTTGAAGCAGAGTTAATCAATGCACTAAATAAGCTAAAGAAGACTAGAAAAAAGAACAATCAATTGAAGGAATAACTTATACGAAATGAGGAAGGTATGTATAATTCTTATAATGAAGATTATAACCTTTAGAAAGTAAAATTGGAAGAAGTAGTTAAACTCAAAGATGTTCTAGTGCAACATCTAAAACAAAAACATAAGGGTCATGATAAACTAGAAGATTAAAATGAGGCTCTGAAGTTATAACTGTCAAAGAAGCATGGAAAGACAAGCTCATATGCATATAATGGAGACATCATATCTCTAAAAAGCACAACTTGAAGAAGCTAGAAGAAAACATGAGCTTCTTATGAATCAGGTAGCTGAATGGGAAAGGAAATGCAAAAGTTGTAACATTGAGAACATATCTAGTGAAAACCGAGGCCAAGATAGATTTGAATCTTAGATTTACTAAAGTTTTAGAAGAATTGGATGATCTTCTTATTTCTCAAATACCATCAACAAGTAAATTTGGTTGGGATATAAAAAACCTTAGTAGACCTCAAAAGGAGAATAAAGCACCAGGTCCCTAGGAAACAAGGATTATTAAAGCTATGTGAAAGCACTTTAAGGAAAATCTGGTAAGGATGAAAGGGTGAAAAAACCAAAGGGAAATTAGAAGGTGCCAACCCAGTCAAGACCACAACTACACCTTAGTGTAGATCTATCCATCAGCAAGCCAAATAATGGAATTTTAATAGATCTACCTGAACTCAACAGATGCACCACTTTAGGTATCCAAAGTTGTTCTATGTTAACTTCTATACTTGTCATAACTTTTTTCATAAAGTTTTTGATTGTAAAGTTAATAAAGTTGAAAGAGATTAAAATGCTAGATCTAGTCACTTTCAACATTATAGATCTAGACAATACTTTGTTGTTCAAAGAAACTCATTCTCTCCTCTTATGAATGAGATTGAATATTATGTGAGTCAAAATTATGAGCACAAAGCTAATGAATTTGAAGTAGATTGTCTAACCCTACTAGACAGCATAAGTCTAAACAATCAACCCCTCAAAAGAATGTGAAGAAATGGAAACAAAAGACATAGGAGACTAAGGAATGCAGTGTTGTCCTATATGTTCATGATCATGAGGAAAAGTGGTATGTAGATAGCAGATGTTCCAAGCATATGACTGGAGATAAAAGTAAGTTCATATTTCTAAAAGAGAATGTAAAAGGAAATGTCAAAGTTGCAAACAATGCTCTAGTTGAAATAAAATTGAAAGGAACAATAAGCTTGGGTGAGAATACCAAGGCTCAAAATGTCTTGTATGCGAACGACCTTAAAAACAACCTTCCAAGTATTAGCCAGATGTCTAATAATATCTATGATGTTATTTTTTTTATGAAAGTATTGTGGAATTAGAAGGGCAAAGAATAGGAAGCTGGTAGGGAAAGCAACTAGAACCACCAACAATGTATGTCTTCGATGACTCTAGAGTAAAATGCTACTTGAGCAAGACAAATTAGACATGGATTTGGCACAAGAGGATGGGTCATGTAAATTTTGATAACTTGGTAAAAATCAACAAGACTGAGGTGGTCATAGGATTACCAAAATTGTCAAAACTAGATAATTCTGTATGTAAGTCTTGTTAGTTTGGTAAACATGCAAGAGTGCATTTCAAAACAAAAGAGTATTCAACTTCCAAACCTTTTGAGATGGTCCATATCAACATATTTGGCCCTTCAAGGATACAAATTCCAAGAGGATACAAATATTTTATCTTGTTCATAGTTTATTTTACTAGAGCCACATGGATCATGTTATTAAAAGGAAAATCACAGGCTTTTAGCAAGTTTAAAGTATTCAATGCACAAGTTGAAATGATAAATATTTGAAGATCATCTGTCTATGATCAGACAAAGGAGTAGGGAACACTTTAAGGGAGTTTAAATATTTTTGTGAACATGGTATTAGAAGGCAATACTATTGACAAATCTAAAGGGCTATAGTTAGTATGATTTCTCTTAAACTTGATAACTGCTTGTGATTCCTTTTTACTTTTTCTTACTTATTAGATTCTTCTCTTATTATTATGTTATTCTTATCATCAAACAACTACCAAAAAAAAGAAGATCAATAGTACACAAGAACACATGATATAGGTTGCAAGCTAGGGCCAAAACCTCTCCACTTGAGAGGAAAACCTAGAAATCTCTTTTCTTCTTATATTCTTCAATTGATGAATTCCAAGACCTCTATACCAAGACCAATACCCTTCCAAGACTAAGTCCAACCTTATTGATGATGTGCTTCCTTTTTCCAAGTCAAACCCAATCAAATCTCTTCCAGTAGCACAACTTCGACCCCTACAACAATTGCAGGTCTAGATTTTTCGACCCTTGCAACAACAGTTGCCTCCACACATATGAGCTTGAGGGTTACCTAATGTACCTTCCTTTGACCTTCTTTCTGCAATTTCTCCAAGTTCGATCTTGCAACATCAAAACCCTAGCCTCCTTTCCTTCACATGTATGAAAAGGGAGAGAGAAGTAATCCAAACACTTGTCTTCATCCTTCTTCCTTCTTTGTTGGCCTTCTACTATTCCTTCACTTGAATGATGATAGGATGATTGATGTTCTAAGGAGGTCGAGTTCCCTCCTATATATAGGCTTCCAAGGTGGACAAAATGCCCTAGTTTAGGACAATTTCTTAGCTGCCCGATTGACTTGGTCTTGGAGGGTATCTTGACACTTTAAAATACAAAAATAATTCTTTTTACAAGTTACATTGTACCCGATGGGGTCTTCCTCATATGACAATGACCCTTTTGACTTATTGACCCTAGGACAAACCATAGAAGCACTCAATGGGTGTTTGACCTCTAAAGATAAAAGACATTGAGCATGAAATCCGTGCTACAAAAATAACAATAATAATTTTTCTTTCATTTGACAATATACAAAAATCAAAAGTACATTTCATATTTATGAAGACCGAACCTAGTTACACATTTTTCAACAAATATTCTGTTGCAAGAACCCCTCAGTAGAATGGAGTTGTAGAACCATTTAGGAAATGACCAAAGCCACGATGGATGAAGGAAATGTTGTAAATACCTTATGGGGAGAAGAAACCCAAACTGTTGTTTATTTGGTCAACAAAACACAACTTAGGCCAAACACTGATAATAGCCCATACAAATTGTGGAAATGGAGGCAAGCCTCAATGGAGCACCTCAAGGTTTTTGGCAGCGAGTGTTATATAAAGAGAAATGAAAAGAAACTTGGTAAGGTTGACTCTTGTGTAGATGAGGGAATTTTTCTTGGATATGTAATCATAAACAATGGATATAAATGCTACAATAAACAAACCAAGAATATTGAAGAATGCATTGATGTCAATGTGGATGAAGCAATGCCTCATGAAGCAAAACCTCAACAAAAATCAAATGAGAGTGATGATTATGTCTTCAAATATGTAAAACTTGAAGAGATAGAAGAAGAAGAAAGAGAAGAAGAAGTTGAGGAATTACAAAGATCTTAGAAACAAAAAAAACTCATCTATATATGTGTAGAAGCAACATCTTGAGAGCCAGCTCATTGGAGATAGATATCTTGGTGTTCAAACAAGGTGAAAATTTACAGGCAACCTCAAACAAACAAACTTTGCAATGTTGTCCCAGATAGAGCCCCAAAATTTCAGCCAGGCAAGTGAAGACAAGTGTTGGATTAAGGAAATGATGAGGAATTGGACCAAATAGAGAACATTAGCACATGGGAATTGGTTCCTTGAAGAGGGTCAAATGGTGAGAAACAAAGCTAGATTAGTATATAAAGGTTATGCTCAAGTAGAAGGTATATATTTTGAAGAAACCTTTTCCCTTGTAGCCAAAATAGAAGCAATTAGGATGTTTTTGGCATTTTCTAGCTATAAGAACTTTAAAGTTTATCAGATGGATGTGAAGTCAACATTACTTAACAATGAATTGGAAAAGGAAGTGTACATTGAGCAGCCAAAAGGCTTTCAAGTCTTCGAAGATGAAGATCATGTTTGCATTGAGAAAAACCCTAAATGGGTTGAAGCAAGCTCCAAGAGCTTGGTATGCTAGGCTACATAGGTGTCTCCAACAACAATGATTTAAAAGAGGGACACCAAATAACAATCTATACATTAAATCTGAAAATGATAATCTATTGATCATTATTGTGTATGTAGATGATATTATTTTTGGAAGTGATTTAGAGCATATGGGACCTAAATTTGTTGAAACAATGCAAAAGGAGTTTGAAATGTCCATGCTAGGAGAGCTCTCATTCTTTCTTGTGCTACAAATTACTTAGACAACAAAAGGTATCTTCATATCCCAATCTAAATTTTTGAAAGAAACCTTAAAAAAGTTTGGTTTGGATGGTTGCAAACTTGTATGTACACCTATGGTGACTAGATGTAAATTAAGCAAAGAAGATAAATCCCCCACTATAAATCAAATAACATATAGATCCATGATTGGAAGTTTGTTGTACTTAACTACTTCAAGACCCGATATAACACAATCAATAGGACTGATTGCAGATTTCAATCAAATCCAAAAGAAAGTCATGTCAATGCAGTTAAAAGAATATTCAAATACCTCACAGACACAATAGAATATGGTCTATGGTATGAAAGAG
The DNA here is from genome assembly GCA_031772625.1 of Pinus tabuliformis. Taxonomy (NCBI): domain Eukaryota; kingdom Viridiplantae; phylum Streptophyta; class Pinopsida; order Pinales; family Pinaceae; genus Pinus; species Pinus tabuliformis. The sequence continues at coordinate 716,164,310 of CM062807.1, read as the reverse complement.
GCAAGGAGTTTACTTTAAAATCTTATATTGATGTTGATTGGGCTAGCAACATTGATGAGAGGAAGAGCACCAGTGGAGCAACATTCCTTTGGGGAATTTCCTAGTGCCTTGGGTAAGCAAGAAATAAATTTCCATACCTTTACCTATAGCTAAAGCTGAGTACATCGTTGCAACTACTTGCTACACTCAAATTCCATGGATGAAGCAGACACTGAAGGGTATCAAAGTTGAGTTTGATGATCCAATCCTCAATGTGTGACAATACAAGTGTCATTAGTATCTCCAAGGACCTTGTTATGCAATCAAACACTAAACACCTTCCAATTAAAGATCATTTACTGAGAGATAAAGTTGTTGACCATGTTGTTAGATTGGAATATGTGGCTACTAATGAGAAGATTGCAAACATTTTCATGAATCCACTTTCTAGGGATCCTTTTGAGTACTTCATACACAAATTGGGAGTGATTTTTCCCTCCACACATTGACTCAACATGTTTGAGGATGGGAAACTACTATTTTTCTTGAATTACCTCATGAGTAGGCTAGGAGTAGAACGGTGAGCATGAGAAGAAAAGCGAAATGACATACTTTTTATTGGTATGTATGGTTGTAGATGACATTGTTTCATTTTGAAAAAGCACGGTCTCAGGGGTAGCATTTCCAGTTCTATACACCCTTTACCATTGATGTCAAAGGGGAAGAAGAAGCCAAACTAAGGTATCTTGGGCATCCAACATAAAAATAAGGAGAAGAATATTTAGCATAAGAAAAAGGAGAAGAAGACGAGTGGTCCAAACATTGTTGTTCTAGACAAATAAAGGGAGAAGTTGAATGACCCAGTGTTACAGGAAGAACAACTCAAAGGGAAGCAACACATAATCAACCATGGAAAGTATCACATTTAGAGGGAGAAGAGTAAACCCATTTAAAAGGAGAAGAATGAGACCAATTGGTGTTAGGGCAAGTGTTATTGCATGTTGTTGCCAACAATGCCTTAGAAATGTTTGGCATAGTTGCTATTAATTCCAAAGGGGTACATTGTTGAGAATTGTGCTGTCATTGATTGAAACTGTAAATTGTTGTGAAATCATTGATGTCAAAGGAAGTGTTAAGCTAGTATGTGTGATATTTAGTTGAGAACCATCATAGTAGTAAGATAAGTGATGAATCCTTAAAAACTATGATTGTTAAGTGTTGAGGGCATTGTTGAAGAACCCTTATAGTTCTTTTTTATTTCTTTATTGAAAAAGTATTCAGAGAGTGGTAGGAAATCATAGTAAGGAATTTTATGTGCATAAGGTCAAGTCAGGTACCCCTGTAAAGTGTATAGATGGATAGCTCTCTGGGAGATATTTCCAATGATATATGGCACTTAGAAAATCTCATAAGGGTTGAAGATATATTGTAGCTTGAAGTTGGGCTATCAATGCAACAACAAAAGTCTAGAGGTCTGGGCCTTTTGAGAGACAAGTGGAGGCATGTGGCGAAACAAGTCGGACCCTAGACCAGGATATTAGGTGGACCAGGATAACAAGAAGACCTAGTAGGAAATGTGTCAGAAAGGAGGCGTAGCCTACACCAGTCCATATTAGTTCAAATATCCAGGTTGATTGGACCATTTGAGGGTGCTACAAAGAAAGGACCTAGACCTAGATTTGTGAGTAGATTTCCATTTTTCAATATGGTTCTAGTATAGTTTGGGCATTCGACCTTGGAGTACAATGTAAAGAAAAAGTAGGAGAAACACCCAAACTTGGCCTTTCACTCCTATACAGGTTGATGACATGGCAGGATGAAAAAATCAGAGAAGTGGTGTACATGTGGCACTGAGTAGACCTGTGTGATGACATGGCACCTTGTGCAAGTGACAAGTGGCAGGAAGATTTAAATTTTTTAGTTGATCAAGTGGGCCAAACACATTTGACACATGGCATCATTAAGATAATAAGATGTTACCATGTGGCATGATGATGTCACGATGACATGAGAAGTGTTGTCAGCAAATGATGTGGCACAAGTGTTGGGATTTGTGTCAATGGGTCCTGTTTGTAGTTGATTTATTGTGTTATATAGTTTTTGAAATTCTATCAAAGTCAAGATAGTGGGACCGAAACGAGAGTTAGTTCGGGAGTCCAGGCATTTGGGTGATTTTCTTAAGCGCATCAAGAAAAAAGGGCCACACCTGGAAATAAGCATAAAGTGTGTCGAACGTAATGACTCTGGTCATATTTGTAGTCACATGAAGAATGTGATGAAGTCTCCAAATCTTAGAAAGTTAGAATTTGGCATCGAAGCTAGTTATGAAAAACTAAAGGATTAGTTTTAATAGCTAGATTATAGCGGACTACATGATCGTAGAATCTAATTATTGATTAGTAGTGATTGACGAATGCTCGTAGAGAATGCAACACCAGATTGAGAATGTGAGTTGGCGCAATTGTAATTGAGGATAGAGAAGCTTTAAAAGAAAAGTGTGGTTGGAGGAGATTAAATGAGGTTTTTGATATTCTACAGTTAAGGAACAAAGTGTAAGAGGCGAACAACTACTATCTGTGGTTGGAATGAATTTAAGTACTGCCTTGAACCAAATAAGAATTAAATGAAGTACATAAATCACTTGTTCTCAAGCAGTGTGTAATCTAAATTTAAAGAAAAGGCGACAACGAGAATTTGTATGAGAAGGACACAACTAGAGTGCATGCACTGAGTTGAGACAATGCAGATTGAGAGCAGTTGAACACAATAACGAGTGATTTGTAGAAGTGTGGTGCTACAAATTGTGCCTATGTGTGCCAGTAGAAGAACAAAGTGCCGATGAGGTTTAGGGGTGCTGCAAAAGTAGAGGTGGTTGTGTGAGAGCAATGGTATTAGAAGACAAACTAAAGAACACTACCAAAGGTTTGAGTCCGAAAATGTATGAAATATAGATCTGACTCGCTGAAGCAAGTTGGTGCTTGCACATATCTAAGGTTAGTGCCTTGAGCAAGCCAACACTTTTTGATTTGAGGGGGTTGGGGCCTCATGTGAGTGGTTGCTCAAAAAAGATTGATGTAATAAGAGTTAGTGCTTTTGATTTACATCATAATAAAACAATATTTGGTGGTTTTTCTTTCAAAAGGGTTTCCACGTTAAAAATATTTGTGTACAAATATGATGTAATTACTTTTCTCTTGTTTATAAATTTCAAATCATTGAATGATTGATTAATTAAGTGTAAAATTTATAATTACTGATTCACCTCCCGCCCCCCAAAGTAATTCCCCATTCCCAACAATTTAAATCCATGCTCAAAGATCCTAGACATGCTTTATTATCAACCAAAAATCTATAATTAAATCCTTTCTTTCTATAATTGTAAATGGATCTAATTTATAGAGATGCAATTGTAAGTCAAGGTTATGCTCAACGATTACCCGAAATATGTAATTGAAATCTTAAATTGTTGGAAATTATGTGACTAGTGCCTAAGTCCTAATCGAATATGGAGTTAAAGGGGAAAACCCTCTTCAAGTGGGGTTTTTACCAAAGTAAAAGGGCCAAGAGATAAGAAGGTATTGAATTCCAAGGATAATAAGAAATTAACCATAATAGAAATATTGATTAGCAAAAAGAAAAACACTATTTTTTTCCAAGTTGAAAAAAAAATAAAAAATTTAATATTAAAACCACAATTACAAAAAAAAAGAACACACAACTAAAAAATAAATAAATAAAAGATAAAAAAAATTGGCCTAGAGGCGGCCTAGTTTGATTCTTCGATTCCGGGAATTGACCTATTGCCCAGGCCCGAGGCCCCGCTGCCCTAGGCGGCCAAGGCTGAGATGAGTTGGGTCGCCTAGGACCGCGGGCCTGAGCCGGGTGGCGCTGTGCAACATTAAAAAAAAGGTCACCAACATTTAAAAAAAAATTATCCACACTTAATACATTAGAAAATTTAAAGTGTAAAAAATAAGACCTTGAAACAAAAAGGGTTGATGTTGCATCAATACTTTTCAAAATCAGCGTGACAATCACTAACATTTAAAAAAATATTCATACTTGATACATAAAAAAAATAAGTGTCAAAAATAAGCCCTCTAAAAAAATGGGTTGATGTTGCATCAACACTTTTCAAAATCAGTATGAAAATCACTAACATTTAAAAAAAATGTTCATACTTTATACATAAAAAAATTTAAAGTGTAAAAAAGATGCTAAAAAAAATTAGGTGTATTTTGAATAACCACTTTTCAAAATCAGGCGATTTTTTTTCTACCTCAAAAAAATGGGTAATCGATAAAGTTCTCATTTGATTGGTAACTATGTTTACAATGCAACAAGGAGAATAGTTGATTTTATTTCTACATTGTTTCTCCAAATAAACCTATAAAAATGGTATAAGCGTGATAGAGTACAAATGAGAAGTAATATAAGACTTCAAGAGGAAAACCTCTCCTAAAAAATCCTATAAAAGTGATAAAATACAATGAAGAAATGGATCTAATACTTCAAAAGAAAAGCCCCTCCCTAAAGAGGCAATGGTCTTCATTCCTTTCTATAACTTTAGAGAGGGGTCCATATGTAGAATATAAGTATACAACTATGTAAGAACATGTGTTTCCTCCTACGAGGTCATAACTTTAATTCTAGAGGGGGTTAGAGTATTTACACCTTCATGCCTTTAGTAGTCAAATCATTGTGCCAAGGTGGGCCCCTTGTCCCACAAAAAAGTGCATCTCATCCATTAATTTTATGCCTAGCTTGGTCATGACCTTAAAATTAAATTTGATTATTATTATTATTATTATTTAAGTTGAATAGATTATATATATTTGATTCATATAGAAAAATATACATATAGAGGTCCATCTATGCCTATTGGTTTGTGCTTGGAAAATTGGACTAGTAACAAAATAAAAAAGCTTTAGGCCGAGAAAAGAGTCTAACTAATATCACATACCATGTCAAATATGAAAGTACAAAATAGTTATTGCATATATTGAAGACTTGGGTTCCTTCTTAATCTAAAATAGCGGTAAAAGTATGACTGCAAGACAAGACAACTGTGACTAGAAACAGAATTTAAGTAGTATGTGAATCCACCCAGATAGTCTCCATTGGCCATATCTCCTCCTTAGAGTTTGTAAATTCTAGATCATGTAACTTTGTTTCTAGCACCAATACCTTACTTTTTAGCCTCCATGACTATGCTTTCTCCTCATCAATACTTAAATTTTTTTCTTTTGAGCTTCTGAACACTATAAAAAATTTCCCATTATCATTTCATGCTACCAATATATATATATATGTAGTTTGCATATATCTTTTTATGAGTTTTGGTGCTCCCTATGTCAAGAACCCAACTTCCTACTTGTTCTTCCACCTCTGAATCTTAAATGAATCTTCTATCAATTCAATAGCTTCCCTCTTAACATCTTGTATTTCTCTTTTGATAACTGGAGGGGTATTCCTTACAAAAGTAGTTACAAAGCACTCAATTTCCTACTGTGCCCTTGACCTCATGGGGAGCCTAGGGCTCCCGCTCTCATGCCTTTTACTGTACATGCATATTCCTACCCCCCTTAAACCTTTGCCCTATCCCCACACTAACATGACTACCCACGAGTAAGGAAACCAAGATAAAAGGAGTGGGGAGCGAGAGCGTACAAATAAATATCTAATAACTTCCTAGGAAGGGGCTGAGACTAGCCAAGAGATAGAAGAAACCACCTCCCTAAATCCCTAGTAAAAGACACTTATATCCAAACTTCGAGAATAAGACAACAATAGAGAACAACAATGAAGATTAAATGTTCCCCAATTGAAACAGAGAAAGAGACCACCAATATGAGATGAGAGGCACCCCTAACTCATTACTGGAATAGACCATGCAAATATCTTGCATAGATAATCGACAACCATAAAGACACTGACAGGAAACTGATATGAGAACACTTGAATACAAAGTTAGAGAGACATAACTTTAAAACCAAAGTTTGAATTGTCTATATAGGTCCACACCAAACAATACTAGAACCAACCCAAGTTTCGTTAGCATACTCTAGAAGCTAAGGATGATCTTTTTCCTTCCTTCTCAAGTATGGCATACCCTCCACAATATGGGTTCTACCAAATAACTCAGGAACCAACTTAAGAAGAAGAACATAGCCACTAACCCAAACATAGTGCCACAAACTAACAACAATGGTAGGCTCACCTCCAACTAGGAAAAAAAGCAGATACCAAACATAGAAAATCCACCATAAATGTAAAATCCAAAAGAGTCAGATAGAGAAGGTGCAATAATGCCAAATCAAGGTTGATTTCCTTACTAGATTCCTTCGTAAAATATTTGTCATCCAAACAACTACCTCTTTCCTTGCCTTGAATTCGTTTTAGTCAAATATTCCTCAAGTAGAATGATGGTTTGTGGTGTTAAGGATCTTCAAACACAAACACCATACAAACACTCACGCTATTAAACATTTCCTCATGCCCCCATGTCCATATCCTTTATATGATTTCTAGATAAGAGCATCCTTGTTCCCCCACCTCCCCTGATTGTAAAACATTTTAATGAACGCGTCATTCACTATTAATTGACACTCATTGTAGATGGAAATTAAATTTTATTATTTTATTATCATTATTATATTTTAAAAATAAAACTCTCAAATGAAAAAAAATTTAATGCCAAATGAACTCCTCAAATATCATAAATTTTCCCAAGATTGTTAAAAGTCTTTATAGAAAGGGAAAGTGAAGCCAAGGTTGGGACACCAAGAAAATGTGCCCATCACGCACAATGGTCTCGAAACATCTAATATAATTTGTGCACCATACTCTAATTTGAATCCGTGTGAAAATATATCAATTAAACCATAAACTAAAGTGTGAAATCATTAACTATTAGAGATAACCTTAACCCTAATTTGACAAGGGTCAAATGTAGGTTAAGAGTGATTTGATGTTGGAAATATTTCATTATGGGATGTTGGCATGTCAAGTCAAAATTTTATGGATGTTATTTGTTTTCTATGTTCATCATTTTAAATTTTATGCCTGAGTGTCACAAAATCTCATACTTAACGTAAAATAACTGTGATTAAGTGAAAAAATGCATTTTTCTTAAGGATTCACCATGGCTCTCATCTTAAAAGTTTCCAAAGTTAGAGCCCTACAACAACATTAAGAAACTCTATTGTGAATGAAACATAAGAAAAAAATTAAGTATAGTTCAATATCTGCGAATGGTAAATTTAGATCGAGAGAAGAGCTTTGTCATTGATATTTAAGAGATTTGCATGGGGCTTTTTGGTAGTAATTGATGGCTAATCCTTCAAAACAGAAGTTGCTAAGAACATAATAAGCCAACCTCAGGAGAGGACTCCTTGTCATAATGAGAAACAATACTTGGCTTGGGTGAAGATACTTGTATGTTATCAACCATTTAAGTTATGTGGCTACAAAAGTAGAATATCATTGGGGCAACACCTATGGTATTAACGAAATGGGATGTGAGGTAACCCAATAATGACAATGGGCTTTGAGGGATGAGTAAATTCCTAACAATATGAATAAACAATACCAAATCAAATAGTGCTGAGGATAATTCAATGGAGACCTAATGATGAGAAATATTATGAGATGCGAGTTAAATTTCCATTGAGGCTAAGGGTAATATAGGTACTTTCCTCCATATAAATCTCTTGCTACATGCCAGAGTCGATGAAAGAAGATGCGGATATCCAATCCTAGGATCAATTTTATTCACTCATGTAATCAACCAAAACCTAGAGCTTGTTAAAATGTATTGAAAATCACTCATCATTGAGATTCATCATCAAAAAATGTACATTGTAATCAGATAATCATTAGTGTATTCAGCTGAGAATTCGGTAAATCATGTGAAAACAATTATGTAACCGAACAACTTTCCAAGGATCTTACCATTTGCTCACTGGTTGGATCATATGAGTGTGTTGTTGGCTATGGATCACCACATAGTTGATGCTTGTTTCAAAATAAAAACATTCTAGGCTCCTCATTGCCCATTTCCATTACTCAATTGGATCAATGTAAGTCGCCTCATCCAAATAATGCTTATACTCAAAACTAAGTGCAAAAAAATCGAATAGAGAATTCATTACCAAATCAACAATTTTCTTCTCTTTTTTGGAAATATTAACAACTATTGTCACCACCTCGTTAGAAATATCATTATTAACCAAATGTTATTCTGTTGGAACCGATGTTGCTAAATGTTGAAAAGGTATACTATAGCGCTGATTTTTACAATGAAAATGTTTGAAAAATTCTTTATGGTATTGTATAGGTACAATAACATCTGCAAAATCATTGTCATATCAAGAAGATATTCATATTGATTGGAAACACCAATTACCATTGTCACCCTCTCTTTGCTGGAAAAATAATTCTCAAGATGGATCAAAGCTCTCCTTCTGTAAATTTTGACCATCAAACGTTTCAATGATTTGTTTTCTAGACAACCAACAAAAGTTTGTCAATCAACTCCTTGGTACAATCTTTACAAGGAATCATTTCTTGAAGCTTTAAAGTGTTCCCTTTAAAGGAAGGAGACACTTTCCATTCCAAATAACATTGCCAATGACCATTTCATCCTTAATGGGTTTAATCATTTTAATAAGGGAAGAAGTAAGGTTACTCAAAACACCTTTACCATGTGAATCTTGAAAAAATAGAAAACATTAGAGTTAACATCTTCATTAAAAAAATAATCATCTTCATTATGGCCTTTAAAATAAAATAATCATGATAGTATTTGAACTATAGGTGTAATTCTTATAATAACTTTAACTAGGGAAGGAAGGCTGCCAAAAACACCTTCACCATCGAGTCATTTGATTACTCTTCTAGGAAGGAAGGAATGAAAGAAAGAAAGAAAGAAAGAAAAAAAACAATACAATTAACATCATCATTAAAAAAACTCATTATCTATTATGGCATCTAAAATAAGAATTGTATTGATAGTATTTAAACTTTACTTGTAACTTTTATAAGCTTGTAATAGAGCCTGGACATAACCTACTCTTGAATTGTGACTAAGCCTTATCTAATGTAGAGATCACAAACAACTTCATTTCGTTGAAACCTTTATATTTCAAGACATAAATATGCCATCCATTCTCAATGGGAAGCGAGTGAGGATACCGCATCTATGACGTTGAAATTTATAGATCATATCTCTTTTTCCCATAGTCAACGAATACTCTTCTACTGAGATTCATAAACCTACGTACTTTGATTCCTCAAATTGGAATTCCAAAGGAAATTTATAATCTTTCATATAAATAAATCACAAAAGATAGGTTATTGGCTCAAATTTCATGAGAAGGGATTGAGGGTTGGTACCCACATGTAGGGGATAAAAATTGGGCCATGGGATGTCAAAGCTCAAGAGCCTCACATAGTCTTGGTGATAGTGTCCCACATGTGGGCAGATAGTTCTTCCATCCAACAATGGGGCTGAGAAAAAGAAAAGAAAAATTTAACAAAAATTGGCGAGTCTCTATGTGAGATCTTAGAATGGCATCGATTCAGAAAAAAATCCCCCCTTCAAATACTAACAATTATAGACAACTAGAAAATCAAAAGAACACATCTTTACTCATCATCAAGGTGAATGGTATGATCTATAAAAAAAATGACCATAATTGCCTTCCGGGGAAGATACCAAATGCACATAAGCCTTTTCTTGATTTAATGCTACTGTATGCTAGCCATATCGGGAATCCTTAGTTAGGACTTTGTTGTACGTATGAAATTTATTATAGAACATAGGCATAGGACAACCTATGAACTATGTAATAAAAAAATATTGTTGTTGTACAAATTTGAAAGTTAGGATTGCTGATATGCAATTGAAAATTGTAGATCTACATGAGAATTATTAAAAATATGTCAATCACTTTGTAAATTTGTTAATTATATGCTAAGGATATGTAAATTAAATATTCAAACCTTTTGAAAATCAAATTCAGAATATGAATTTATACTTGAAAAGTGTAGATATGTTAAATATGTTATATTACCAACTCATCTAATAATTTGTAATTAAAATTTAATGCCATAAAATAACCTAAAATTTCAAGTTTACAAATTACAACATTAAATTATAAATACATATAATATTATCTCAAAATTTAAATCTAAATAACTAATATTCAAATACAATTATTTCTTAAATTTAAAAGTTCAAGATTACAAAATGCAATATTAAATTATAAATATATATAATATTATCTCAAAATCTAAATCTAAATCCTATTTTTTTCCAAGCTCATATTCAAATATAATTATTTCTTCAATTTCAAAAATATTCAAAACAATATGAGATAAATAAAAAAACACCTATAAAAAAAATTTCAAAAATATTAAATTATAATTACAATAACAAATTCAACCTAATATAAATAAAATATAATATTAAATTGTGATCTTAAAAACAAATTAAACAAAATCCAAAATATTAATAATATGAAGAAAAATAAAAAAAATATCATCCCATCAATCTTTTTCCAATTACGTCACAAATAAGCCGTACAGGAACATGTGTGCATTGCATGCATGTGTGATGGAATGGAAAGGAAAAAAATAATAAAATACTAAAAAAAAATCCTTAGAAACAACAATTTTAATAGAAAGTGTAAAATCATGAATTCCTATAACCTTAATTTAGTTTGCTATATATTTACAATTATATTATAAAATTAAAATATTATATTATAAATTTAAAATATTAGCGAGAAAGTTTTAAGTTATAATTATATTGGTGAATTTTTTTTAATAAAATTGATATAGATCACAAAAACCTAAATTCAATAATTAAAATATTATTGTTTTATAGTAATAATAATGGATACATTTAATGTAATATTTATTTTATTTAAATATTTATATAAAATTTATTTAATTGAAATATTAAATTTTATTAAATTAAGTTAACTATTTTTTTTTTAAAATCATACATAATATTGTATTTTCTCATTATACAAAATATTATAAATTTTGTGTATGGTTTATTTATTTATTTAAACTTGCATATGGATACAAACAAATATAAGTAAGCAATGTAATTTATTTAATGGGTGTTTTTTTAAATATAATTTTTTTTTTGCAGATTGGTAAAAGAAGGAGGTCCATCACATCTGAAGAAATTTGTCTACTCTGTATGTGTTTGTATAAACAGTGAATGGACTAAAGATTATGTTGGTGATGTAATGCCTCGCACAAATGAGGCAAAAGACTCTGCAGCAAAGTTGATGCTTGATTTTCTTCATGATCATATTAGTGATTAACATTTTTATTTTAAATTTTAATAAAAAATTATACATTATGACAAATTTTAAATTTTGAAACATTTTATTATGTTAATATATTCTTTTAATTAGATTAGTTAATCACATACTTGATATTATAAACATCAACTCATGTAAGGAATCCACATCATAAAACGCTCGTGAGGGTGTTCACCCCTCATTCAATGTCTTATAAGGAAGTCCGTCCCTTAGCAATTGCCATAAAATCTTATGAGGAAATGTCATTTAAATGCAAGATATTTAGCTAATAGCTGTTACAATTATCATGATATAATTTACCCACAAATCTTCAATCTTTATATCTTTGTGGCATACTTGTTCCTTCAGTGGACCATCCTGCAGCTTGCACTCATCTACATAGACCATTAATTTTTTTTCCTGCCACCATGTTAAGCATAATTTATCATTTGCACAAGTCACCATCATTTCCTGCCATTGTTGTTGTCAGTATACATTGATATCATGATTACATAAAGTATTAATCAACCAATTCATAAATCTATACTAGTGATGTTTCACCATCTATTCATGTACATCCATGAAATGCAAGCAAAATATCATGACATGCTTCCTTTAACAACACTGCATATGCACTAGTTATAAGCATGTAACCATCAAAGCATGTTTATAAAATAAATACCACATTAACTAATATTTCCTTTACACAAGCACATGTTCTTGGTGGACAAATCATTACAACTACTCGACATTCCTTTAAAGGAAACCAACACACCAATTATGATATTCGTGCATGTGGATTACACAGATGTTCTCAAAAGAACTAGCCCTTCAGCTATTTCTTTTGGTGCATCCAAATCCGTTAGAAATCTAACACAATGAATGTTTTTCCTATGCATGCAAATGCATATACTTCCCAAAAGGATCTTTTTCAATGTAGGCTAACACAACATGTTGAATGTTGTCATTTCCTGCATGTGAATGTATGGTCTTTCCAAAAGATAGCTAACACAAATTTTGCATGCATATACATCTTATTCCAAATGAAACTAAGATAATAGTTATGATAGCATAAAATTAATCACATATAATTTGTTCTAAATAAATATAACTCAATAATTCTTCTATCCATGCAAAAAACATATCTCTATAACATAATGACTATTGTTTGTGAATGCAAGAGCTTATTATAATAGCCATTCTTTAATGTACACAACACATATTCCCTTCTCTAAAATTCTACCATCATCAGCTATTATTTTCATGTAAACAAATACATACTTTTACCATCATCAACTGTTATTTTCATGTAAATAAATACATACTTCTTTTTCAAAAAGAAGTTAATATAACCTCGTTTCTCTATTTTTCTACATGTAAGTTTCTCATGCTTCCCTTTCAAGAAATTACCATAGATAACCATCTTTTATGCATAAAACCCAAACAACAATAACAAGGTTAACTTAATATTTTATGCACCTAAATCAAGAAATTAACACAATTCATCTAAACATACAATTTTTTTTTTAGTAGTATGGCTACTAATTAAAGCAAGAGTGTATAGTATAGTTACGACGATTCAGGCTATTACAACAAGGCTAGTTTCCCCCAGTCTCATGTAGTCATAGTTGAGCAACAAGTTATTCTTTTCAAGAAGATTAACATAATAACTTTCTCTATCTACATGCAAAAACATATTTTCTATATCGCAATGACTACCCTTTTGTACATGAAATATGTGTTTTTCCTAACACAATGATCTTTACTTCAATGCACATAATATTTTCGAGAAACAAACATGCATTATTGTTCTTGTATGAACACAATTTATATGCTAAGAAAACAATCTATTTTTGTTTCAGGTAATCTATCATAAAAGCCATTCTTTTCATACATGCAACTATGAACTCTTTTTCTAAAAAGAAACTATATTAATGACTATTGTTTCTGTGTATATAAAACACACATTTTCTTCAAGAAAGTTAATAATGATTATTTATGTGCATAAAAGCACATGTTCCCTTCAAGAAACTGACTCATTAGATATTTGTATCGTGCATGCAAAGCATATTTATTTCACAAGAAACTTCGAAAAATAACTATTATCACAATGAATTTAAGCATATATTCCTTTTCAAGAAACTATTATTAAAAAAAAAACACATATTCTATTCAAAGAAAACCTGGTCACTTTTCATACTATCTCCTCAAGAACTTTACATGTCTCATGCATATTCTCTCAAGAGGATATATTGGCTACTTAACAAGAATCTCGTGTAATTTCTCTCAAGAAAATGACAAAGCTACTTAGCTTTTAACACACAAGGTTCACATGTAATCTTTCTAAGATAAACTACATATTTACTTAGCATTTATGTGCAAGAATTAGTATAATTTCTCTCAATAAAATGACAAAACTACTTAGCTTTTAACACACAAGATTCACATGTTATCTTTCTAAGAGAAACTACAGATTTACTTATCTTTTATGTGCAAAAATTAGTGTAATTTCTCTCAAAAAAATGGCAAAGCTACTTATCTCTTTGTTGTATTATAGCATGGATTGTGCATGGCGAAGTGGTACAATTAATCTTTTATTGCACATTCTTTCTCCTTTGACATCTACATGTTCCTTCCTTGCCCAACATTTCTCTTTTACCCTTTTCCCCAGTGATCATCTATTTCCAATGTTTAATCTTGGAGAACAAAATCTCAAGCTTCAGAGGTTTAAAGAAGCCCGGTCTTTGGGTTTGGCACTCCACGTATTTTCAGTTGCTCCTCTTTGGAAGGCTAGCATTCCCTTTTTTCCCTTTTCTCTGCATGGCCCATGAGAGTTTAAATGCTTCTTAACACATAGTTTCACTGCAAAGTTGAAGAGATTATAGCATGTAGATGCATAAACTCACTTTTGCACCCCATGTTGCCTTAGTCACCATTTTTAACTTTGATCACCTCCCTTTCATTCAGTTTTATGAGTGTTACATGTAAATTGTAAGTAATTCTTTTCCTCGCCCCAAAAGAACCCAATCACCATTTTTAACTTTGATCACCTCCCATTCATTCAGTTTTATGAGCATTACATGTAAATTGTAACTAATTCTTTTCCTCACGCAAGAAGAACCCCATCACCATTTTTAACTTTGATCACCTCCCTATCATTCAGTTTTATGAGCGCTACATGTAATTGTAACTAATTATTTTCCTCTCCCAAGAAGAACTGTATAGACCAAGAAAGTTACTAAATTGACAAGGAAATTCCTATCGATAGTTACAACCAGGTACACCTTACTAAATGTTAATCATATATTACATTAATACTTTAATTATTTTGTGAATCTATGAATTTACTAGAGCTTTTCTTGTAGGGATGTTACAGGTTCATATTTTCAAGTGGTATCCTTTATTTAGATGTATGGTATTCTCAGGTAAGAAGGAAATGAGGTCATGTGTTCTAAAACACAAACTAAGTATGAGAAAGTATGAGAAAATATTTTGGTCATAAATACAATATAAATAGTTTGATCAAGTTTCAAATAATATGAATTTAATTTTAAATAATAAAAATTATAGGTGGTTTTAATTTTAAATAATAAAGAATAGAGATAATATGTTATAAAATTAAATTAGTGTAACCATATAAATTAAATGACGAGTAAACATCAAAAACTCTTTTTGATATATATTTTTGGATATGTTGTGTGAGAGTAAATTGATGTTCGTCATCAAGGACTTGATAGAAAAATAGTGTTGAGGTATTTGCAAACAAAGAATCAACCAATAATCATTAATATGACCTTTAAAATATAATTTTAGGAAATAAAATATGTTTATTAAAAAGATAAAATAAAATATATTTATTAAAAATATATTTGAAATATTTTGATCACAGTTTAAAATAAATTAAAAGGTATTATTAAAATATAAAAAATAATAAGATTGTGTATTTTGAAAACTTGTCTTCTTTTTGGAAATTTTTCCGGTGGGTTTTTTTGGTCTAATTTCTGTAAAATCCACAAGGAATTTATTGAAATCACAAGTTTGATGGGTAACCCTTGCACAATTGAAGTCCCCTAGGGGTTATTCAGGTTTTGAATCCATATATATAGTCAAAAACCAATTTAAATAACACAAATCAAGATTTCACCTCAAAATTCGCACTAAAGACAACTCCTTTGAAAATATTTTGATAAAAAATCATATTCAAAATTATTGTGTTGACACGTTTGAAACCACCCAACGTAGTTCATTGTCTAAATGTAATTTTTTACCAAAAGATTTTCAAAAAAATAAGTATATTTATTAAAAAGATTTTAACCACATTTTAAAATGAATTAAAACAAATTATTAAAATATAAATAAATGATAATGTTTTGACAACAAATTAAATTAATTAAAAAGATCTGATTATACTTTAAAAAATTTGATTACAATACAATAAAATAAGATATACTTAACGTTGTTGAGAACCTCTGGAATCCTGTGTGTATTTTTTGAAGAGTCAAACTTTTCGGGTGAACACTTCACCCATCTTCAGGGGCAGGAAGCTTAACTGATGATAGGAAGAGTGCTTGAAAGAAAGCTGCATATATGATAATTTTGACTAGAACTATAGAGAGAGAAATAATTGATTCAAAATTGTAATTAAATTATAATTTATTATAATCCAAAGATTTGTTAGCTAAATTAAAATCCTTCAAAAAATAAATATATATAAATTAATAAAAAGGATTAAAATGAATAAATTAAACTTAAGAGATTTAAATTTTTTAATTGGTCAAAATTAATCAAAATTCAAAAAGAGGGGCAAACATTAGAATTAAAAAGTATTATTATTTTATTAATTATATCAAAGACGTACTTAATTAATTATATGATTTAAGGTTATATTACTATTAAAATGAAAAAATATAGAAATAAATCAAATTGGAATGAAATTGGATTACAATATATAAATGTTAAAATTATGATTGGAGATAGTCAAAAGTCAAAAGGTCAACATTTGGAATGAAATATTATTTAAATTATTAAATACCCTAATTTTATTAATTATATCAAAGATGGTTAAATTGGAAAGGTAATTTAATAAGCAAATTAAATTAATTAAATATTACAATGAGAAATATTAATCATAAGAAGAAATCTATAAGGAAGGGAAAGGGGAGGAGAAAACTTATAAAGGAGAGAATTAGAGGGAAGAAGGGGTTAGGAAGGGTGAGAATTTAAATTAGAGGGAAAGGGTTTAGATGATAAGAGATGGATGGTGGGTTTCTAGGATTGGCTTAACTGGTATCCATCATCTCGGTTAAAATTATTAGGATGTTTTTCAATTTCAAGGGCCTCCCTAATGACCCGGTTGGAATGATATGGGGCAGAAGACTCAAATTAATAGGTACCTTCATGCTAAATCCCACCACCATCCTACTCAAAAATATGTCATTCTCAAGACCCTTGTCACCCAAGCCATTCAAATCTCCTCCTCCCAATCCTTTCCCAAAGAAAAAGCCCATCTATCTAAAGCTCTAAATTCCAATGGTTACTCAACTTCCCAGATAAACAAAGCCTTCCTCTTTGGTTTCCATCCCCATCCTAAAAATCGTCCCAACACCCCTCCCTTAGCCAAAGTAACCCTTCCTTACATTCAAGGGGTTACCGATCATTTATCCAAGATCCTCTCTAAAATAACATTAAAACCTTCTTCAAGCCCCAAAAAACCCTCATCCAACTCTTCAGATCATCCAAGGATAAAAATGACCCTATGTTAGGTCCTGGGGTGTATGAGATTCCCTGTTCCTATGGAATGTCTTACATGGGACAAACCAGAATATCCTTCAAAGCTCGGTTGAAAGAACACATGGATGACACCTTCCACAACCACATTGCAAAATCTGCCATTGTTGAGCACTCTCATTCTACCAAACACCTTATTTGTTTTAACAAAACCAAAATCTTAGCTTTTGCCCCATATCATTCCAATCGGGTCATTAGGAAAGCCCTTGAAATTGAAAAACATCCTAATAATTTTAACCGATACGATGGATACCAGTTAAGCTAATCCTGGAAATCCACAATCCATCTCTTATCATCTAAACCCTTTCCCTCCAATTTAAATTCCGACCCTTCCTAATCCCTTCTTCCCTCGGATTCTCTCTGGTATAAGTTTTCTCCTCCCCTTTCCCTTCATTATAGATTTCTGATTATGATTAATATTTCTCAGTGTAATATTTAATTAATTTAATATACTTATTAAATTACCCTTCCAATTTAACCATATTTGATATAATTAATAAAATTAGGGTATTTAATAGATTAAATAATATTTCATTCCAAATGTTGATCTTTTGACTTTTACTATCTTCGATCATAATTTTAACATATATATATTATAATCCAATTCTTTCCAATTTGATTTATTTCTATATATATTTTTTATTTTAATAGTAATATAACCTTAAATCATATAATTAATTAACTATGCCTTTGATATAATTAATAAAATAATAATACTTTTTAATTATAATGTTTGACCCCTTTTTTTGAATTTTGATTAATTTTGACCAATTAAGAATTTTTAATCTATTAACTTTAATTTATTCATTTTAATCCTATTTGTTTATTTATATATATTTCCTTTTTCAAAGATTTTAATTTAACTAACAAATCTCTCGATTATAATAAATTATAATTTAATTTTAATTTTAAATCAATTATATCTCTCTCTCTATAGTTTTAGTAAAAATGATCATTTATGCAACGTTCCTTTAATCTCACTATCCCTAACGCTTAATTCTTCCCCCTTCTCTATTTATTCTGGTCCAACACTCTTCCCATCATTATTTAAGCTTCCTACCCTTGAAGATGGGTGAATTGTTCACCCGAAACGTTGGGCTATTGGGCTCTTCAAAAAATACACACACGATTCGAGAAGTTCTCAACAACATTATGTTACTGATTGTAGAAACATACATGTTATTATAAGAGATACTTATTAAAAATATTTTAACAACTATTTAAAATGAATTAAAAATAATTATTACAACATATAAATAACAAGGTTTTGACCACAATTTAAAATAGATTAAATTAAATTAATATACTTATTTATTAATAGGATTTTGACAAAAGAAAAACATTGGATTTATTAAAATATGTTCATTAAAATTATATTTATTAAAAGTTTTAAAATTAACAGAAATTATTTACTAATTATAAATTTATGTTAAAGGTTTTTACTATAATTTTAAAAATTAATAAAATGAGAAAGAAATTGAGAATGTGGGAAAAACTAATTTGACTAGGGATTCTAGATTCACTTAATAATGTAAATTTGACTTATGACTAATATTCAATTAATTATTTAGTTTTAAAGTTTTTTTTTTTTTTTAGGAATGGGTAAATTGGTGATAATAATGATAGTGATGATAGAAATAAAAAGTTTAATTAATAATCATGATGATAATGTTTGGATAAAAATGAGGAAAGAGAGGGAAAAGGAAAGGAAAGGAAGGTGGAGAGGAAAACCCACAGAAAAGAAGGACCAAGAGGTGGTTAAGCAAACCAAAATATAAAATAAGGAGAGAGGAAAAATGAGAGCGTCAGATGAGAAGCTGTTCAAATTTGAGATCTTAGGGATGAATTTATCCTAGAAGAAATCATATATTTCAATTCCGTTTGAACCACCTATGATAAAATTTCATTTCTAACAAATCTAATAAGACTTTCCAAAAATAGGAAGTCACATCTCAATTTGGAAGTCATGTGTAAATGATCAAGGATGATCTCGACATATGGAATCCACTTTAAAATCAAATCAATCATGATTATACAATTCAAGAATTAATATTTTTATCCTTACTAGTATTATTATTATTATTATTATGATACTATTATTTATAAAATAGTCTAATTTTTTTTTTTTGTGTAAGTCAGAGGATTATATTAAAAGAGTAAAAATATAGTACAAAAAATCTGCCATAGCAGATCGAGGCCTGAAGAAAACAAGCCAGACACCATGATTTCCATCCATAATAACCAAAAAACTGTCAACTGCACACCACGCAGGGTGGCTGATCCTACTATCTAACATCGCCTGAGAAAAAGAAAGATTAAAACGAGGACCGTAGCCCTTCAACCCGCAGAGACTATGGTAATGACAAAACCCCAGATCTTGGGGAGACCAAGAAAACACCGGTCAAGACATATGAACATCCGGTCAAGATGGATGAGAATTAACATCAGAACACAAATACTAAGGGGACTTCCCGAACCTGCTCGCTGTGTCCAAGGCCTGTTCCAGAACATGGCTGTCCGCTCTCGCTTGCAGGGATTGATAGCTGCGGCATTCCGCCTGCTTTTCTTGCTGTGGTCCTCCAGTTTGCCGTGTTTCTGGACTGAGCGTCTGCCTGAGGAGCTTAATAAGCACCGTCACCTTCTTGGACAGAGAATCTACTACCTCATGCACTGCAGTGACTTTGAAATCCAGAGCTTCATAAATGTCATATAAACTTTTCATCTGGGCCTCAGGGATGACCTGGTCACTCTGAGCCAGCCTCTTACTATCTTCCTTTGAATCCAGAGCACGCGCCAGCAGGGTTTTTACTCTCCAGCTTTCCGCCTGAGTGCGCACAAACTGAGTTGCGCGTTTAGTTACTGTTCCAGGATCTTGAAGCCAATCAACCTCCTGCGCTATATCCTCCTCCGACCGCTTTCACTCTTCTTCCTTCACAGAGGCCTCCAGCTCAGACAATTTGCGTTTGTTCTTCGACGCGGTTCTGGTCTCATACATTTCCCTCGCTGTCTTGAGCTCCATATTCGCAGTGGCACTGCGATAGCCGTCACCTTCCATACTTAGCTTAACGCTTGCAACGTGAGAACAGGCGCTGAGAGCCGAAAGAAAATGAACCAGAACGATGCACTGCAAAATTCTGTTCATGCCTATGCCTCTACTCGCTGTTAAATAGTTGTTCTGGAGGATATTGCTCATGACTAACCGATCCTCCCGAAACGACGTGGATGTACTAACATAATTGTTACAGCATTGAACTGTGTTTTTCGAGTGATGTATCCAACCTTTGACATCAATGTTGCCTCTTCCCTCTCTAATCAGAAATTGCCAAGTGTCCTCCAACTTGCTGTGGTGACGGCGGTGATCGTTGCGGCACATCATTTTAGATTTGTTTCCTTTATTCCCCTTCTGTTGCCATAAACGCACCGGAATTACCTGTCCTTTTGTCTTCTGCCAACTTTTAATACCCGTATCCACTCCTGTGTGCTTTATCATAGAAAAACGTGGAGTCCGAACGCCTTCCGGTTAAGCCCGGTTGGCATTATCCTTGTCTTGTTTGGCCAGCTGGATGCATTTCTTTTTTAGGTCTGGGCAGTTCACCTGCTGCCAACAGCTGTCCCATTCCCTATTTTGGTTGTCGATGCCATGATTTGCTAGGTGGTCCGCTATCGCATTCGCCTTGCGTCTCACCGCCTGGAAGACTAACCCTCTCATGCCGCTGATTAACTCGGCTATGTTTTCCGTCACCTTTGCTAATCTCCAATGCTTCGTTGCTTTGCTCGCTTTGGTTCCGCCATAGATTCTCTTTGCCACAGCAATTACCAGGGCCGAGTCACCTTCCACCACCGCTGTATAATTCTGCATGTCTTTTAGAATCCGTAGTCCCTGTTCTAAAGCTGCAAACTCCATTTCATTGTTCGTCCCTTCTCCCAGTGCTTTGCAGTAAATATGAAGAATGTCTCCTTTATGGTCTCTTATGATGCCTCCGATACCCGCCATCCCATGGTTTCCTCTGGACGCGCCATCAAAATTCAACTTCAGCCAACCAACCGGCGGGTATTTCCAACTATTGGACTCAGACTGCGGGTTTTGCTGGCCTCTCGACGTAGCCATGCTCTGGTTGATGTGCAGCTGGAAGAGTTTTAAAATCCGTAAGTCACCAGACGAAGGCTTCTCATTAGTTTCCGCTTTGACTTTTACTTGAATTAACTGTCTAATATTTCTCATAAGAGTATCAATGGCATGCTCTGTGTTTCTGTATTCATCTTGGAATATCCTCCTGTTACGCTCCTTCCATATGGTCCATGTTAAGAAACCTGGCATAACTTTCCAAATGCTGTTGACTCTGGGATTTTTTGAGTAATTTTTTTGCCAATTTTGTATAGTATCCTGGATGGACTCCCTATTCCTGTTAGAGTTTAGCATAATACCCTCCGCCCAATTCCATAAATGACAAGCCCAGTCACAGGAATTAAATAAATGATTTATTGTTTCTTCCTCTACCAGGCACATTGGGCATCTGGACGGCCCATGAAAGCCTTTATTGCGTAGATTTTCCCATGTCAAGGTTTTTTTCCTCATTAAAAGCCAGAGGAATGTTTTGATTTTTGGCCAAAACAGGGTGTCCCACACGTTATGACTCCAAGGAAAGACCTCCCTCTGCTCTGCATTTTCTATCAGTTCCCTGGCTTCCTTGAGTGAGAAATTTCCGCTGCCTTTCATTCCCCATCTAAGCTGGTCCTTTTCTTCCGTATTCCTTATCTTCCTTTTGAGTAGTTGGTCAATTAGATGCTTTGTGCTATCGTTTTCCCCATTGCTGTTGTCAAAGTCGAAGTTTATCCATTCTCTCCAGATGGGATCCCTGCTGTTCCAGTTCCAGTAATGATGGACTTTGTGTCGGCCCTCTTGTTGGCATTTCTGCTTGAGAAGATCGAGTTCAGGCTTTTCCAGTTTTGGGAGTTGCTGCCAAGCATCTTCCCAAAAGAGAGCTGAACGCCCATTCCGGATTTCCCAGAAACTGTTTTCCTGCACCAAGTTGCGATTTTTCCTGGCAAGATTCCATATGGGTGATCCCTCAGGAACCTCCTGAAGCCTAATAAGATCCTGATTATTGCATTCGGGGGTATATTTCTCTTTCCAATGTCTTGCCCAGGGGAGATGGGGCTCTTTTATCCATCGCCACCAGAGTTTAGCACCACAAGTCATGTTGATGATTGAAGGATCCACCAGATTTAGGCCTCCCAAAATTTTTGGTTTGCAGAGTTTGTGCCATGCCACAAGCGCCCATTTTTTCTTTTCCCCATTACCATTCCATAAAAAGGATCTTTGGATTGTTCTAATTTGTTGGAGGATGCCCTTGGGGGACGGCAGCATGGAAAGTAAGTACTGAGGGATAGCTTGCAGAACTGCCTTTGTGAGAACTAATCTCCCCGCAAAATTAAGTGCCCTGTGCGTCCAGTGCTTACACCTTTTCTCCAGGTTAGCCAAGATTTTCTCCCAATGCACTTTTTGCCAGGGTTTGAGTGTTAGAGGTGCTCCCAAATATCTTGAAGGTAGACATCCTTTTCTGAATCCAAGTAAGTTAGAGAGGTGCTTCTGAATAGCTGGATGGGTGTGAAAGAAAAAAATCGTGGATTTGGAAAAATTAATTTCCATTCCCGACGCCTTGTTGAAAAGATCAAGGATTTTCTTAAAATCCAGAGCCTCTTTCACTGTGGGGGTTCCATGTAACATCGTATCATCCACAAATTGTTGGTGTGTTGTTGCTGGAATAGATTGGAGAGGCTGAAGGCCCTTGATCTTCCCTTCTCTTTTTGCTTTGGCTATGAGTCTGCTGAGTCCTTCCATGAGAATTACGAACAGGAAGGGGGAGAGAGGGTCTCCTTGTCTGATTCCACGAGTGGGTGAAAAGGGTTCAGAGGGGGATCCATTGACAAGGATCGAGAATCTGGAGGACTTAATAAGGGCTAGAATCCAATTGATCCATTGCTTGCAAAAACTGAAGGCTTTTAGAATGGCTTCTAGATATTGCCAACTAACTTTATCATAAGCTTTCGATAGATCAAGCTGCATTAACATCCCTGCTAATTTTCTAGTTTGAAGGGTGTGAATCATTTCTTGAGCTAGAAGAATATTGTCTAAGATCTGTCTCCCTTCGACATACCCCGACTGCTCTTCTGATATGAGACCAGGAAGAATTGGCTTTAGTCTATTAGCTATAACTTTCGATATGATTTTATAAATGACATTACACAGAGCAATTGGTCTAAACTTCTCAGGAGAGTTTGCTTCTTCCATCTTTGGGATAAGCGCTATGAAGGTGGAGTTGAGAGATTTGAGGATGGAACCAGATCGCCTAGAGTCCTCAACAACTTCCCATATCTCATGTTTCACTAGGTTCCAGCAGGCTTTGTAAAAATTAATGGTGAAACCATCCGGTCCAGGGGCCTTATCACTAGGCATACTTCTGACTGCTTCCTCCACTTCCTCTAGGGTTATTTCTCTGCTTAGAGCTGAGTTCTGTTCGTTGGTAATAGTTTTGGGGATGGCCGTAATGAGCTCCTTTATGGCATTCTCTCTGTTTTCTTGCGGTTCATGGGCAATACTGCTGAAATGCATAGTTAGTAAAGCCGCTATGTCTTGGTGATTCTTTAAAGTTTTGTTGGAAATAATACTGAGAGGGGGGGTGAATCAGTATTATCAAATTCTTTTCAATATATCTTCCTTATTTATACTTTGAATAATTCTTCAAATATTGATCATTACTTTGTATGTCAGTATCATAAAATAATGAGCATGAACAAGAAAAGAAAATAGTCACACAAAAGAACACCAGATATAAGGTGGAAACCCAATGTGGGTGAAAACCACCTGCTGAAATATGTCTCTATCTTCTTTCAATTAGAAACTCCTTTTACAATGATTTTGTACTGGTGCAGTCCTTTACGAGTACGCAGGCTACAACCTGCAGAGAGCTACAACTCTCTCTCGTTTTCCAGTCTCTCCTGGAAGGGAGCTACAACCCCCTACTTCTTTTCTTTCAAGGACCACTTTTCATAAATTTTCAAACTGGATCCAAGAATATCATCAAGTACATGCAAATCACCCAAACTCCTTATACAATCACCCAACTTCTTATAAAATCAACCAACTTCTCAGAATGCTGTAAACAGAAAGATAGTACCAGAAATATAAACCCATAACTCTGCAGCAATAGATAAAAGATAACCAACAAATGTTTTAAGATAAATCCGCAGTTTTTCCTTATCTGGACTGTGTGACTCCGCACCTCGCTTTCCATTTCCCTGCGTATCCACGCAGAGCGACTTCTGCTTCACTGCGTATCACCGCAAATCACCTTCTGCCTTTCTGCGTACATTTACTGTGCCAACGCACCTGTTCCTTCTATCGCGCTGTGTACTTCTATGTACCTCCGTAGGCTTTCCTTCTATCGCGCTGCGTACCTCTGATCTTGTTCCGCACTTCTTCTTCTGTCTTGCTGCGTGCGTCCGTGCTGTGCCCTTTTGTTATGCCGCATACCTCTACTGTATCTACGCACTGCGTCTTTGATCGCACTGCGATCCCCCACACTGTGCCTTTCTGTTAACCGCGTACCACCACACTGGACCTTTCACCGAGCTGCGGTCCTCCGTACCTAAACCGTGAAATACCTGCGAACCTTTGATTTGAACCGAATTAACAAACCTCCGAAGAGCCACTGACAGTCAGATGCCCAGATCTGATCATGCGCCCGAGAGATCACACTTCATAGATTCACTTTCAACTTCACTTTTATATAGATCAAGCTTTTTAAACCGATAACCCAATATTTCAGATCTTAAGATATTCAATTTGCAAAGATACCTTGGCCAAGTGATCTCCTTCCCTATTTATAGTCAAGCCCTCATTCACACCATGGGGCAAAACCATCAAATAACCAAAACAAGGGATCCAAACCGGGGCTAAATTAGATCCTATACCATGGGCCAAAACCATAGGATCATGAACGACGGGCCAAATACCACGGGCCAAACATAAGAAAACCCACGTGAGCGCGCTTCTCTGCCTTGAAGTGAGTGAACTGGGGGACCGCACCTTCTGAACGGGTAACCTGCGGGTATGACCGCATTTCCTGCACGGCGTGCCTGCGGGTCCGCACCTTTTGAACCATTCACCTGCGAACCTCTTAATTTCCAACATTTTGAGAGCCTGAACAAAACATTTCCACTAGAGTGAGTTGCCATCAAGTACAACACCTGTAACATAGAGCCATACCAGAATCATAATGCCAACAATCTCCCCCTTTGGACTTGATGGCAACCTCAAGATCCTCAACATCATTCTCCCCCTTTGACATCAAGGGCAAAGGGTTATGCTCCCCCTAAGAACATGCTCCCCCTGACTATAAACCAGATCTGCAAAGAAGAACCATAATCCACCAAACACCATAAATGACCATGAAAGAGATAGAGACATATTGCAACAATATTCAGACCAGCATCCATGATCTCCTTATGTACTTTCCTCCATAATGCCAACAATGCATGATATGCTCCCCCTGAACCTGCGCCATTCGATCTTCGACCAATCCGCAACCCAGCACAAGTACGCATATACTCCAGATGAACCTTGCGTACAACCAACAATCAGAAGAGATTCAACAACAAGATGATGCATCAACAACCCCCAGCTTTTGCCTGAGGTATTCAAAGGTCTCCGTAGGCAATGGTTTGGTGAGTATATCAGCAACCTATTCCTTAGAAGGAACATACTCCAACTTGACCTTTTGTTCAAGCACTTGTTCCCGGAGAAAGTGATACTTGATTGGTATGTGCTTGGTTTTTGAATGCATGACTGGGTTCTTTGAAATGCTGATTGCACTTGTATTATCACATAAGATGGAGATAGGTGGTGTACAAGTGATTTGAAAATCCTGCAAGGTCTGCATCATCCAAAGGAGTTGAGTGCAGCAAGATGCAACAGCAACATATTCTGCTTCAGCTGTAGACAAGGCAATCGAACTCTGTTTCTTGCTGAAACATGATACTAATCTAGAACCCATAAATAAAGCACCACCACTTGTGCTCTTCCTGTCATCGATGCTTCCGGCCCAATCTGCATCAGTATAAGCATGAAGTGTGAGATCTGTATCTCTAGGATACCATAAGCCATAATTTTGAGTCCCTTGAAGATATTTGAAGATTCTCTTTACTGCCTGAAGATGAGTTTCCTTTGGATTTGCCTAAAATCTTCCAACTATTCCCACTGCATGCATGATGTATGGTCGGGTACCTGTCAAATAAAGTAGACTTCCAATCATAGATATGTAGGTTGGTTGATGTACTGCTGCTGATTCATCATTTGCACTGAGGCTACATCCTGTGACCATGGGTGTACATACTGGTTTTGCATCTTCCATGCCATATTTCTTCAAGATATGCTTGAGATACTTGGTTTGAGACAAGAAGATCCCTCCTTCCTTTTGTTGGATTTGCAGGCCAAGAAAATATGTCACTTCTCCAAGCAAGGACATTTCGAATTCTTTCTGCATCACCAAGGCAAAGCTTTGACTCATAGATTCTTCATTGCTGCCAAAGATAATGTCATCTACATACACAACAAGTATTAGCAATTTGTCATTTTCAATTTTTATATAAAGATTGCTATCTGCTGATCCTTTTGAAAAACCTTGTTGATGAAGATATTTGTCCAAACGATAGTACCAAGCCCTTGGAGCTTGTTTAAGACCATAGAGAGCCTTTTTCAGTCTGCATACAAGATTTGGATCGTTTCCAAGAATGAAACCATCTGGCTGCTCAATGTATACTTCTTCTTCTAAGTCTCCATTCAAAAAGGCTGATTTCACGTCCATTTGAAAT